>JAWNNX010000436.1:0-469870 GCA_035044505.1 Zaprionus lineosus | reverse complement strand
TGTTTAATTTCCTGCGCATTCGATTTTAATTAAGGATTTTTTTTATGTTCCTTTTTATATACATTTTTTTTTTTATTTGATTTGATTTTTTTTTTTGTTTTGCCATGTTTTTTGCTATACAATTTTTTAGTGCATGCTTTCAACTTGCGCGCATTGAAATTAAAAATAAAATTTAAACGGATCGTAAAGCCAGCGAGGGGTTTATTAAACACGAAAAACATCCTTTTGTTGCATACACAGTTTTTAGTTGAGTCTGAAAATAACTAATAAAAAATATAAATAATTGTTTATAATTGACGAAAGTAAAATTAATAATATTTAATATGATTGAATTCGCATTTATAATTGTATTAAATATATTATAATTACAGCTTAAGTTATTTAATATAAAAATTATTGGCCCTGAAAAGTATGCAACAAAAATTTTAACTGTAACTCTGAGCGTTTCGTTGACAAGTCTTTGTATCAATCTTAATCACATAAAGATGTATAAAGTGAAGATATACTTACAAGTACGCATAAGCACATTCTCACACACACATTCACACATACACATTCAATTACTAATACACAGTCAGACATTCCTGGTGCCTAACAAAGTGGCATCAATTAACATTTATTATCAGCAAGTCAGGCAATCTGCTTGTCGCTCAGTTTGTCATTTCATTTATAAAATGAAGCCATTATCTAGCATATCAAAAGCGTAAACAGACAGAGACACTCACCCACGCACACACACACACACACACTCGTAACACACAGCCATTCACACACACACACCCAACTAATCAATTTAGAAATCGCAAACGATTTGACTTCTATCATCGTCTCCATCCAATTGCAATCATCGTCTGTTTCTGTTTGCTGCCTTGTTACGTGCCCCATGTGAAACCAATTAAGAGTAGCATATGATAAATCATACCCCATACACACACGCACACACACACACACACACACACACACACATTCAATCAGTCCCAAACACAACGTCACAGGCACAAACGCAGACACAGGCATAAACGCAGAAACAGACACAGACACAGACACAGATGACAGAGACAGACACATACACATACACATGCACATACGCATACACATGCACATACGCAGAGGCACAGACAAACTCATATTCACCTGGGCAAGTGTTAATTAAAATGATTTAACTGATAATTGCGAAATGCCCAGAATGAACTGCATGACGAGCCATTCGACGGGATTTCATCTGCTCTTCCGGCTTCGCTTTACGGTCTTTATTTTACGGGTGTTTGTGCCGTAATGCAGCTACAGCCTGTGCTCACTAGTGCTAGCTTAATTGCTTAAGTGCTTAAGTGCTTTTCCAGGTTAATTAGCTGAACATGCATTCTGCGGCCTGCCGCCGCTTCACCTCCCACCACCCACCACCTACCTGGCACCACTCACCCACCAACTTCATAACCCATTCTTTAGCCTTTACCCTTTTCTCTCTCCTTTAGCTTTAACTTCAACTAAGCCATCCTCCCACACTCACACATACACACACATAGACACATAGACACACTCATACATCTCCCCCTTACGCCCCTCCCCAATCCCATCGGCAGACCTCACAATTTGCTTGGCTTTTGCACAATTTATTAAATCTTAAGTCGAAGAGTTGGCACTCTGAGGGAGATGCAATATTTTGGGCTCTCGGTGCCAACTCCTGTCTCTCCTATGTATGTTTATGTATCATTTTATGTATGTATTGTATGTATGGTAGGATTAATAATTATCACACACATATATCCTTATCATCACGCTAGTTTATGTATAATATTCTCTTAACTTAATGCTAAACCTTTAAATCAAAATAGAAAAAATCAAAAAAAAAAAAAATTAATAAAAAAAAATAATAATTATAATAATAATAATAATAATATCATCTTAAAGAAAATTTGTATCTTTGTGCTAAATATATCCACTAATTTCATTTGTGTTCTCTCTCTTCTTCGTTTGTTTTTTTGGATTCGACTTTCGTTTGTTATCTGTGTCTCAAAAATTATTACCGAATATGTCAACAACAACAACGACAACAACAACAACAACAACAACTACCACCCAACAACCACTACAACAACAACAACAATAAAAATTTGTCTGCTAACCCAAATCCGAATTGAAAATTGCAAATTGCAAATTGAAAATTAAATCAAAATTATCAAATACCAAACATCAATCGTTAATCGTTAATCGTCAATCGTTAATCGAAATGATCTTCAATCAAAAAACAAATCAAATATGCATTGAAATTAATCATGAATGAAATATCATACGATCGAACTACTAACTGAAAAATCTGAAATTTCCTATCTATAAACGAATAACCGATAACCGATAACCGATAACAACTATTTAAATGTGCACAATTACCAAAAAGATGGATGTTAAAACGGTTGGTTCATTTTACTATGACAATTTCGTAAGTACTCCAAAGAAAGTAGGAAATGAACAACTATCCATCAACTTATATAATATGCATATATATACCATATCTCTCTGGCCACACGATATATCGGATTATTGATTATTTTTCAATTATATTCCTAGCTGTGTTTCGTTCGTTTACAAATTTGAAATTTGATCTCAATTCCAAAAAAAAAAATTCTTCTTTCTGTTCCAAACGACTCGCAACTCTTGAATATAAAAAATTGCATGACAAACTTAAAATCGATGAATGAAATTCATTATTTTTGATCAATTTAAAAAAACAAATTAATCGAAATCATAATTTTAATTAAAACATCACCAAATTTGGATATCCTTTAATTGGTTAGCTAACAAAAAGGAGTAAAAGTGAAAAATCGAATTTAAATTCATATTTAAAATTATCGTTACTTTTTTTTGCTCTTTTTTTTAAGCAAGTTTTATTCTTGGTCTCCTTGAAAAGCTTTTGTTTTAGCCTATGTAGAGCTTTTTATTAAAAAGCACATTGAAAGCTTGCATGCACAAAAATTGAAGTTGTCCTTAAGCAATTTTTGTTTTCCTCATTTATTTTTAATTTTTTTTACTTTTCTGTCTTCTGTTTGATTATTATTGGATATAAAAATGTATGAACATTGGCAAAACTCGAAATCAAAATCAAAATTGAAATATTTAAATTAAATTGAAAAGTTGAAAAATCAAAAAAACTAAAATCGAAAGCGAAATTCAAATCGAAGTCAAATTTACCGCGTGTTTGTAGGCGGCTACTTTTAATCCATAGCTTAACTCGTATGATCCTTAGGCTAGAACACAAAATGTATGCATATGATAAAGGAAATCTGATTGATAGACTTATTAATTAATTTATTTTTTCTCTTTCTCCCACTTCCACTCCCTCTCTCTCTCTCTCTCTCTCTCTCTATAGCAATTCTCTGGCATGGTTCCGTTCAAACGTCCAGCTGCCGAAAAGTCTGGCATTCCAGTGTATCAGCCCGGTGGGACAACCTATCAACAACTAATGCAGCCCTACGTGCCAGTGTCATGTGAGTATCCCACAGAACAACCACAACAACAACTACAACTACAACAACTACAACAACAACAACAACAACCAGCACATGTTGCAATATGTAGCGCCATAACAACAACAACAACAACAGCAGCAACAACAGCCAGTAATAATATTAATAATGCTGTAACTGTAACTGCTATGACTACCAATACCAATACCAATACCAATACCAATACCATTACCAATACCCTTACCAATACAAATACAACAACAACAACAACAACACCAACAGCTACTAATCATTATAATAATCATGATAATCAAGTGCTAGCTAACGATTATAATGACGCTCATCAGAATCAAGAAAGTAATGACACAACATCAACAACAATAACAACAGCAACATCCACATCAATAACAGCAACAGCAACACCAACACCAACAGCTACAGCTACAGCAACAGCTACAGCTACAGCTACAGCAACAACAACACCAACACCAACAACAAACACTCCTAACGATTGTAATACAACACAAACAATTGCAACATCAGCAGCAGACACAGCAACAACAGCAACATCTGTTGATGCAGCAGCAACAACACTCGATAGCATGAACAATGGTAGCGTTAGTCCCCACCAAAAGACCTCCCCCTCACCACCCCAAACCGCGTCCCTTCTGGGCGAACCCCTGTCCCTCGCCAATGGCGACAACAACAACTATTTGTCATACATTAACAACGATCCAATGAAACCATCGCTGAACGGGGATGAGCTCTCGAGCGATGCAGAAAGCAACATAAATGCCAAGAGCAGCATAAATGCAGCAGCCAATGCTGCAACAGCAGCAACAGTTGCTGCCGATTCCGTTTCCGTTGCATCGTCGTATTTGTTGCCCTCGTCGCAGCGCAGTTATGCAGCAAAACAAAATGGCGCCGATAGCTATCATCGCTATAGTCACAATGGCCACAGCGCCGGCATCTTGCCCACCCCTAGCAGTAGCAGCAACAATAGCAGCAGCAGCAGCGGCAGCAGCAACGTCATAAGTGCCAGCAGCAACAGTGGCTCCACCATCGTTGCTGCCCCGCAGCAATATCAACGCGTGAACTACTCAATGCCCGCCTATAGTTATGGCAGCTTGTATAACGGCTATTCGAATGCCACGCCCATTGTTAGCATGAGCGGCACTAGCACCTACGCTCAGGTACAGCAACAACAACAACAACAACAACACCAGCAACAGCAACAGCAACAAGTCCAGGCAGCTCAGGCTCAAGCCCAGGCTCAGGCTCAGGCTCAGGCTCAGGCTCAGGCTCAGGCGCAAGCCCAAGCTCAGGCTCAGGCTCAGGCTCAAGTACAGGCACAGGCACAGGCTGCCTATGCCCAACAGGCGTATGCCGCCTACGCCGCTGCTGCGGGCTTAACTTCAGTCGCGAGCTACTATCCCGATCCCGCGGCACTGGCCAAGGAGGTGGCCCAGAAGAACTACGCCCTCAAAGTGGCCAGTGCTGGTGGCAAGTCCGTGCCCTCTGCTTCTGCTGCCGCCTACACAGGCATGACCCTCAACAAAAGCTACGTCAATGCTGCAGCACCGCAGCCCGTGCCACAGCCACAGGCACAACAGGCAGCACCCATGTCAGTGGCCGCTTTGCTGCAAATGCAGGCACAGGCACAAGTCCAGGCACAGGCTCAGGCCCAAGCTCAAGCCCAAGCTCAGGCTCAAGCCCAGGCACAAGCCCAGGCACAGGCCCAGGCCCAAGCGCAAATGCGTCAATACGGCTCCTTGCCCAGCTCCGGGCTGTCCACTCCCGTGCCTCCTGGCACACCTGTGTCTGCCCCCAGTGCAGCTTCATACCTGCAGGGCGCCTCCTCGGCGCTATTGCGTGCACCCAGTGCCGCAACTTCAATGTCCATGGCCGCCAGTCCTCAGTATGCAGCCGCACATCAGGGCTACTTCTATCCTGGAGTCATGGCAGCCACGCCCACAGCTGCCTCTGGCGGCTACGCCTATGCCATGCCCGGCAGTCAGGCTGCGGCAGCGGCACAACAATATGCAGCCGCTGCAGCTGCCGCCGCCGCTGCGCAGGGCAGTGCCCCGGGCAGCGCCATGGT
This sequence comes from Zaprionus lineosus, assembly GCA_035044505.1. Taxonomy (NCBI): domain Eukaryota; kingdom Metazoa; phylum Arthropoda; class Insecta; order Diptera; family Drosophilidae; genus Zaprionus; species Zaprionus lineosus. Next base: position 464,308 of record JAWNNX010000436.1, on the reverse strand, counting down.
GATTAATCCTTACAAGAAAATGAAGACCTCCTAAGAAGCAAACGTCCTGACGTGCTTCAGTCACAGTCACTAACATAGAGACTCGAACGCAACTGTACTTAAACATAGTGTTGGTCCAGTAACTTGTAGTTTAATGTAGCATGTAAAACACTTCGAAGACGTAAGATCATGTGCCTCAGTTTTGTCGTGGAACGTTAGTCCTTAGTTATTATACCATAGGCCTCATATAGAGATAGAGTTACATTTAGGAAGTCACAAATTTTGAACCCACACAAAACCTCACAGAAGCCAGGAAGAGCTTTCGAGATCCTCCGCCACACACAGCTTATTCAGCCACAGCTTCACAGCCATAACTAACAGTCTTTATAAAAAAAAAACATAAGCTTCTAAAGGATTGGAAAGCATATACACACATACACACATACACACACACACACACACAAACATCCTTGATAAGCTTGATGTAAATATATTTTTATTCAAGCTTCGCACCTCTTGCCCCGTTCAACACTACGAAAGCTTCACTGTAGCTTTTATTTTGTGGCTTACATTTTTTATTATATTTAAATGCAACGAAGGCAAAGGATATACATAAAAAAAAAATATACATAACCTCATTGTGACTTGAGCTGTTGCCATTTTTTATAGCTTAACGAAGCTTTTAAAGCACAACACATTTTTTATTATATAGTTTTTTAAGTTAAGTTCCTTTTTATAGTAGATATACACAAGATTGAGCACAAGAATAAATAAGTGAATACAATCAGAAGCAGAACAGAAGAGAAAAGATGGGAAAATTGGAAAATGGGAAAAACAAAACGCGATCGAAAGCGGAAACGGAAACGGAATTGGTAAAAAAAAAAAGGAAAAACTGCAACTTGGTATGGAAATGTACTGTGATAGCTTTGCACAATACAAACAAAGAGAAAACAATAAAAGAAAAGCTTTCTTCTGCCCCTTGAATACCCGAATGTCTATCGATAAATATCGATACATATTTCGTTCCTATCGAATAAGCCATTGATCTGAATTGCTGCTGGGTACAGTTGTTGGGCGACAAGCAAAAAGCTTAGCCATAAAAAAAATAAAAAAAGCTATCCTAGCTTATATATCTCTGTCTTTCTCACTCTTCCCCACACACTTACCCTCTTTCTCTCTCTATCTCTCTCTCTCTCTCTCCCTCTCTTCATCCACTTCACGTGTCCTTCTATAGTTAGCTAGTTAGTTAACCCTCGTGAATGCTGTTGTAGCTTGAATTGTTTAAAATTGTTGAGCAACGAACATGCGTAACGATTATTGCCTAGTTATATATATAGATTATACCTATGATAATACCTATAGACTATATATACTATATATATATATACCTATATATAAATATAAATACTATATACTATACATGCCGTATGCTGCTAATATATACAAAAACAACAACAACAAAAAGAACATCAACACTTTGTACTCTAGCTGTTTGCACACATACACACACTCACACACATCTAGCCAACCACCAACCCAACCACCCACTCACTATACACCCAAAATGCTAGAACATGACAATTATTGATCTGTAAATCGTTTAGCTATCATCTGAACTCACACACACACACGCATAGCTATAGGAAAAGCTATAGATCCTAAATTACCAGTAAACCGAATCATAATCACGACTCCCCTAAAGACTTCACGCCCACAAGGACACCCACAACCACACCCACAACCACAACCACACCCAAAATCACACCCAAAACCACACCCAATGCCTACCCGTTCACGATCACGATCACAATCACTACTCACACTCACAACCAAACTGTTAAATCATCAAAATTATGTTATGTTTATGTTAATGTTAATGTTAATGTTATGTTCAAAATTTGAAGCCTATGTTGAAATTAAATAAATCCCGACTATGTAAAATTATCATTTCGCTCTCTCGTTATTACACACACTCTCTCTCACTCGCTCTCTCTCTGTGAGTTTCACATTCTCTCTCTCTCTCTCACTCGCTCTCTCTCTCTCTGTGAGTTTCACATTCTCTCTCACTCTCTCTCTCTATCTGTATCTTTCGATGTATTATACATATCCTTTCAAAACATTTAAATATTTACAAACAAGTTTTGTATACGAAATGTATGTTTCAAAAATAAATTCAATGAGAACAGAATTTTGTTTTTAATCTTAGATCTCGTGTGATTTCTTTTGTTTTCGATATATATATATAGTTATATGATTTGTGTACTTACCGTAATGATTAAAATAATAATAATAATAATAAAATAATAATAATACAGATCAACAATTTTCATTTGTTTATGGTAGTTACTTACATATGTGTTATTTGCCACCCCCACCCATCCCGCCGTTGGCTGCTGGGGGCGGAGACTCACTAAATATTTGCCACTGCCTTCCGCACCTTAAGTCTTAGCCATCATCTTCCCAACGCCCTTGGCGCTCGAAGTTGATAAAATTTTGAAATTAATTATTATTTTATTTTCAGTTATTATTTGGATTATTATTATTGTTATTATAATTATTATCATATTAATTATTATTATTAATAATATTTTTATTATACCTTTATTATTACTGTTACCATAATTATTTAAATTTTTACTATAAACCTTATACTTACGCGTCATATACATAAATATATAATCTCTGTAAAATTTGTTTAATATTTTATTTACGTTACATCAACAATATTTTTAATGTTTACAACAATTTCATGTTTGCCACTAATTCTATTCTAATTCTTAATCTAATTCTTAATCTAATTTAGTTTTCGATAGTTTTTTATTTATGTTTTACCTAAAATATCGTCTGTGTTTGATTTTAAATATATAGTTTGAACCTTACGAAACAGAAAAACAAACAAAAATTACTTTATTGTGTGTTGGTATCTACATATCCGTATATTTATTTTGGTATTCACATAAATTTGTTTCTGTTGTGCCGCTTCCTACACATCTCTCTCTCTCTTTCTCTCTCTCTCACTATTTCTCTCTCTCTCTGTCTTTCTTTCTCTGACTCAACATATTCCCCCTTTGATTTTGAGTATATCGATATAGTTTGAAGTTCGATAACTCGCCCATCGACACATACGCCACATGCGCCACACGCATTCCACATGCCACGCTTTGGGGCACTTTCCAAGCTTCTCCTCAGTTCGTGTTGCATCAATGCGCCTAACACAAGCTTCTATCTAACTCTGAAGTATTATCCTGTATACCCTTTACCTTTTGTTAATTGTCTTTGCCTTGATAGCTCGTTTATTTTTAACCGCTTCAATCTTTTAGCTACTTTCATTGCTCCTCGTCCTTCCACACCCAAAAAAAAAAAAAAAAAAAAAATTAAAATTAAAAAGAAATGAAACGAAACAAAAAAATCCCCCAAGTTACACTCTAATCTTAGCAAGCAAAAAGAGTACACTAATCGATAACTATTTTGTCCAAACGAAAGTAGAAACTAGCTGTAAAAATCGATAACAATACGCAATTATATGCATACACACACACATACATACATACACATATATAACTATATATTACTATTACCGCTTGACTTGTGGCAGGCTTACTACTACTTACTACCTACTTACTTACTACCTAAACCTAAACTTATATACTAAATGATAAGATAAGATGCTTACTAAATATGCAGCAAATGCGATCGACTAAGGATATCGACAATTCGATGTTATTTATATAAAGCGAATAACCTAACATTAAACAAACTATAAAAACTATCAAACTATCAAACTAACAAGCTAACAAACCAATTTATCGATATGTCTTGCTAAAAGCTACGATAACATTCAATAATCGATGTATGTCCAGTTCTCTAGCTGCTGTCGTATGTTTTTCGTTGAAATTGTAGAATTGTTGCTCCTTAGCAATTTGATCAATACAAAATCTTAGAGATCTCTGTGCAAATATGTTTAGAAAATAATTATAATAATTATATTAACAATTATATCAAATATTTAATTATATCTATTAACTACATGGCATAACACTCACCACTGCATGTTAAATGAAGACAACAAAACATAAAAAAAAAAAAAAACAAAAAAAAAAAACAAAAAACAAAACAAAACAAAACCAAACCAAACGCAATGCAGCCTGAAAGTATATATTCAAAAATGTTTTAGAATTAGTATTTTTTTTTATAATATTATTTTCGATATTTTGAAAGCTTTACTTTGAGTCCTTACATGACATTTGCAATGCACCAAAAGGATCATTTTATTCCGCTTCAATCGATATACATTTTATCTTGTGTATATAGAGATCCGCAACTGCACACAGTACCAAGAACACAACACACAATAACATCGAGTTAACAGCGAAGTAACAGCAATGAAAAGTGCAATAAATGTTAACTAAATGACAGTTACAATAAGATCACAACGATACAACAGTTATAATCATAGTCAAAATATACACATAGGATATATATACATACATATATATTCCATTCAGGCTGATTTACAGTTTAACGTATACAGTTTACAGTTTACAGTTGACAGTTTACAGTTCACACTTAACAGTCTGCAGTTTACAGTTTACAGTTTACATTTTACAGCTTACAGTTTACAGTTTATACGTTTGTATACACAGTTTAGAGCTCAGTCTCCACACCCGTAGAACTCACTCCAGCCATAGTCCATTCCATAGTCTAGTCTCTTAGCGAACCACTTAAGTACAGTACCGTCCAAAATAGAAGATAGACTTACAAAAAAATAAAAATGATTTAAATCGTGTGTAGCTGAAAACACAAATAACTCAAGTCTGTGCACTGCTCACACGCACACATGCACACACGCCATCACATGTACACGGGTAACAGAACAGCCCAGAGATACAGTCAATCACACACCCACACACACACACACACTGAGAGAAACAACTACTACTTGAAAGAAACAACATTGTACACTGTCAACATACATTTTGACACACTGTATGGCTACAATGCGGATGTAACTTTCCTTTTGCATTTCCATTATATTTTCCGTTCATAAAACCTAGAGACATTTTTAAGATTTAATCGTAAAAACAAAAAATACAAAAAGTAAAAAGTGAAAAGAAACGAAAATCTCAGACAAAGTTGAAAAACTGCATGTATCTTGAGCAAACAAAAGTATCGAGTATCGAGAGTATCGAAAATACAAAAAAATGTTTAAAAACAGATCTCTATATATTTATATATATACACACACATATACATATATATATATATGTATGTATATATGTATATATCTATGAACTACACACAACTACAAACACAACAAACAAACACTCGATGAAAATGTTCTATGTGCTAAACAAATAAAAAAAAAAAAAACAAACAAAAAAATACTAAAAAAAAAAACAAAACGAAAAAAAAAATACATTTAAATAATTAGTCATATTTAACTATGCGTTATTATATAAAAAAAAACAGAACGAAATGAAAAAAATTAAGAATATATATTAAAATTATATAGACGTTTTATTGTAAAAACCGTAAAACTTGTTGCTTCTTTTATTTACTCGTAAAATCCTCGTGGAAAGTGCTCAATGGCAAACTTAACACCTAATTTTCTCTCACACAACTAATACCAAAGTTTTTGCTGTGCGTTGTCCAATTTTCTCTACAATAGTTTCTACCTTCTTTTGTTGCTAATAATTTATGTGTTTTTTAGAAAATGTATTTTTAATTTTAAATTTTTGTTTTTTTTTTCGTATTTAAAAAAGTTTAGTTTTGCTTCTCATTTTAAGAGCTTCCTTTTGATTTCCATGTGCTTCCCCCATACTCACTGGTATATGTTAGGCGAATATCAATGTGCTCTCTGCTCGATTATATTCTTTACTTCTCTCTCTACACACACTTATACACACACACACACAAACACATACATATACACACTTGAACTCTAGGTAGTACTCGTAAATTCGTATTCGTTTATTCAAACACAAGGCTTGCTCAAGCTCGAACTCAAATTGTACTCGTACTTCATGGTTTATTTCCGTTTTTATGAAGAAAATATTACTGTATTGCTTATGAAACAACATATAAACCTAGTTAATGTGTATGGAATACATATATATATATTTACAAAATATATATTATATATACATGATGCAAACTATTATCAATCTATGCCTCTAAATACTATATTTATTCTCTAGTGTTAAGCGCTTTTGTAATGTTTCAAGGAAACGCTTTACAAATAGTTTTACTTTCGTTTTGCTAACATTTAACCTCTTCTTTAATTCTATGTTTTCCAAATTTTCTTTCAAGTCTTTCAAGTAAGTCTCTAACTCTCTCTATCTATTCACACTGACTCTCTCTCTCTCTCTCTTTTTCATTCTCTCTCTGTCTCTCTCTCTCTATCTCTCTTCCTCTTTGTTTGACTCTAAACATGTCTTCTACACACTCACATTCAAGTATAATCGATTGCATGTCTTTCGTTTGACAAAAGTCTTATAAAAAGTCTTATAAAAAGTCCTATAAAAAGTCTTATCAAAAATATTATAGGAAGTCTTATAAAATGTCCTTTAAAATGCCCCAAAAAGTCCTTTAAAATACCATATTAAAAGTCTTATAAAATGGCTTATTAAAAGTTCTAAGTTAAGTCTTATAAAAGTGTATAAGCGACTGGCTTCATGGAGAGAAGCTCCTCAAGTAAGACTTTCTTTGAATTCATTACAAAAGTTTTCATCGAGTTTTCACACAATGCAGTAATCTTTTCAAGGACCCCAGACACACAAGCATACACACAGGCAGACACACACACACACACACACACACACACATGTTAGACTCTATTTCTTGCTCTAACTCTAACTCGCAGTTTATATTGTTTCATGTCCAGCTCTTTCCCATTTGCTACACAAAACACACATACAGGATATACACTCCCCTCTTCCCCTCTCTCTCTCTTTTTCTCTCTCTTTCTGTCTCTCTCTCACACACTTATTTCTTTCTGTTTCTATCTATGCTGGGAAGTACGTTTCTCCTCTACATGTTGCGTATATCATGTATGTTGATTATTTCCACCTTCACTTATCATTTACTTATCTGTTCTTTCCTTTGGCGCGTATCGTATTTGTAATTTTTCAGCATGTGCTCAATGAAACAAGAACTTTCGTAGCAAGTAAAAAAAAATAATAATAATAAAAAAGAAAAAAAAATTCGAAAAGCAAAAAATTATAATCAAATAATAAAACTTTAGCAAATTCGAATATCGTAAAATGAAATCTCGAATATCGTAATCAACAACATTCGAAGTTGCAAGCAAGTCCGCAATTCCGCAATTCTGCAAGTCCTGTTGCAAGTGGCTGTCACTCTTATATGCTAACTGTGATTGTGATTGAAATTAAATAATTGTGATTGAATTTGAAATTGATTGAAATTGCGAGAATATCCGCTACGTTTACATTACGTTTGTTTTCAATACTCGTATTTGGCTTCTGAGGCATGTGGTATGATGGTAAATGAGCCACGATTCTCGTGCTCGTATAAGCTAGACGCACTTCTAAGGTAAGCTGGTGCACTGCCCAATGAGCTTTTGTTAAACCTACTTGTATATCGTACGTATTTAATATATATATTTCAATATCAATACATATATTAAACTTAGTAAATAATCCAACTAACTAGTCGCTAAGTATATATTTTATTTGTGGTTCTTAGTCAATTATTATTTCTTACCCAAGAAATCAGAGAAACTCAGACAAATGGCTGTCAGTACAAAAAATAATTAATGCCTAACAGAAAATGTTATTTTTAATGGTAAAATAATTTTATTAGTTTCTTAAATAATTGATAGACATAAAAAAATTACAAAGTCTGATATAGTTCTCTGATCTCTTGGGCTATATCGCATTTGAAAATAAACTTACGTTACATTTGCAAGCAATTTTATTAACATGAATTCTTTTCTTTTTCATACACGAGAACTGTGATATTTCTTTTTATGTGTCCTGCAGGAGTACAAATATAATATGTATGATTGTTTGTCGACTAAAAAGAAACCACATACCTTAATTAAACTACACACACACACACACACTCACACATACACATACACGAAACCAACGAAAAACAAACCATTCAACTCAAAGCTGAACTGCATAAAGTGGCAATTAAACAATAAAGGAAATTCAATTTATATGACAGCGGAAAATGCTTTAAGTACTAAATTTCCCCCCCAACACACACACACACACACACACACATACATGCACATTTCGATCTGGCAAACTGTTGTTAACAGTCAGTCGCTTGAAGGCAATTCAAAGTCTTGGCCACCGCAGGAACTGTAGCGGTTACAAAAATAAAAAACCCACCCACACACACACACACACACACAACATACATATGTATATTTGATCTATGTACCTGTACTTATCCTTGATCGACCTTTTACAGGCTTGTTTGTATGTACTTAATGTAGTAAGTATTTTGGCCTGTATTTTTTTGGTATTATTATTTTTTTTTTTTTTTGTTTTTTTTTTATTGTGCGTGTCATGACTGCGATTGCGATTGTCCTCTACTTAACTAACGTGATATACTAGCGATATAGTATTTAAACATATACATATACATATCTATATACATCAAATTATAAATGAGTATTTTAACTGTTTGTTTGTTTTTTAATTACAGCTGCTGCGCCAGTAACTAAATAAAAATAGCATAAAATGCGCTTCAGATACAATTTTGCTGCCGTGCTGCATTTAAAGTCTTAATTTTTATTATTATTTTCATGCACTTCGATTAACAATATTGAATTTACCTCTTTAATTATATAATAATTTCCTTTAAATAATCTCATAATTATTTATTTATTTATTTATTTAATTATTTTTTTCTATTTTTCAGTTGCTGCAATTCTTGCTTTTCAGCTTCTTCAGCTTTTTTCAGCCTTCGCTTTAAGTTGAAGTTTTTATTATTTATGCGCCATATTTTTTTTTAACATTTCCCTTTGACAGCTTTGGCTAACAGATAACATGGCTTTTACATAGACGCCCCACATGTATGCGAGACATTCTGCTACTAATTCGCTTTACGGCTTTACTGGCTACATAAAATTATGCTTGCATCGTCCTTCCTTTAATTTATTCTAGTTTTAAGTGCGTTTCGCCATTTGCATATGCGATTTAACAAAATTTTCGGTGCACAAGTTGCGGCCCAACTTTTGTGGCAGCAACAAGTTGAGTGCCTGCAACAAACAGCGAGTAAAAAATAAGCCCTAATTACACCACACACACATGTATACACAAAATGGGCGTACATAGAATGGGCGTGTCATTAATTTACATCAATTAACTTGTGTTTTTCGGTGGCATAAAGTTGATTTTTTATTCCCTTTTTTTTATTTTTTCTCTCGAAACCAACAAAAATTTGCATACACCCAACGCGAAGTGCGTTGGTCAGAGGAGTCGCGGTTGGTGGGGGGGGGAGGGGATAAAGTTGTGAAATTGACTTAAAGTTGAAGTAATTTGGATTTTCAACAATTTTAAAGCTTTTCCCAGCAGATTCAGCTTTCATTTTATTAAATGTACATGAAAATCGCATAAATATAAATAATTGAGGTCTTAAATGCCGCAAAATTTCGTTGGACCGCAAATGCAACTTAAGCTTGATTTAAGCCTTTGCCATTTAATATTTAATGCAAACTAATTAATTTTTACTCACACACACACAAACACGCGTTTATATACACATACACACATACATGCATATACATATAACGATTTCTTTTTTCCTTTTTACATGCCAACACAAATGCGTCCAATGATAAAAACAAAAACAAAAACAATACCAAAAAAATATAAAAAAAATTACACAAATTTTGCATGATAAAAAAAAATTGTTTATTTTCAAATACAACAAAAACTCGCACGGATTGGAATTTAATGGCAAAATGCAACCAACAACAAAACACACTCACACACACACACTCACACACATTCTCACACACACGCCTTTACGCCAAATGCTGCATGGATTTTCAACTTTAAACAAACTGCAAACACCAAAAATCAAACCACATTAACAACAACAACAACAACAACAACAACAACAAAAAACATTTAATAATTTTCTTTTCTCTCACATTTTCTATTTTCCAAATGCAAACAAAATATCACATTTTATTTCATTCTCTTCCTTCTCATTCTCGCATCTAAAATTATATATATATTTTACATAACTGCATCATTTTTTCTTTTAACAATTTAAAAAAAAAAAAAATGATAATAATAAAAAAATCAAACATTTTGCAAATGCTTCGTGCGTGACTTGCAAATCGCATGTTTTGCTGCCGCCTTGCCGATATATATCGATAATTTTATAGCAAACACTAAACTGCCACCTCTAAATGCTTCCTGTGTCATCTACACCGATGCAAGCGGACAGGTACAGTCTCTGCCCCCTTAACAGCAGCATGCAGCGGCGCTGTTAATGTAACAGCTTTGCATGTTAGCGTACAGAGCGCTGCGATTGACTTAACATTTTTAATTTAACATTTTAGTTTGTAAGCTCTTAAGTTTCGCTGTTTCGAAAGGATAACAAATGAATCAAATTGAAGGACATTAAGCCAACTTTTTAGAAGCCCAAAAAATGTCCAAAGCAAGCAAAAATTATATTTATTTTTTTCTGTTTAACTCATAGAAATTAAACACAATATTAGAGCAGCAAGTATTTTACATTCAATCGTCATAGCGTAAGAAATTTCATACTCGTCCTTTGCTCGGCCTTTGCCGAACATTAAATACCCTAAGTCCGCTCATCCTTAATGCAAATTTTATATAAAAAAAAAATAAGATAAAACAGAGTTTAAAAAAGAAAATCAACTGTCACTTTCTAGAAGTAAGAATCGCATTTATTCATCTAAACATGTAAAAGTTGGTTGGGGTCACCCTGTGCCGCAGGGTGTACAGATTCCGTGTCACTCTTATCCACACGCCCTGCCTAAATTAGGTTAATCACATTAATTGCGATGCCGCGCCCCAAGGGATAACGACAGACCCAGACAACGCTTCACAGCAAAAGAAACAACAACAACAACAACAACGAGTACGATCACAACTACAACAACAACGACAGCGACAGCGACAGCAAAAAGATAGAGAGAGCCACGAACAAGTGTCGACGGCCATTTTGAAGGCGTTGCCACTGCTGTCAGCGATGATGTCAGACGTCCTGACGCGGACACACCTTTGAGTGTCATAGCTGTTAGCAACTGTTTGCTCAACTGTCTGACCCAAAACGCACACCTTGAAACGCCCACAGAAGCATACTTCTACACACTGACACATACACACACACACACACACACACACACATTTTTACACATTGCGTAAATATTTACAAAAGAAAGCAACATTCGCATTAAGCTGAGACAGAAAACGATATTAAAACTGAACACCCCCCGCCTGCCCACAGTTCCAACCCTACCCACGACATCCACCTCCAATTTCCAATTTCCACTCACTACTGACCCTTCACCACTCACCACTCACCACTCCCAGCTCCAACTACACCTCTTCTTGTACCTTATAGACAACGTGCATAAAGCTAATCCACAATCAATATTCTCTCTATTTGATACACAAACAGCCCAAGCGGAACGGGGCGTATTATACACTCAGTGCCCTATGCTAATGAACGGTACATTTTACATAATTAGGTAAAGAGCGGCGAACAATTTAACTTAATTTACATTGAAAACGATTATGATAACGATAACGATAACGATAACGATTACGTTCACGTTTACGTTTTACGATATTTGCCATCTACTTTTATACTCGTCTATCCGTGTCTCGTTCACTACTTTCTTTTTCTGTTCCTCTCGCTCTCTCACTCGCTCTCTCTCTCTCTCTCTTTTCTCGTGCTCTTTCTCTCTTTCTCTCTATCTATCTCTCTCTCTCTCTTTCTATTCTGTTGCCACTTGAGTTGTGTGCTCTCTTACTCTTACAATAAGAAGGAGCTTCAGCTTTCGCGTGCTTTGATTAGAAATGCAAGAGATGCGATCGCTGTAATTGAGCTTTAAAGCTTTTACGTTTCAGTTAGCTTTTAGCAGCTTTTGCCCGCTTTCCAGAGCCAAGTTTATGATTTGGTTTCAATTTTATTTTCATTATCCTTACGAATTTGTTAACCGACAAACACAGGCGACACTTAAATGGTATACAAATTAATATTGCGTATGCATTACGTTCTATCTCTCTCTCTCTCTCTCTTTTCCATTTTCTTTCTTCCTCTTTCTCTTTTTCTTATATTTCTAGTGCCGCCTATTAGGATATGTAACTGTTACTGCATAATACAACCCACTAGAACTTAAGCAATCAAAAAGAAAATGAATTCATTTCTCGTACTCAACGTTTATATTTTTATGTCTATCGTAACAAAAGGCGCGTTTTGAACCTTAAATAAAAAAAGTGAGTGTTACAGACCAAAAGCTCTCTCTCTCTCTCTCGCTCTGTCTCTCTGTCTCCCTTTCGCTCACTTTTACCCACCCAATACTCTCGCTCTCTCTCTGTCTTTCCCACGCTACTCCCCACTTCCCCACTTTCTGCGCTGTGCTTGAAGGCTTCTTAGCTTCTCCAGACGAAAACTACATTTAAATTAAAAAAAAAAAAAAAATACTTGCTGCTTTAAAGGAGTTTAATTTATTTATTTTTTTTGTGAGTTTTTAAATTCTAAAAATCTTATTTTAGGTTTCCTAAGTTGAAGCTTCTGTGGCAAACTTAATTTATTTAATTTTAAGCATAGCTTTTAAGTTGTTGTAATTAGTGTTAAAAAAAAAAAGAAAAGAAAAACCGAATTTATTTCCATTTATCTATTTTTTTTTTCCTTTCTTAAATTGAAATCCTCACACCGCCGAAAACTCTAGAACACAGACTTAAAGACGCGTTACATTTTCAGGATTCATTCACACCTTAAAATAAAAAAAATGTTTTCAATTCATTTGCGCCGCCATTTTATGATTTTCCCCTCGCCTCTAAGTTTAAGATTTAAGCGAAAACCTAGACTTAAAAAATGAACTATGATTAATGTGTACTGAGAGTCGATGAATCGCATACCCGAATACCCGAATACCGAATACTAGCCTAATCACTCGAATTATAACCTAAAACAGCGACTAACATTGTACACGGAGCGTATTGAATCTAACAACCATTAACAATTCTAGTGTATCATATGATATTTTATAAGAATATAACTAATTTGTGCTCTTTTTCTTTTCTTTTTCTGCTCTTCTCTTTTTTTCAACCGAAAACCGATCAATATCAAACTATATAAAACTATATCCAAAATCGAAAACTCACCCAAACCAAAACAAAAAACAACAAAAAAATAAAAAATTAAAAATAATAATTATTGATCAAAAAAAAAAACAAAACCAAAAATTAAATTTTTATTTTATAAATTGGTTTTTATTTACTACGTTTGCATCCTGTCATATTCCCATTCAAAACAAAAAAAAAAAAAAAAACAAAAAATTGAAATTAAAAAAATTATAAAAATCTCACGATTTACGATAATTCTATATAGTTACTGGACACCCTCCCGGTGTGCCAAGATTTTAATAGATCTATGTGCAGTCGGTTAAATTGTAGATTCGTTCATTTAACTGAAGGTAAGTGCATGTGCTTAAGTTTATTAGTTTTTAGTTTTTATTTTTAATTTATAGTTTTTAGATTTGATTTATTAGTTTTTCAAGTTTCATGTTTCTCATTTGTCATTTATCGTTTTTCTTATCGTCTCTCCTTTAGTTATAGTTTTAGTGTTTAGTTATAGTATTTAGTTTTGTTGCTTTTAGTGCTTTCCTTATAGAGACTGTTAAATATATAAAAAAAAAAAAAAAAAATATATATATAAATTTCGTTTATCATTTCCGTAGTTGAGAGAACACAGACTTTGATTGCCCTTCCGTTTGCTCGATTGGCGCCATTTTGATTTGATCTTCCTCTTCGAACATAATTTATTATTGTTTATTTTGCTTTTGGGTTCGAACTTCTATCAAAAATTCCAAAAAGAAATTTACACACACAAAAATACACAAAAAAAAATATATATATATATAAAATTATGAAAATAAAAAATAAATAAAATAACATTAGATATAAAAATATATATGAAAATATTGGTTGATTTCGTTTAATAGAGTTTTCTAGAAAATCTTCATAGGATTCAAGATCAATTCCGCAATGTCAATCCCGTTTTCATTTACACAACCAACAAACCAAGAAATGAAATAATATATCGATTAATCGAATCATAATCGATATCACACAATTCCTAAATGAAACCTCGGTTAGATTTCGATATTCGCTTCGAAGATCACTTCCCATCAAGAAAAAAAAAACGAATAAATAATGAAATGAATATAAAAAATGAATTATTTTTATAACTGCTTTTATAACTGTTTTCCCAATACATCGATAATCTGATATGAATTGATTCTTTGTCATTGCCAACTAATTAATAACTCTCTTCTTCCGTTCTCCACCATCTCCCACTGCCCACTCTCTACTGCCCACTGTCCACTGCCCACTGCCCACTGCCCACTGTCCACCCACACAGATGACAAGGTCGAGGTGATTGATCAACGTGTTGCTGTCTGTCGGGATCACGCCAACAGTCAGTGTCGCCGCAAGCAGTGTAAATACTATCATATACCGATCGTCCTGCCGCCGGCGAACATAATGGCGGCAATGATCGGGAGTCCGGGGGAGCAGCAGGCAGCAGCAGCTGGCGGCAACATAGTGGCAACAACAACAACAGCGGCAGCGGCAGTTGCTGCAGGCGCAGCTGTTGCTGCTGGCTATAACAACAGTAGCAACAACTTGATCATCATTGAGCCGCATCAACATCAGCAGCAACACCAGCAGCAGCAACAGTTGCCGCAGCACCAACAGCCACAAGCACAGCAGCAACAGCAACAGTTTACTTACCATCTGAACAACAACAACAACAGCCACAACATTAACAACGGCATCAACAACAACAACAACAACAGTAGCAACAACAACAACAACAACTACTACCACAACAATACAAACAAATCAGCTGTAGCAGCAGCCGCAGCAGCAGCAGCAGCCGCAGCCAACAACATGTACTATCAGCAACATCAACATCCACACATTTCCTATCACTGCAGCTCCCCGTACTCCCCCTCGTCGGCCTCATCGTCGTCCTCCTGCTCCATAGCCACATCGCCCACATTGTCCTCGGCCACAACGCTGTCAACCACCTCGACAGCAACAATGCCCACACCACAGCAGCAATATGCAGCCGCTGCAGCCGCACCAACGGCCACAGCATTTCTTAAGGCGCCTGCCTACTACACCGATGCCACGCCCACTTTGGTATTAAGCAGCGATTACAATTCCAACTGCATACCCATCCAGGCAGCGCCCTTCATCTCGCTGCCCCAACAACATCTGCTGAAGTACACGGCACAGCCGCAGCCGCCGTCACAGCAACAGCAACAGCAGCAACATCACAGTCTCCTGCACCACCAGCAGCACGCGTATGTGGGTCACCATTATCCGGTGGTGGCCACCACAGTGGCTGCTCTGCCGGCAACCACAATTACCGTTACGCCAGCCACAATTGCTGCACCCTCGTCTTGCATCTAAGTAGTGAATTAGAAGGCAGTTTGGCAATCGCCCACAAATCCCACACACAACCACACACACATACTCACATTCATAAATATACTTAAACACACACACACACGTACACATCTACTACTATACACACAATAAAACCTATTTACATACACATCTACTCACACTTGAAAGAAATTCGAAAATTTTTAATGCAAATTAAAGGTTGATATGAACTATTTACAAGAGCAACAAATATTATGGGGGATAAAAAAATAGGTAAATAAAATAATAAAAAATAAAAAATAAATTTAAAAAAAGAAAATCGCAAAGAAAAATATTATTATACATATATATTGAGAAATCTACAGAACTTTTTCGTACGTATAGCAAGACTTTATCGTAAGTGGGAAATTTGAAGGAAAGAAAATTGGAAAAAAGGAAAATCTAAAAATCCGAAAATCCGAAAATAATTGAAAAAGAAAGAGAAAGAGAAAGAAGAAGGGAAAATAAGAAATTCAAAAATAAAGTGAAATTATTGAGTGAAGGCTCCAAAATATTAGCAAACCTTAAAGAAAAAATTAAACAAAAAAAATACAAAAAAAAATACAAAAAAAATATGTAAAAAAATGTTTAGTGTTGTTAAATGAGGAAAATAATAATTAGCAATTAAAATATATATAAACATACACATATATAAATATATGTATATACATATATATATATATTTATATGATAGAAAGGGAGAAAGAAAATGAGGGAAAGTGGGAAACGAAGTTGCATTAAAATTAGTTACAAACTATTTTTAACTCTAGTGTTCCATATTTCAATGCAAGTAAAAAACAAAAACTTAAACTAAATATAAAAATTGAAGATGAAGATGAAGATGAAGATGAAGATGAAGATGAAGGAATCATGATATAGATGATAATGGGAGTAAAGTTTAGTATGGATTGGATTCTACCTAAAGTGAGGTCTCTACAACAATTTACACGAAAAATAGTAAAAATTAATCAAAACTATTGAATTCATAGGCCATAGAAGTGCAGAAGCAGCAGCAGCAGAAAAAATAAAGTTTATAAATACAATAAAAAAAATATAATGAAAATAAAAAAGTACAGTCACGTCCTATTTTTGCAACAACGATTTACTACAAAATGAAACAGAACAGAAGCAGAAACAGAAACAGAAACCGAAATAAATGCAAAGGATAAACGATTTCAAAGGATTTTTTTAAAAATACAAAAACCATATTCCTTTTTTTACATTTTATAAACAAAGAAAGAAGTGAATCAGCAACTACCGCTAAAACGAATAAAATGAATAAAAAATGAACACTTAAAATATAAAATATAATGAACATATTTTTTTATATACAATTATAACACAATACAAAAACAAAACGGGAGGAGACATCAGCATAAAATAAAATTCAAAAAAAAAATAAAAACAAAAAAAAAACAGCATCAAAAACAATACTAAAAAATAATCAAATTTAAATTTTAAGCATTTTTGCAAAATGTGAAAATTAAAAACGAAAAGCAAACAAAAATTGAAATTAAAAAAAAATTAACGAAAATGACAACAACAAAAAATACTGGAAAATAAATTTTTTAAAAGTGTATTATTAATTTAGCTGAAATCTCTAGAAAAATGAAATATTATTAACAACAAACACATTTCATACACACACAAAGATTCCCAAAATAAAAATAAAAAACAATTAAAAAAAATAATAATAATAAATAATTAAAAACACAACACAAACTTTAAAATGAAAATTTAAAACAAAATATTTATAATTATGACGTACTGTATCTTCCTACGCAAAAAAAAAAAATAATTATAAAATTAAAAAATAAAAAACAAAAAACAAAATATTTGTAAACGTAAAACCAAAAATAAAAAAAAATACTTAAATGGTTTTACGGATTTCATACTGATTAATTTAAAATTTGATCTGTTTTAGATATATATATAAATATATATATATATTTAATTTTTGATATATATAATTGAATCTTATAACAGACACACACACTCACTCACACACCCATACACAGACACAACTACAATAATTAAAAATGGGAAACTAATTATTATATACAAAATATATGCATATATTTATGTATATACACGTATAATACAAGAATATAAATATATATATATATATATATAAATATATATATATATACATGAATATGTACGTATATGCATATATATATATATATATATGTATATGACAACTAAAACATGAAATGTGATCTTTTAAAGAAACGAAAATAAAAGAAATCAATAAAAATATGGAGAAAATAAAAGTAAAGTAAAGTAAAGCAGAAGAGAAAGTTAAAAACAAAATAACATAAATTAAAAAAAGAAAAGGATGTCAAGTTTAATATATATATGTATTCACACATGTATATGTATGCATGTGTATGTATATGTATATGTGTACACGGAGTAGTAGCAAATAATAATAGAAAAGTTTCTGAAATCAGGAGGAGGAGGACGATAAAAGTAATTTTTAAATTGGTTCCCATAATCAAGACATTTAAAAAAAAATTAAGAATTAAATTAGAATTGAGAGTATCTCGAATATAATAAAAAATAAATATATATATATATAAATACATATATATATATATAAATCAATAACAATAATCGATATTTGCTAAGATCGTTCGAAAGTTTTAAGCGTATTATCTATGCGTTACATATACTACGTACATATACATTTAAGGGCTGATTATAATATACGGAAATTTGTTGATTTTTAATTTCATAATTTAAGCATTAACATTCTTAAGGCAAACTCCGCTGTCTCTCCTCTTCTGATTTCCTAGCACGTACTCCTTCTTCGAACGCATTAACTAATCCAATATTCATATTCATAAATTAAGGATCTCTCACGCGTATCTCTAACTCTCGATCTATCTATCTATCTATCTCTGTCTCTCTTTCTGTCCTTCTCTCACTCTCTCTCCCTTTCTCTCTGTCTTTCTCTCTTCATTCTTAAAGTCAGTATATCCTATACACAACTTTAACCACAAAGTCTAACCAAGTGTTTTTCCTAGGCGTAAACCCCATAGATATGCAGATACCAAATTAAAATAACGACAACAAAAGCAACAACAACAATTAAAAAACAACAACAACAACAACTCCAACAAAAATGCCTAATAAGTTTCCGTCCATTATAAGCAGACCTTAAATCTATGTGCAACCACAACAACAACAACAACAACAAGAACAAGAGCAAAAAGAACTTCATGTGGAACGATATAAAAATAAAAGTAAAAAAAATAAATGAAAATAAAAACAAAAATTATAAAAATTAAAAATAAGAAAAAATTAATTATAAAAAAAATACAATCTTTATAAATAAAGTAAATACATACTCGTAGGTACTTAAACAAAAGCAAAACTAAACTCGAAAACATTTTAAACAGTTACTAATACTATTACGTAATAAACAATTGGAGAAAACAATAAGCTGCAAAGGGCAAAAGCGGAATAATCTGTGTAAAGGAGAATCGAGGAAAAAACCACAACATAAATGTTCTACAAAACAGAAAAAAGAAAAAAAAAAACTCAAAACAAAACAAAACAAATTAAATTAAATTAAAAAATAAACAAAATCATTTAAAAAAATAAAAAAAATATATAGTTAGTTAATAAGATTTAAAAATGAGAACTACTAAAGTCATGGGCATAGATTCTGTGGGTCATGAAATTTGTTTAATTAAACAAAAATTCTCAAACTTTGTTTATAAAACGAAAAAAAACGTTGCAAATCGAATAATCGAATATTAGAAAGTTCGATAAGCGATACGCGATAAGCGATAGACGATAAACGATATATGCGATGGGCGAGTCTCTCGCTCTCTGAGTGCGTGTAAACTAGAATGAAACTTTTATTTGCCTTAAGGATTTTTCAAGCGAACATCATGAATGATCATCATGTCATGTGAGTTTAAATGGGAAACACTTTATATTTATTACTATATGAATAATTTTAATTAGTCACCATAGTTCTATAGTTTATAATTTGTTTACTAACACACTCACACACACACACACACACATTCACATACACACAAACACACACCGACCTAACATATATGTCGCTTGTAAATGGCGCATTCAAAATAATAATTATAAAAAAAATAAATAATAATTAAAAAAAATTAAAAAAAAAAGAAAATAAAAGGAAAATAAAATATGAATTAATAACTAAATGTAATAATTATAAATACTACGAGAAACTTTGTGTAGTCTTTTTCAGCATAAGTCATAGTTATTATTGTTAATTTTAGTTTATATATTTACACAGTCATACATGCATGTGGATGGGGATGTGTATGTGAATATATGTATGTATGTATGTATGTATGTATGTATACATATAATATACTAGATTATTATGATTATTAATTGTGAATATGATGTGATGTGTTTATTGAAAAGAAAAGAACAAAAAAAAAACATAACAAAAACAAACAAAAACAGAAAAAAAATCAATGTTACCACAAAGCGAACAAAAGCAAAACTAAGCAGATAAACGGATGAAAGGATAGCAGTTGAAAAGAGAAAGAAGAAAATAAAGAAAAAAGGATACCTATCGAAAAACAACAAATTAAGGAAAAACTAAACTATAACTAGGTGTGAAAATCGAAAAATACATAAGTGTGCGAATAATGAATAATTAATTAATAATAAATAATTAATAATTTATAATTTACAATTTACAATTTTAACTTTATGCAAATTGAATGTAATATTGAATGTACATGCACACACATCGCACCTGCTATGTGTTTACGTGTGTGTCTGTGTGTGTGTGTGTGTGTGTGTGTGTCCATATACATATGTAAACTGTAAGTAGTCTTTCATTTTTGTCAGGTGATATCAACGAATTTTTCAATATGTTCTGTACGGGGCAAATGTCTTCTTCTTTGAGCAAGGCCCAAGAATTGTTTTAGTTCTTAGATTATGAATTGTTCATTTTATAATTATATTATAATTACTTAATTACTTAATTAATTAATTAAGTAATTAATTCTCTTTTTAATTGTTTATTTTTCTTCTTAACTCATTTTTAATTTGTGATATTCATAGAGGAAAACTAATTGTTGTTGTTTTTAATTATATTTTATTATTTTTTTTTAATTTTTATATTTTATCAATTAAAGTTCTACTTCATTTTTATAATTTGTGTTTTTATACATGCAAAACTACTGAGTGTGTATTATTTTGTATTTAATATATAAATATATGTATATGTTTAAACATATATATGATGGATGTATACATATATATATTTATATATATGAATAATTATTATACATTAATTAATAAACTAGTATATACAATTAACTATACATATACACACAAAATGAAAACGAAAAAAAAAAAAAATGAAGAATTGAAATAATAGTTCTTAAGAAAATGAAAAAACGAAGAGGAAACGATGAATTGAAATGGAACATAAGTAGAAGAAACGAGCGAAATGAAACTACAAATGGAATATGAATTAAAATTGTAACTCTTTTAGAGAACGTTTGGCAACGATTATAAAGATGAAGATGATAATGATGATGATGATAGGGATGAGGATGATGATAATTATACTCCTAAAAACGAACATTTTTTAAAAATATTTAATAAACAAATCATTAACTATTATTATTATTATTATTATGATTATTATTATTATTATTATTATTATTATATTTATTATTATAAAGCAAATTTAGTTATTATATACATGTAAAAAACAAGATGAGAACGAAGATAAATAAAGAGAGATGCACAGCAAACAGAAAGAATGTTGCATGATAAGAAACTACAGCAGCAACAACAACAAATAAACAACTATAACAACAACATCATCAACAACTCGATGAAGAAGTAAAAGATGAAGCAAAAGCTGATGTATGAGAATGAATATGGCAAAAAATAAAACATTTAAAGTTATTTAGAATTAAAGTAAAACATAAAAACACAAAAACACAAAAACATCAACAAACAAAAAATGAATACAATAAAAACAAGAAATTAATTTAAAGAAAAGCAGCCTGTTTTTTTTTTAATAACTTTTGGGGCTCTTCAATAAAAAAAACTTCGCTGTTTATCCAAGGCACACACCATTTGAGTATTTAAAGTACAAAATATAAAAAAGAAATATAAAAAAAAGAACCCGGTGTTCGATTACAGTCATAGCAGAGCAAGGTTTCGATCCTCGGACCTCTGGGTTATGGGCCCAGCACGCTTCCACTGCGCCACTCTGCTGCATGTATGTTGATTGGCAAATGGTGAATATGTGTGAGGTGACATTTATGTATGTTGGAATTCGCTCGCCCAGTGCTAAATTTAAGTGTATGTAAATAAATATATGCTAATGGCTGATGGCTGATGGCTGAATATGTGAAAGTAAGTAAATTATATAAATCAATAAATGTTTAAGCTATATTTTATTTATATATTTTAAATATTTAGTTATACATTTAATTATATGATTTTTAATATATTTATTTTCTATATTTATTTTAGTTTAATTATTGCTTCTGAATATGCAATAATTCTTTTGCTTAATTATTGCTTCTGATTATGCAATAATTCTACTGCCGTGCGAACTCCCGCATAGCCGCAATAAAAGGAGCTATGTAAATGGAAATGAAAGGTACATAAACCGCAAAAGAGATTTTTACAGTTAAAGACCATAAAGCATATGCATTATTTTTGCTTAACCGCAATTGCCGAAAGAAAATATGGAAAAACCAAAATGCTAAAGAATAGAGAGAACAGTGAACGGCCATAGGGATAAGGAGTTGGAGGAGGGTGGTAGTTGCTGGGCGGCTGGCGGTAAAGTTTTGGGTATGCTAAGCGCACGCATGCACACGTAAATTCCCCAGGTGCCAGTGCTGGGAAAAAACGACATCAACCTGGCACATGGCAGTGAAAAATGTGCCAGCAAAAAGGAAACTTGCCGTTGCCTGCAGTTTTTCTTTCTTTTAGATTTTCCATACTTTTTAGCTTTAGTTTTTATACCCTACTTTTCCACCAAATCGGTCATGTCCCTGCGGCTGCTTAGGCAAGGACACATTTACAATTTAAGTGGATAAACAAAATTTCAGCTCTTTATTTATTGTCTTTATTTTTTTAATTTTAGATTCTGAATCAATCGAAGGATAATTAAAAACATGCGCATACATATAAATTTATCCTTGTCAGTGGACTTGAGGGTATCTTTCGGGCCAGGACACTTAGTTGGAAGAATTTCTTTTTGTTTCATTCTGTGGAAGTTAAAGGTGACTACACAAACTCACACCTACACGCACACGCAGTCACACCCACACACACACACACACACACACACGCACACAGAGGAATGTAAGTTGTCTATTTCACACACCAACGCGTTGCAAAAGCGACAGCGACAGCGACAATCCCGTGAGTACCAAGAAAGGAATAAAGTGCAGTGCCTGTAGCTGCTATCCTCCATTCTTCATCCTCCCTTCATTTTCTGATTCCACCATTCTCCATTCCCTCCACTCACTGCTGGTTGACTCCTTGCTGCATTCTCCATTCTCCATTCTCCATTTTCCATCCTCCTCCTACATCATTGTCATTGTCCTGGCGATATGGCGCCAGGCTTGGTAACAGTTGCAATTAGTTGCATGGGACACAAAATATTGTACACCGGGCCATGCCCACGTCCTCCCACTGCCCGTGCCCAACTGCCCCCAAATTGTAATTAATGTGTGCTGATAAGGGGCATTAAGGCAAATGCCCAGGTGAGAAGATCCACCAACACAACAAAAAGGTGAGAGCCCCAATAAACACAAATTGCAGATTATTGCAAGTCTTCTTTCAGGGACTTCCAAAAAGGAGGAGGATTTATAAATCGAGCGTTAAACTTTGAATTGCTTTGGTACCTTCTGTATCTCTCCGGCAGGACACTTGCCGCTTGGCAGCAGTCTAATATATGAGTTCATGGGTTAATCACTCTCTTGTCTCTTGTCTCTTGTCGCCTGTCTCTTGTCTCCTGCCTCTTGTCTACGGGATAGTTGCTTTGAAGTGATGACTCCCGCATATCCTGTTTTTTACCGCCCGCACTACAAGCAGCGACAACATCAATTAACCCAACTGAGGTTATGGTCATAACATAAAAATTAGCACAGAAATTGCTTTATTATCCACCCGAAAGGACCTCACTACCCCCATATATGATCTCCTTCATCAGCATCCCTGACAGCTCACAGGCGTTGCCCGTCGCCCGCTGCTCGCTTCTCCGTTACTCAAGTGGACTTAAAGCTAAAATCTCTTTACCCACTTCCCTGCACGTATCCTTCAGCTCCCATCACGCATCAATTGACGTTGTACGTCGTCAGGAACGGAGTGGGAATTAAGGATGTAGATGGATTGCAGGAGATGACGGGGGGAAGGCGGAAACTGGGAGATGGAAGGTTGTTGGTGGGCGGTGGGTGATGGGTGATGGGTGACGGGGGGTGAGGTGAGCACTTCACATGATGTTGTTAATGATAATTCCGCTCGACTCTGACAAGCGCTTGGCTGTCCGATAGGGATCTGCCAAGGATCCAAGGGAAAGCTGAGGTGAGTTAGCCCAAAGTTGCGGCCTGACGTTGATGGGACATGCGGCGCGGTTGTCGTCCGTCGTAAAAATCATTTTAACGTTACACGTAACGTGCCGTTTATGTTTACGTCATTGTCGTTCGTCGTCGGTTGTATGTTTTTAGTTGTTGTTGTTGTTGTTCCTCATGTAATTGTTGTTGTTTTTGTCCTTGTCGCTGTCAGTGTTGCTGTTGTCCTCGCGCGACTGACGTATGAAAATTTAATTGTCGCTTTAAGTGAGTTTAAATCGAGACAAATGCGAATGAGCGAGGGATTCCACCGTTCAGAAATATCCTGTTATTATCAGGTGAAGTCCTTTGAGAAAAACACATCCTTAGCCAAGCACAACATAACAGTGAAAAGCTAGGAGTAAACTTGATTTGATCCCAAAAATGACTTTTATGTTTTAATTGTACTTTTTTATTAATATCCTTTTTATCTTAATGGCTTGTGCGTTGTCCCTTGTCCTTTACATCCTTCATACCTTTTTACAGAGTATGACAATCAAGCGGCTGCAATAAAGGTGCATGAGGAGACAATGAGTGAGGCGCAGAAAGTGAGCTCATTAAATTAATTTAATCACGTTAATTAAAAATTGCTGCCACACACACACACACACACACACACACACACACACACTCACACACACTCACACATATGAAGCAGTTTATTTTTAGTAAATTTCATTGGTGTCAGTCAAAATATTTACACAACACGTCGCTCACCTGAAGGCATCTTCATCGCCATCGAATCCTTAGCTTTCAGCACTGCACCCCCCAAGCCCCAACTCCCAACTCCCTTCTCCGCCCACCGCCCACCACCTATGCCTATGCGTTGTCTGGCCACAGACCTTTCAAAGTGCAACTCCCGTTAGCTGTTGCCTTTCAAAGGCTCCCATGTCAAGGAATGTCCTTTGGGCGCCGAATGTTTACTTTGTGTAATGCAAGGATAACAAACACAACTTGAAGATTTCTGAAACAGATTTTCTGAGAATTGAAAAACTGCAATTATTTCTGTCAACAGCAGGATGCTATTATCCACATTTAATAAAGGACTGATTAAAGGACATCTGCAAATAAATTAATAATCGAGTCTCAGTAATTTTCATTCTGTTCAAACTAAAACTGCAGCCATTGCCTCCATTAACTGTATAAAAATTAACTAGTAATTATGTTTTAGTAACAGCAGAAGGAGAAAGGATGTGCGAGGGATGGGGAGGGGTGGCTAGGAATTCCTGGAGCAGACCGCAAACTTAATTTTCCACTAACCAAACGCTTGAATTAACAAGAACAACAACTTGAGGCAGGAAAATGGCTGGGCGGAAGGTGGGGAAGGGGGGAAGGGGCCTCTGGGCAGCAGCCGTGTAAGCGAATTGCAGAACCTTCCTCTGTCTTCCCCGCCCAGTCCTTTCTCTAGTCCTTGCCCAACTCCTTGCCATACTCCTTGGCATAATGCCACAGCTCAGTTTGCCACTAAATTCTGTTAAGTTTTGTCCAAAGTTTTTCGTAAGCACTACATGAAGAGAGGGAGAGAGAGAGAGAGAGATAGAAAAGAGGATAGAAAACAGAAGAGTGGGTGGATATCCTGGGGTTGGGTGGATACTCATGAAAAATTTAACAAGCGGCTAAGACAGTCAAGAAACTTAAATTTTATTGCCTATAAAGACGCATTAACTTCTGCTGGGAGAGGACAGACAACAGGAAGGGTGGTGCAGGTGGTTCGGGCCGTAAGGTGGAAGTGGGTGTAACTCTTCCTGCAGAGCAAAGCTGTCTCAAGCGGATACGGAAATGCCAGTGGGTATGGTGTGCGAGCGAGATAGCAAGCGACAAATGTGCGTGCGTAAATTATGTGCAAGTAAAGCACCGGAGCAGCTCAAGGAAGTCCAGGAGCAGGGAGATGCCTCTATCGTCTCCAAAGCCGCCTCTCTCTTGCCTCTCCTGCCTCCCCTGCTTCCAACCGCCTTCATCTGAGGCAAAGGTGAAATAAATGGCTTGCCTTGCATAACGAGGACAAATTAGTGTTGGGAGTGGCAATGGGGGCTGTTGAGGGGATGGGAGAGGGCAAAGGGGGAGGGTTAAAGGGGGGAAGAGGGAAGCGCTGCAGGTTGAGTGCTGAGGCTTGGGTTAAGCAAGATAAACTCAACTCAGTTGGGGGCATAAATTGAAGTTTGGTTTTGGTCCACGACTGCAGTTTTCCGGTTGCCCGGGAAAACCTTTCATTGTTTGGCCCGCAAAAACTTTCCCTTCAATTGATCAGCGCAAAGTACACAAAAAATTTGCTGCCCTTCTAATTGAAATGTTAGACGCAGGTAAATCGGCCTCCAGGTGCGCACCATTCGGCTCCAACTTTGGCACAAAGCGGCTTTGCAACTTTCTGATTGGGCAAATACCGGGAAATAAGAAAATCCCCACAGAACAAAAAACCACTCTGACTAATAAGTCGTCCAGGACAAAGTTTCCGAATCGAATTAAAGGACGAAAAGTATTTTTCGATATGGAAGAAAGTTTAATGCAAGAAATATTGTTTCTCTTTGATCTGCCTACAAGGATGCAGGACATGCCATTTTTATATTAAAAATATATCAATATTAATTAAGAATTTTATTAATTAAAATATCAGAAATAAATTATTTATTAAAGCAAAAGGAAATTATCCTTACTGCATTTATTTTATTCTTCTAAGTAAAAAATGTAAGAAAAATAATAAATAAATAAACAATTTAAAAATAAAAATATAATATAAAATGATTTATTTATTATGCGGTCGAAGGTCGCCGTAGGGGCGCCTCGACAGGTTAGCCGCAGCGCAACTAATGTTAAGATGAGCTTAGAGCGAGCTTTTCTTTTTTGGCAGCTTCCATTGAATATTAATGGAAATACAAAGATTATTAGCTAGACAGTGCTAGTTCCAACGGTACTTCACATACATAAATAAATAATCGAAGTTACAAATGGATAAAGGATACTCGAAGTGTGTGTTGATTTATCTATGGCTGAAAATTCGAGCGACAAATGAAAATTTAAAAAAGATTTTAAATTCAATTCAAATAGAAAATCTTAATCAAAAATTAAAAAGAAACTTTAAAGCTACAACAATAGAAAAGCAACAAATATTGCAACAAAAGTGGCAACAAGTGCCTAAGCCCAAATACAAAAATTTGGGAATTCAAAAAATATGAAAATACGAAAATAAATAATGCACTTAACAGGAAGAAAAATAATTTTATTAATTTTGAATTTCATCAAAATACCCACAAACCCAAAATCGAAACCGAAATGCCCAAGTAATGCCGCAGGTTCAATTTGCTTGATGCTTCTTCTTCTTCAGTTTTCATTTTTAAAATTGAGTCCAAAATTGGCCGCTTTCCAGATTGAGGTACTAGGCGAACAGAATCGTCAAGAGGTTGCTGCACTCGCTGCGGGAAAAATTGTGCTGCATACCTTGGTGGGCAGCGATCGGCGGGCAGTTTGAATTTGAATTTGAAAATTTAAATTTTTTAATCTTGAATCAGCTCTACATTTTCGCTTGTATCTCCACCAATTTAAGGACTATTGCAACGTCCTTTGGCACGAAGATGGTCAAGGTTCTTCCACATATTTTTAATTGTTGACAAGGACAAAGGTCCTTTCAGGACTCCAGATATTTGCATCGAAACAGATAAGATTCTATATTGCAGTAAGATTTTACCACCTGCACAGGACCAACCAGGATTTGAGTGGAAATAAAAGTGCCCTTAAATCAAGGACTTTCAATCGATCAAAGGACATTTGAGCCCTCTACTAGATTTTGTTCCTGTGACGTATTTTTAAAACATAGTCGTAAAAAACTGATCTTAATTGACTGTATCTCCTCCAATTTAAGGACTATCGTTATGTCCTTTGGCACACAGGGTTTCGAAGTCCTTCTACACAAATTAAACCTTAGCCAGGTACGAAGGTTTTTGCAGGACTCGAGATATTTCTAAAGGAAAAGTGTTAGCAAATTAATTTTATTATATCAGCTACTGGAAAAGCTTAAAAGGAAATTATCCTTACTGCAGGTATTTTATTCTTCTAAGTAAAAAATGGAAAAAAGATAAATAAATAAACAATTTAAAAATAAAAATATAATATAAAATTATTTATTTGAAATAATGTTATTTAAACTTAATATATATATGTTAAAAATAAATTTTAAATTTTAACTTATACTATGTTTAATTTATAAATAAATAAGTTAAAAATATATTATATACAAATTATATATAAAAACATAGAAATTAATAAATAAAATATTTAGTGAATAAATGAAAACTTTGTTATTAAATAAAAAATAAATTAAAAATATATTTTTTTTAAATAAAAAACTGTTAATTTATTATTTCCATTGTTTTTGTGTCCTTTGATATTTCAATCAATTCCAAAGTCCAAGCTCAAGGCAATAAGAGTTATTCATTGTTGATTTCCCGGAATTCGTGGGAAGCCGAACGGAAAAATCTCATGGAAAATGCCGGACTGCTCTTTTCTCTTATTACTTTACGGCGTAAATGCAATGAAATGAAACGTAAAGCTGCCGGAATGCAACGCGGCATAGAATTTTGCCGCTTTCACTGCATTTCGCTCTGCAGCTGTTCGGGTAAGCTCAGGTGAAAGCTGAAGGATATGTAGAAGGAGGAGTGTGCAGTGTGGAGAGGGGAGAGGGGAAGAGGGGGAAGATCAACGTGAGCGCTGAATTGACTAAATTAACTGACGCTGGAGAAAAGTTTGTTTGCCCTTAGACGTTTGCTTGACTGCTTCGGACAGTGTTTAAGGAGAGCTGGAGAAAGGGAGAAAGGGAGGAAAGAAGGGGGTGGAGAGTGAGCGAGAGGAGGTGGCAAACTAAAGACTTGGCGGAAAGCAACTAAAACTGTTTGATTGTGCACAAAAGATTTACGTTAAATATTTGAAGCTGAAATTATGCAACGCTGCGTTGGGTAATCCTTGAATTGCAAGGGAGCCGTTTTAGTCCTGACTTTGGACTGGCTGCACGGCCAGAGGTCAGATGGCAAATAAAAAGCTCTCTGAATGGGCCGCGGTCAATTATGGGCGGATTGCTGCTGAGTATGAAAAATGGAGGGAGTGGAAGTAAAAATACCGTTAAGGAAGAGCTCGCAGGATAATGGGAAGGCTTTCGAACGTACTTAGAAACGCACACATACAGAGACACATGGCTGTCTCTCCCTCTCTCTCTCTCTCTCTCTCTGAAGAAGATTAAACCCTGCACGGCCTCGACATTTAACAGTTATTCCCCTCATGGTTTCCCGCTTTGTGTGACTTCCAATGTTCCACATTTGGTTGCCAATTAGAGGGAATTAAATGTGCGTGTGTTGTCCTGGAACGCAAATTACTACTCTTTACCTTGGTGATTACATTGCGAGGCAGTGGAGGAGCCTTTGGTCCTCTTGTGCCATGACTTGCTGCCAATTTGATGCATTGCATAGCATTTGCCCGAGATAAATACAACGAGACTTGAATTTTCAATAGGAGTCGAGTCCTGCATTGGTGCAAGGACATGGCCATGGCCATGGCTATGGACATGGGCATGGGCAAAGGCAAGCCTAAGCCTTGTGCTGCCAGAGAACAGAAAAAGAACTGCAAAAACATAGAGAAAATAGAAAAAAGCAAAACTAGAAAGCAACGCACAAAATTCAATGTAATTGATATGTGGGAATGGGAGGAGCATCAGGGGGGATGGCGGGATGAGGGTCGGAATGGGGAGCTGGAAAGCAATGCAAAAATCTGGTTGACAGTCAATCGAAGCAGACGTCAAACAGCAGATAAAGTGCAAAAAACGAGACGGAACAACACATGAGGTACCAAAGGGAAAGAGGAGAAAGAGAGAAAGGGAGAAAGGGAGAAAGGCAGAACGAGAGAAGGAGAGAAGGGGAGAAGGGAACAGGAGAAAAGGACTCAAAAGTGATTTTGATTCACGAGCTTCTCACAGACGACGGAGTTATTGAAATCTCCCAATGGCAAACAGACAACAGCAGCAACAACAACAGCAGCAACAACAACAGCAGCAACAACAACAACAAGAGTTACAACAAAAAGATGAGGAAGAAATAGAAGATGAAGTACGAAGTTGCAACTTTGCCACTTTTGCATAAAATATTGAGATTTCATGTTAAGTGGCACTTAATGCAAATGCGGTCGAAGGTCGCCGTAGGGGCGCCTCGACAGGTTAGCCGCAGCGCAACTAAAGTTAAGATGAGCTTAGAGCGAGTTTTTCTTTTTTTTTGGCAGCTTTCATTGAATTTTAATGGAAATACAAAGATTATGGGTGTGGGCGTGGCTAGACAGTGCTAATTCCAACGGTACTTCACATACATAAATAAATAATCGAAGTTACAAATGGATAAAGGATACTCGAAGTGTGTGTTGATTTATCTATGGCTGAAAATTTGAGCGACAAATGAAAATTCAAAAAAGATTTTAAATTCAATTCAAACAGAAAATCTAAGCCAAAAATTAAAAAAAAAAACTTTAAAGCTACAACAATAGAAAAGCAACAAAAATTGCAACAAAAGTGGCAACAAGTGCCAAAACCCAAATGCATAAATTTGGAAATTCAAAAAATATAAAAATATGAAAATATTAAAATAGATAATGCACTCAACAGGAAGAAAAATAATTTTATTAATTTTGAATTTCATCAAAATACCCAAAAAACCAAAATCGAAACCGAAATGCCCAAGCAATGCCGCAGGTTCAATTTGCTTGATGCTTCTTCTTCTTCAGTTTTCATTTCTAAATTTGAGTCCAAAATTGGCCGCTTTCCAGATTGAGGTACTAGGCGAACAGAATCGTCAAGAGGTTGCTGCACTCGCTGCGGAAAAAATTGTGCTGCATACCCTGGTGGGCAGCGATCGGCGGGCAGTTTGAATTTGAATTTGAAAATTTCAATTTTTTAATCAGCTCTACATTTTCGCTTGTATCTCCACCAATTTAAGGACTATTGCAACGTCCTTTGGCACGAAGATGGTCAAGGTTCTTCCACATATTTTTAGTTGTTGACAAGGACAAAGGTCCTTACAGGACTCCAGATATTTGCATCGAAACAGATAAGATTCTATATTGCAGTAAGATTTTACCACCTGCACAGGACCAACCAGGATTTGAGTGGAAATAAAGGTACCTTTAAATCGAGGACTTTCAACTGACCAAAGGACATTTGAGCTTTCTACTAAATTTTGTTCCTGTGACGTATTTTTAAAACATAGTCGTAAAAAACTGTTCTAAATTGGCTGTATCTCCTCCAATTTAAGGACTATCGTTATGTCCTTTGGCACGCAGGGTATCGAAGTCCTTCTTCACAAATTAAACCTTAGCAGGATACGAAGGTCCTTACAGGACTTGAGATATTTCTAAAGGAAAAGTGTTAGCACATCAATTCCATTATATCAGCTACTGGAAAAGCGTTGTAAGCCACTTACAGGACATTACAAGGACATTAAATTGATCAAAGGAGCTTCAAATCCAGAATTGTCAACTGGCAATTGGTTGCATTTCTAAGCAACCATTGAAAATTTGAATGTTTATATAAATTTATGTGAAAAACAGACAAAATTATTTAAAATGCAATAATGCAGTATTTCTAAATAAAAATAAATATAAAAGAGATCAAAAAACTCTCGCAACTTCAATCGATACGATTTTTTTTAATATCGGATTGACCCAGATTCGAACCGCTGATCTGATGCACCAGCGCCGTGCACTCTACGGAGTGCACCACCGCACAAGTTGAAAATTTTGTTGCATTTTGCACATTTAGTTCAATGCTTAAGCTCATTGTTGATATCTGGCTTGGGCTTCGTTATTGGTTTGTGAATTGGCTAAACGCACTGAAAAAGTAAACATTTGCATAGTTTTCGGCGACAGCTCGAAATCTTAAATAATATTAAATTTAATTTAAACTTGGGTGATCAACAAGGAATAACGTTGTTCTTGTTTAATTATAATTGTTCTTATAGATGCAAATTATACAATTTTAATTGTTATTTAATTAACTTAATGTAGCTGTTAATCTAATTTATTTATTTCTTTTTATTGTTGCAATTAATGCAATCCGTTGTCTTCCATTTCAGTCACTTTCATTTAATTACAAATGAACAGACTTTTCAAAAATGACAAGGACAGTTTGAAAGTCCTTTGATAAAGTTATATTATAGACCCGCTAGCTTAACTCTGTAATATTGCCCATTTTTATAGACATGAAATCCAAAATATTTTGCCTTTCAGTTAAAATCCTTTGGGAGAGAGAAAAAACCAAGGAAAATATTCCACTGATTATATATTCAAAATGTTGGAGTAGACAAGGGACTTGCTGTCTAGTGGGTCAACCGCGTGACCTGCAATCGAGAGGTTGATGCAACGTATGTGGTGCATGTAGCTGAAAACCAAAACAGGACTTGAACCCATTCAAGTTTTCCATGTAGATTATTTCATGTTCAAAAACTACAGGCTTCCCAAGTGCAAGTGCTTGGCAAGCCATTCACCCACTCACCTATAAAAGCACCTACACCCTCGCACCCACACACACACACATACTAACACCTACACACACACACACACACACATCCAGAAATAACAAAACTCATGCACATGAGCAGCTGCTGCATCTGGAAAAGTGAATCAGAATCTGAGTCCTTCGGTTGCTGTGCGGCGGCTGTGGCAAATGTGTTTGCATTTCAGGTGTCAACAGCAAAAACACATTCAGCTTTGTTGCAATAACAAAAACAAAAACAATAACAATAAACATAACAATAACAATAACAGAAAACAGAAAACAAAATGCGAAATCCTTCAGCCAGCATTTTGTATACAATGAAAACATTTCGAACAGAGAAAAACGAGAAAATTTTTGGTTACAAAACAAAATGACCAAGGGATTCGGGTGGACACATGGGGCAACACAAGTGACAAGGAAGGACGTGAGGTTAAAGTTGATGTGGAAGAAAATCAATGCGTAAAGAATGAATGGAAAATGTTTTGTTGGATGTTGGAAAAACATTTTTGGATAAATGCGATAAATGAAAAGCAGCAGCCATATACAAACAAAGGGAGGGGAGGGGGTTAAATCCTGAAATCCTTTGAAATATTCAATAAATAATAAACGCAAATTCATTTATTATAAACTAATAAATTCCATTGTTGTTATTTATATCAAGTTTAAATTTAATTGCCAGATGATTTTCCAAAGTGACTTTTCCGAAAATGTAATTTAGCTTAAGTAACAAAGAAAATCCTTAACCAGTTGACACAATGTTTTCCTTGTCCTTTATATATTTATTGTATATATATATAAATTTTTTTTAATTTTTTCTATTTTCCATTTCCTTCAACTTTTCAGCATTTTCTAATTTTATTTTCTTTTCTTCTTCCTTTTCTTCCATTTTTTTTGTTGGCATCTCAAACACCTGAAGTGACTGTTGCACAAACACAGACGACACTTCTTCAGCTTCAGCTGCGTTTTATCTACGACTCGATTTTCCAAGCATTTAGACAACAACAACAACTACAACAACAATAAGTGAGAGACGGCAAGTAAACAAAAGTGAGTGTCCTGGCGACGATGGGTGTCCTTGCTGCAGTCCACCAGACTGAGACTCAATGGAGTCGAGCGTTTAAGCAGTTGAGCAGCCAAAACCAGAACCAAATCCTGGTCCATCTTCCCAGCTAAATGACGCTCGAGGGCAACGACTAGAAATTGTTGTTGACGTCGCTGCTAACGTCGACGTCGACGTTGACGTTGACGTTGCCGTCGTCGTCGGTTCGTTCAAAAGTCAAAAGGCTACGCCTGCCAGCAACTAACTGACTTTGGCTTTCAGGTATAATTAATCTTGTTTAGTCCTTGCTGCTACTTGTTTTTGATTTTGTAGTTGTTGTTGTTGCTGTTATTGTTATTTTTGTTGTTGCTGTTGTTATTCCTGTTGTTGTTATTTCTCATCTTCATCGTTTACTTCTCGTTGTTCATCCTCTTGTTGTCTGTCACCCGACGCTTCTGTTTGTTTGTCTTTTGGAGCATGCAACTCCTTGAAAGCGCCAAGGACCCGCCCATCGCTATCGTAATGTATTAAGAACGAGTTTAATTTGCTCGACAACACATTTTTCTTCAGTACCGCCCAACCAACCTGGCCAGAACGAAAGCTCCTTTGATGCCGCTTACCACTTGCCCCTGGCCACTGGCCACTGCCCACTGGCCGCTCGCTCCTGGCCGCTAGTCGCCTGCCGGCCAGGTTAACTATTAATTTTGGGCTTTGAGCAAGATTAACGAGTTCATGATTGCCTCAAATTGTCTGGATAAGAGGCCAGCACAAGTTCGCAGCCCTCTAGCTTACCGACTGGATTTCACCTCCACGGTTAAAAGTAAAATTTCTGGAAAACTCAAAGGATTCGCTTAACTGCACTGCAATTTTGTCGCCATTTTAATACCCTGAAAGCGAAAGAAAATCTAAACGGGGAAGTTTGTTTGATATCTACAGTCACTCAATTAAAATATAAAATTATTTTGATGTAAAAAAAAATATTAATTTAACAGTAAATAAATGCCAAAACGCAAAATTGTAATCAAAGCTTGAATTGGGCGGAACGATCAATCAAAGTGGCCAAGTGACACATGACAAATGCGGCCAACTTTAAGGGAATTTATTTTTTTCCAGATGAATTGCGGCAACGGCTGAAATAATAATATATAATATCAGGCGGACATAATTTTCAGCAGGCTAAAATTGCTAAAAAAAAAAATTAAGATAAGAAATTAAAAATATAGAAAATAAAATAAAAAAAAGTACTGGAGATGCCGGGGATTGAACCCGGGGCCTCTCACATGCAAAGCGAGCGCTCTACCACTGAGCTACATCCCCCTCGATATCTACCGTTAAGCTATTTCCGATCTAAGCACAGGGTATTTACTTTGCGTGTAAACCTTTTTTCGTTTTCGTTTTCTTTTTTCTTCTCTTCTTCTTATTTAGATTGGGCCTGGGCCTGGGGCCTGGCCCAAAGTAGTAATTAATTTGGCTGCATGTCACAGCTGCTCGCGGAAGTTTAATTTGTATTTTGCATTATTTGTGAATTATTTTTTAAGTTTATTTTTAGCAAGAAATTAAATTTACACTTTTTCTCATTGTTTTTAAATTAAGACTTGACAAATAAAATACTTATTTGAGCCGAAAATTGAATATGGAATATCTCTTGACGGATTTTAGACTTGTAATTTGGGAATTCAGACAATTTTTGGAACTGTCGGAAAATTTTAGACTCTGCTTCTGAGGCAACTTTGTTTATTGGAAAATACGTGTTTTATTTGAAAATTTAGTAATTATGTCATCAAACAGGGTTTCCTGGAAATGCAAACAATCAATTTGGGCGCCCGGTCAAAGGCATTGAAAATATATACCTGGAAGTGTAGGCAGTTTACCAGCATTGCGTACGGGTACGACTGCTGCAGCTCTTCCCATTCTAAAAAGCATGGAACTCCATTACATCAACCACACACACACACACACACACACACACACACACACATATATATGCACGCACTTACACACAGATAAACCACTTTGTGTGTATGCAAAAGCTTCGAGCGGCAATGAGGCATTCGCATCAACGCTGAGAAGCAGAAGCTGGTAACGAGTAACCAGTAACTGGTATCTTCCCCCATCCCCCATTCCCCCATTCCCCCATTCACCCTACCCCATTCCCCATTCCCGCTTCCTCATATTTCCTGATCCCTAGAACCAGAATCAGAACCAGGTTTAGGTTCAGGTTCAGTGCCAGAGGCAGGGCAGGGACTGGGACAGGGACTGGGACAGGGACTGGGACAGGGACAGGGACGGGGACAGGGCCAGTTCCAGGTCCAGGATCAGCACAAAGTGCGTCAAAACTAATGGCCACTGACAACAAAGTAAATGAAGCATAGCTCAAGGCATCAGCCAGAAGGGTTACCTCAAGGATGGGGGCGGGGACAGGGGCTTAGACGCACTGCAGCACATGGAATGGAATGGAGGACAGGACTACACGGGCCAAGCACATAAATTCATGAACACACACACACACACACAGACAGATGCATTCCTAGATGCACCCAGCCATGGGCAGAAAGGACATGGCAGGTGTGCGGTGGCCAGGTAATAGGCAAAATGAAAAACCTATGGAGTTAAATGAGTGAAAATCAGGAAAACGCATTAATGAATGAATGACAGGAGTTGCCGTCAGCGTCCCTGGAATGATGAGGACCCTGACAGGGGGATGTGCACGTATCTAACTGAGCGCTTCCTCTCATACCTCACGCCCCCGCGTTCGACCCACGACGGGGAGCGGATGGCATTGGATGCCCAATCCTGTGACCAGGACCTGGCCCACCCGGGGGAGCTTTTGTTCTGTGCGTACGTGAGTGAATGATCGAATGACTGTGTGGGGTGCTATGTGTATGTGTGGGTGTGTGTTTGGGTGTGTGTGTGTGTGTGTGGGTGTGGGTGGGTGTGGGTGGGTGTGTATGTGTTGGCTGCTTTGGTTAACTTGATGGGCTGATGGGCGGATGAGCAGATGGTCAGCTCGGGATTTGCGGTGCAGTTTGTGCCACGTTTCGGTTACTTCTGTTGTTGTTGTTGTTGTTGTTGTTGTTGTGGTAATTGTTGTTGTTGCTGCTTTTGTTATTGTTGCTCCTGCTGTTGATGTTGGCTCGTTGAATGTCTTATTTATGAATGCAAAAACGTTTGCCAGCGGCCAAGGATGAGGAGCCTGCAAAGCTGTTGGCATTCGCCATGTACTACACCTGACATGACAAGCGACGCTCAGCAACACGTACGCCCCCAGCACAGATGATCCACAGGACGAATCCCCCCTCCACCACCCACCACATTGGCATCCCTAATAGTCAAATATTCGAAGAGTCGCCATTTCTTCCGATTGAACGACAAGGACATGCCTGAAGGAGTCGATTTGAGCCCCAGTCAATCCCAAGCGTTATTTGGTCAAAGACAGCGAAAGAGGGGGAGAAGGACTTCAAGGACGATAGAGAAATGGAATAAAGAAAGAATATATTTATTGTTAAATATTTTTTATTTATATTTAAATAAAATATTTCCTATAAAATAAAATATTCCCTGGTAACTCTTTGGATTACGCAATAACCAAATCCGATCCAGACACGTGACTATACGGAATCGATTCTATCAATAATTGGCACAAGTATCGATAATTTACCGTTACAGGCTAATTAACAGTGAACGTAACAAATCCGAAAAGCGAAGGGTATATTTTTTGGGCATATGATTGATCCTTTTTAAAGGTGTCTTATCCTTTTATTTTTGTTTAGATTCAAAATTCATCATTCAAAATCCAAAATTCGAAAATTCAAAAATTAAATAAAAATTAAAAATTAATTAAATTACCGATTTTTTACTGTTACCCTGTTTAATTTAGAGTGTAGGGTATTAAGAGACCTCAAGGGCTTTCCATTTTCCTCGCAGATTTTCATATAAAAAGAACTCACTCGATGGGCTTTCCATATTCTACGAGAAGAATGCAGAAGATAACGGCTTGCCTCGTCCTTTTCGCCATTTTGGTAAGATCAAATCAGACTATCTGGCATCCACAGGATATTCATCTAAGGAATCACTTCTCCAAATTGTACAGTTCATCGGTGCCAGGAACAGTGCTGATGCCAAGGGTATAGACTTGCACAAGGCGGCGAGGTGCATGGAAGTGGTGATCGAAGGCGTCAGCTACTCGACTCAAAGGGTGATTCCATTGATAAAGGACATGGCCACCTGTGTGGAGTTCAAGCCACAGAAGACAAAGGATCTGGATCCACAATTCCTCATGATGCTGACCTTCCAGTTCATGCAACGTGTCATAACCAGGAGCAAATGCATGATGGATGGCCTTGACACGATCCAAAGTTGGGTTACGCCCTTCGTTAAGAAGTTCAGTGACAAAGGATGCGCTTTGAGTGTCTAATAAAGGATATTTTCACCTCTAATCTTCATTTTTCAATTATCTGCTTCAAAAAATTCGTAAAAGATCTTTTTTTTTTTATTCATTTTAATAAATTGGAAATAAAATGTGAAATCGGTTAATTTTTCAAATTTATTTTTTATTCCTTCAATTTAAATATGAAAATCATATAAATCTTTATATACATAAAATTAATTAATTAATATAAAAATAAAATTAAATCAAATTATGATTTTTTAAAAACACATATATAAAATATTATTTATATAAAGAAAAGGACCTTCCTGCTGATAGGATTGCTTATAATCATTTACAACATTAAAAAATTAATTATAAATATATTGATTAATATTAATATATTAATTATTTATTAAAGAATATAAATAAAGCAAAATTATAAAAAACAACAAATATAAATTAATTAAATAAATAATTTATTATTTAAATTATTATTTTATTACATATGTTTTATTTTATTCTCTAAGAATTTAAATAGTTTATTAAACAATATTTAATTTTTTCAAAAAGTTTTTTATTCTTGGGAATTTATTTATATATATTACAAATAGTAATACGCATAAAAAGTAATATATATTAATTATTTAAATGCACTCATTTAATATTATTATTATTGTTTATTTTTATTATAATTATAATTATTATTTAAATTAATTATTGACTTTATTTAAGCTCGTTGAAACAATAAAATAATTTCTTAAAAATATATTTAATATTATCTATAAAAATATTCAATTTATATTTTTAAAAAATTATTATCTATAAAAGTACAGTTATTTTTATTAATTTTTTATTTTATTTAATTAATTAATTTATTTAAAATTCTCACTTAATTTTCTTTGACTTTTCCTCCCAAAACTTTTCCTCCCAAACAATTTTCCAAGTTAGTTTTCTTGGGGCTCATTTTGCTATCTAAAATCGTACTTGGCTCGTAGGAAGGATAAATCTGAGTCCTAAGGACACATTTTGGGTCCTGCCGCTTGTTGTTGGTTTTTACATGGGGCCCAGAGCCCAGAGCCCAACCCCAAGCCGTTGAACAACTCATTTGCACCACTTTTGGTTACCCAATTGCACTCCACTCGACTCCAATCCGTTCTCATCTCCCCACGCCCATTCCCGCCCATGCCACGCCCACCCCTCTGGTCTACCTCCCGCAGTGCAGCAAACATTTTTCGCCTATGAAAACGTTGTCGCATATTAACGTAATTAGTTCATGCGCCCCATAGAACCCGACTAACTGCAGCAGTTGGTAGCTGACCCCCCTCCCTCCCTCCATCTCTGTGTGTGAGGGAGAGGGGGATGGGGAGTAGGAGGAGACTGGCCACATACCCAGACAGAGTTTGGCTTGTGTCCTGCTGTGTTGTTTTTGCGGTGTTTGGGAATTGTGGCCGGAATTATGATGTCCAGGACCAGGCGAAGCTCAGCCCATTAAGCCAACTGTATTTTTGGGTGTTGGGGAGAGTAAGGGGAAGGGGAAGAGGGAGGGAAGGGGAGGAGCAGTGGGAAGCGGGGATGAACTGCAGTGCTTGCTATGAGGCGCTGTGCGTGCGTGTTTTACATATGAATATGGCCAGAACGGTGGAACTGAGAGGGGGAGGGGGAGGGGGGCAGATGCTCCAGCGTGTGTGTTAATTGAAACGTGATTGTGTTGAAGGCGTGGCAGTTTAAGGCGTGGGATGGAGCAGTTTAAGGCGAGGCGGTGTTTTTGTGAATGAATGAAAGGAAGTGAATGGCTGGGGATGGCTGGGAATAGGCTAGGGATGGGCTGGGGATGGAGAGGAGGATGGAGAGGGGGTGGGGGATGGGGTGGGGGAAGGTCAGCTTAGGGTAGCTTCTTCTTTTTGACACTAGCAATTGCAATTGTCAGCGAGCAGCGATGCAGTGGCAAACGAGCGAAAGGATATCCCAAAAAATAGTCGAGCATTTAAATTTGTGCGTAATGCAATTTACTTTATGCTTTTGGGCTTTGGGCTCTGGGCTTTGGGCCTTGGTCCTTCGTCCTTGGGCTTTGGGGTATTCAATTTGCACGCACGCACAATTGAATTTGAATGCAGAATGGCAACGATACCGAATGCATTATTAATTTCCAACACACACACACACACACAAGCGCACACAGACTCTGGGTATATACGCACGCACACGCAGTTGTCCTTACGTGTCCTTAAACCTACGCAAAGTTCGCCTGTAGTAAGTAAATTCGTCCCTTCGCACACACGTCGCTCGGAAGCGGAAATATGGTTTTTCACTTTCGCATTGCGACATCGATATTGATGGGGAAGCCAGAAAAGGACCTTCATGATGATGATGATGATGATGATGATGATGCCTAAGGATTGCTCATTATCGTTATTCTGATATCGATTCCAATTCCGTTTGCATCTTTCAGAAAGGGAATTTTAAATGCGCAGTTGATGTGATTAACTTGGCTCTTAAAATGGCATTAGGACATTGTCAGAGCAAGGACACTGAAACTGAAGCTGAAAATGTCCTGAATGCAATTTAAGTCATTTACCGCTTATCTTCAATGCAGCTCCTCCAACTTGTGGCCAAGTAATAAGCACTATGAAATTGTATCAAACGCCTAATGGAGAGCCGAGTACTTCCAAGGACCAAGGACACTTGGGCAGGACTTTTTGCAACTTTGTTCATTAAAAGGAATAATAGAAAAATCCTTGTAACGCACAAAGTTGCAGTCCTTGTCAAAATAAAAGGAAAATTATTTTAAAGTATTTTATACAAAAACTGAAACATTTTTTTAAATTTAAATTTAATATTAAAAAAATAAAAAATCAAAAATAAAATAAATAAATAAATAAATTCTACAATTGAAATAAATTATTAAAATAATTAAAGCTAAAAATATTGAAAGCATGAATTAAATAATTTTAAAAAAATACTTAGAAAAATTAAATAAGAAAAATAAATTAAGTACATTAAATAAATAAAATATAAATAAAATAACAAAAAAAAAACAAAAATTAAAAAAATTAAAAAAATTAAAAAAAGAAAAAAATGAAATATTTTCAAATTTATTTTATAATAAAATATTTGTAAAATTATTAATAATAATTTTTTTCCATGAATTTTAAAAGTTTAAAAAATATATTTATAAACTTCTTGAGTTTTTATGAACTTTAATTTAGTAAAAAAAAAGAAATCCCAAAGGCAGGACTAGATTATCCTATCAAATCGTTTATCACAGATCCATCAATCAATTCAGGATAATGTTTAAAGTGAATTGCCTACGGAGAGCAGCTGAGCGGCAGGCTGGCAAAGGACTCACAGGTAATCCCCATCTGCACCCCAGGACCAAATGTGTTGGACACACTTTCGGCATGACACGCCCGTCACAAAATTGAGGTTATGTCATTTGTTTAGTTTGTTGCCTCAATTATTTAGTAACCAGAAAGTCCTTTCTACGTGTCCCTGTGTCTGCCTGTGTATCTGTGTGTGCGTGAATATTTTAGAATGTGTTTCCTTATGTGTCCTTGTGGTGTTTATGCAATTACATAAATTTTGTGTGACAATTTCGATTTGTATTTTCTTTTATTTAAATTATGCCCTCGAGTCCTTCGAGGATCTCACAGCCAGTTGCAAGTATGCATGTGTTTGCCTGTGTATGTGTGTGCTTGAATGTCTGCCAATTGTTATATAATATTTATTACATCTTCTGCCATACACACAAACACACACACCACACACACCACACACACACACACACACACACTCATGTGTATAGTGACACAAACAGACGTCGTTTGTGGTAATTAATTTCAATATTCTTGAAATTTTGCAATCAGTCGGGATAATTATATTTATGTGATATGTGTGTGTGTGTGTGTGTGTGTGTGTGCGTGTTGCAGGGTGCAGATGTGGGTGGCAGATGCAGTGGAATTTGCAGATTTTTGCTACTTCTAATTGATGGCCAAGATGTTGGTCTGTGCAAATCAAATGAAATTTGATGCCTGTCAGGCCATTCGAGAAGTGAAAGATCCGAGGAGCAACTTTGATTGCCCCGAAGAAGGACTCTGGCCACAACAGAATCAATTGCCTGTCCGGGCCAACCAATATTAGCCATATTCCAGTCTGGATATGGGTGAACAGGTGCACAGCCTGTCAGTTGACTGGCTGACTGGCTGACTGGCTGGATGGGTGGATGGGCGGATGGGCGGATGGGCGGATGGGTGGCTGGGTGGCTGGGTGTTAGGGGTGTAAGGAGGGGTTTGGGGTTGGGGTTGGATGTGGTTGAACAGTTGGGCGTTTGGTTGGAAGCTCATGCAAAATTTAATTTTAATTTCAACTGAGCAAATGTTGCGAAAGTGAGAACAGGCAATTTCCTAGCTTTTCAAAATTTAGACGAACAAAAAGCACTAGCCACGCCCAACAAGCCGCCTTAGTCGTTTGACTACCCCATAAAAACATATGTATATCCTTGTGCAACAGCACACACACACACACACAGAGAGACATATACACATACACTGAAAGATTTTAACCACTTGACTGCATTGTGGCTAAAATGGCAGCCAGAAGTCAAAGTCACCGCCCGGAGTCAGTTCGTTCAGCTGTGTTACACGTCCCAAGCCCCTCATTGCCTAGACTCTTGGCTGTTGGCTGGTAGCTGGTGGCTGGTGGCTGTCGGCTTTCGGCTGTTGGGGGCTACGTCTGGCAGCGCTAGTGTTTTTGCCAATTGACATGCAGACCTGCCTGCCAGCCGTAAATCGGCATAAATAATTCATTATTGCCGCCTCGTTGCGCATAAATCAAGTCAGCCTCTGTTAAGAGCCAGAAACATTGGGAGCACACAAAGA
Source organism: Zaprionus lineosus (assembly GCA_035044505.1). Taxonomy (NCBI): domain Eukaryota; kingdom Metazoa; phylum Arthropoda; class Insecta; order Diptera; family Drosophilidae; genus Zaprionus; species Zaprionus lineosus. The sequence goes on along the minus strand of JAWNNX010000436.1, from coordinate 421,255 downwards.
AGCTGCCTCCTGTGTGGCAACATAAACTTTATCCAAGCAAGCTGCTTAAATCGTTCCATGACTAAGCCACAAACCCAAATTCGCATATAAATATGGAATGTGTTAAAAAAAAAAAAAAAACAAAAAAAATAGAAAACTCGGCAAAAAAGTTAACTGGAGATGCCGGGGATTGAACCCGGGGCCTCTCACATGCAAAGCGAGCGCTCTACCACTGAGCTACATCCCCTCATATGTTGTTAGCTTCTAATAACCTATAATAGCTAAATGAAGAAAATTTAAGGGTACAACCTTATTCAATATATGCAACGCATCGGCATTAAATGCAGTTCTTAAGAGATGTTTTTAAAACAAACAATAAAAAATAAAACATTTAAAACGTTTAATACAATTTTGTTTCATATACATACATATATATTATTTATTTTTTAATATTTTAAAGAAGAGGACATAATTTTAATATAGTAAGTTCAATTCTATTCTATTTTCTATTATAGTATATGTGCAACCAATGCAGCTACTAATGCCAAAGGTAATGTTCTGTTACAGCTGCAATTGCATTGAGCTATTTATTATGGGTCACTAAGCAGTTAAAGTCATCAGGGGGATGTAGCTCAGTGGTAGAGCGCTCGCTTTGCATGTGAGAGGCCCCGGGTTCAATCCCCGGCATCTCCAGTTAACTTTTTTGTATTTTTTTAATTTAAATTAATTTTTTTCAACACGTATTTAGTGCTTGTGAACTGAGCACGTTAAGTGCCGTGATCAACGATGTGTGCATGTGTGTTTGTGATGCCGCTGATCGTCTAGCAGTGACGTGTTGTCCGACCAAGACCATTCCTGCAAATGAATGAAATGTCTCTGCTCTGATCGTTGATCGTTGCTGTGCACGATCATTGTTACGAGTACAATTATTCCGATTCGAGATCACAATCGATCGCATTTTTGCTTCTTCATTCGTAAAATCGATAAAGTGATCCATGTGGCTAACAGGTTATCAGCAGCACTCAGAAGGCAAACGAGTGAATGCTTGCGTCTCTTCGTGTTTATTTTATTGTGCTGCTTTCAGCCGCCCGCATGATCGTTTCAATATAAATAGCTGCGGAACTGCGCCGTGTATCGAAGAGAGACAGAAAGAGAGTCGTGTGTACACAGGCCAAAGCGAGACGACAGCCGCAAAGAACCGCTGCCAAACAAAGCAACACAATATATAATAAATGCTTATGCACGAGTGTGTGACTATTAATTTGTGTTTGTGCTGTGAGTGTGTGTGCGTGTGTGTGTGCTTGTGTGAGGGTTGTTGCTGCTCTCTTATGACGGCGCATGTTTTTCCACGTCTTTGCGTGTTTTGTTGCTGCTTATTGAATTGAATAAGTCTCATACACTGGCCGCCAATGCTGTGCGCCTGGCACTTTACTTAAATGATTGAACGATTTTTGCACGGTTTTTGAAATCAAGTTCATTTCGGTTCCATTGCCGCTCCCTTTTCCATTAAGCGGCCTGCCCGGGCATAGGGAAGACGAACAGCGACTATTGAGAATTTGAATCTCTTATGACGGACGGCTATTGGCCAGATATACAGTCGCAACATCGAAGCGACACTCATTCTCTTGATTGGATTTGTTGAGAACATTTCAAATTGCTTTTCTTTCTAGCAATAGACGGACGAATGTGTGTGCATGTACATACATATGTATTTAATTCAATGTAGTTTGTACACACGCAAAGGTCGAGCTCTTCCTCTGCATCGGCCTCTACCACTGCCTCTGCCTCTACCTCTACCACTGCCTCTGCCTCTGCCAGTACCTCTGCCTGTGCCGTTCCAATACTCTTGCCTTTTTCGCCCACTTTAGTTTATTAGAAACTCAGAGTCTTTTTTATCCCACCCAAAAGGATTAAAAATAAAGTTTTTTCCTCACAGCTGCTTTTATCTGGCATTTACTTCTGGGCAAATCTCCTGATGGCTAACCACCTGCCTGCCCCTGCCACGCAGTGTTGCATATAAATTTCAAAGAAAACGCTCAGGTATTTTGCTTAATCTCCGGCATTTTCGCATTTCCACTCCTCCACTCCTCCTCCCAAGGAAGTTGCATTTAATTTCGCGCAATTTCTTATAAATATGCATGCAAATAAAATTGGTAAAGTGGGGCGAAGGGAGACCCGGTGCCAGGTGCTCCAAAGCAGCTAAGATAAATAAGCCAACTGGCCAGGTGTCCACCTTGAAAGTGTTTTAAGTTTAATTAAATGTAAAGTGTTGCCTTTTCCAGCAATTGCAGCACTGAGAGTAAATAAGCGGTAGCTGAAAATGGAACTAAAACTGGAACTGGAACTGGAACTAATATCACTTACCCCCATTGCTGGTATCCTAATAATTAGGGACTCCCACATGTTGGCTTCATCAAAAGTTTTTCATTTACTGCAAAAACAAATATTTTCCGTCCAGCCCATCGCAGCCTCTGAAATTTCTCGGTCGCTGTGTTTGGTTGGTTTTTCTTTTTTTCTATTTTTTTTATTTGTTTATTTGTTTATTTGATTGTTTGTTAACTTTTATAAAACTAATTAAAATGATAAGAGCCCCAACACGACCAACTCGCTGAGATGATGGTTCAAGATGCGTGGGTGGGAGGTGGTAATTCGTCCGTTTTTAAATTTAGATGATTATCAGGCTGTGTAACTTGCATAACCTACAAGCAAGGACATTTAGGATATTTTATGCGGGCACCATGGAAAATGATGATGCTTCAATGGCTATGCGGAAATTAAATAAATTCCGTAAGCTTCTCGGTACCCCGATCAATCATTGCCATGCCACACGTCAGCCACCACTGTAAATGCCACCTGTCAACTGTCAACTGCCAAAAGTACAGTTGTCAACAAAAGGACACTGCCACCGACTGACCATTTCTGAGTTTGTTGATTCATTTTATAAAATTGCAGTTTATTGATTGACATTGAAATTCACACAGATACAGTTACATATATCTCAGTTCATCGAAAGACAGGACAAGTGTGAAAACTTTGAAGGACAATTTCATTTTATATTCATTGAGCTCCAACGATATGTCGCATATATCCCAATTCTTGGACATTCATTGGTTTTGTTCAAGACAAAAAAAAAAAATATTATCAATTTATGTGCCCAACTCTTTGTTCTCTAGACGTGTGCATCCTTCATACATCCTTTAAACAAATTTATTTGCCATACAGATGACTCAGTCAGTTGGAAAAAGCAGTGGCTACTGCTGATAACAGTTCCCCACTCGTCCACAGACAATGGCATTAACGGCCGAGAGTGAAAGCAAATGCAGGGGTTATCAAATTAACGGTTTAACACGCTATGAATACATCATCAGTTGAGTGCGGGAACTAAATTTGTGTGGATGGACGAGATTTATGGAGTGCCCCTAAAAATATGCTACAATATTTGTCTCTTCAAGTAACAGCTGGCTCCAGTTACCGCTTCCCTCGTACACTCCAATTCGCTCCGACTACTGTCTCTCATTTCAAGTTTTTAGCTAGAGATGGAAGATAGATATTAATATAAAATTAATTAGTTTAAGTTTAAGTTCAAGTTTAAGTTTAGTTAATACTTGTAAATAGTTTAAAACTGTGTAGAAGTAACTCTTTAGTTAAAGAGCTTTAATTTTAATAGCGACAAAAATAGTTACTCTTATTGCAGATCGCACCCAGCCGATATTTACTCACGACTCACACAGTTACCGATATCAGTTGCTCATCACTAACAAGTTTAAAGCTCACCTGTGGCTTTTGTGACTGGCCCTCGTAATGTTGCGCCGTTGGCCTGGTCGCAATCAGTAACAATTTGCCCGCGAAAACGGTTAATACGTTGAGGCGCAAGAATTCCGATAACGCTGCGTGTGCGCGAACTTACGGCTACTTACGGATATAAGTATAGAAGTGGAAGACGACAACAACAACAACAGCAAATACAAATTTTATGTGCACATGCGCTTCACACTTTATCTTCGCAACTTTCAGTCTCCTTCTCTCGGGTTGCCGCTACTCCTCACCGCTTATCGTTGTTGTTGTTAATTGATTTGGGCTTACGCGTTCGTATTGTTTGAGCGTGTGTGCATGCAAAGTACAAAAGAAATAAAAAAACAACAAATGAAAAACAAATTGAATAAATTCGAATAAAATCAAATAATAATATTAATAAAGCAATAAATTGCATCAAAGTGCAAAGCGACAAAGTAACAACAACTGCAGCAGCAAAAATACATTACAAAACAGCACACGCACACACACACACACTAATACATATAACGGATTGTTTGTTTATACGGTAAGTGGAGGAGCTTTCAAACGCACAATTTGCATGCAAAACTGCATGCAAGTGTAAAAGTTTATGTAACGCCAGTGCATCCCAAACTGTAGAAAAGGCGAGTGCCCATTGCCTTAGCCCATAGCCTTGGCACAGTTTGAGAGTCCTGGCAGTACTGCGCGTGCGGCATTTAATTTATATGTAAATTGCCCAAAACATTGATGAAATATGTTTTAATTATATTTAACAAAATTATCCTGTGTTTGTAAATAATAAAGTTGCTGAAATTGTCATTTGCCTTTCCATCGGCTTCCATCGGTTTCATCAGTTTAATTATTCTTAAATTATAGATTGTAATTTAATTAAAAGCGCTTAATTAAAAGCTGTGAAAATGCAATTTAAAATTACAAAAATCACTTATGGCAAAATATAATAATTTATTTGTATGTATGTATGTGTATGTGTGTGTCTGTGTATTTATTGTATTTATTGTATTTCTTATATTCTTCGTATTCGCATTGCTCTCACGCAAAGCACTTTCGGGGCTTGTGGGCAATCAACCTTTAAAAGCCACACGCTGAATAAACTAAATAATAAACATTTAAATCTTTAGCCAAAGCAAAATGTGTTGGCCTGTTAACTGCTTTTAATGGCCAACAACTTGCATAATAATTGTTTTGATTCACTTTTGTTGCTGCCGTTGTTGTGGCTCCTTTTGTACCGCTTGTTTGCGAGTGTAATCGCTCCACCGCACCCCCGCTCCCCCCTCTCCCATAAGCTTCAGCTCACAGCGGCAACAGCGACTATTGCATAAGGCCATATTTTTTTCAAATGCGACATGCATGCGATTTTTTTTTATTTATTTTTTTTCTTTTAATTTTTTTTTTTTTTTTTTACTTACATTTTCAAGTATGTCTCTTTTGGTTTTTTTTTTGCTGCTCTCCTCTTTTTACTTATTTTACAATTCGCTTTTAACCAAGTTGGGTTTTTATTTCATAGCGCAGGCGTGCCAAGACCCCATCCACCCAACCTCCTCCTACCCTCGCCACCCCGCCTCCCTGCCACCCTACAGCCTGTTCCCACACTTGTCTGGAATTTCAGCTATTTCTCTGATCAGGTTTCGTCAACGGGCAGTTTTATTAATTCCCCGCTTTTAGTTCACCTGATTTCTAGTTGTGCATTTTTGTCGCGTGTATTTCTGGTTTTTGGCTCTTTTGGCCGTTTACCACATTCACAAGTCCCAAGCCACAAGCCCCAAGTCACCACTAGCCACAAGCCACCAGTTACCACCAGCCACCACCAGCCACCACCAGCCACCACTTGACTAACCACTGCTGTCCGGGTGCTGTCCGTCTTATAAAATCGTAACCCACTGGCGGTGCTTTCCGTGTTCTGCGTCACACATCGAATCGATGCTAATTTAATTTATGATCTTGGCTTTGAGTATTCGATCAAGTTTAACATTTAACACATTCACCGTTATGTTAGATCTTTATTTATTTTTTTATTTTTTTATTTTCTTATTTTGGTAACTTTACTTTAAAAACTCAACTCGAGTTACGAGTTGCGGGTTACGAGTTCCGGGAAAGTCGTTACGCCTCGTCGCAGATCTCTGAAATTTATTTATTGAGACAATTGAGATGATCATCGGCTCTTCTCCGTAACGATTCGAGGCATCAAATTATTCAGAAACTAAGCAGATTTATAATCTTCTCCCATCACGAAACTCAGGCGCAGTTCAGTTCTTTATAGACCCGATTTTTTTTTAGACTCATCATGAGTTTTACTTGGTGGAAAACGCAATTCGAAAATTCTCATATCGTGTGGATGATTTTTTTTTATTGTTGCTAATTTTATTTTAATTTAGTTACTCGGATTAGTGAGTAACTGCGTTTAAATGTTTGTTTTTATAGAGATAAGGTCTGAACAGACGAACAACTGTTTTTATCTGGGGAGTTAATGGTTAAATAAGAGTTTAATTAATTGTGCAATTTTCCTGAGCTGCCCAGATTTAAATTATATAAAAAATATAATTTATTGTTTTAAAAATTATATATCATCTTTATAAGAATTTTATATATAAGAAATGCCACATATAAATGTTGATCATTGAAGTGAAAAATAAATAAAAATAAAAATAAAATATGGCCCAATAATTAAAAATAAAATATAATATAGTAATAAAAAAGAAACTATTATATAATAATAAAATATAAAATATAATATTATAACATAAAATAAAATATAATATAATAATAAATAATTAAAATAACATATTATATTATAATAAAAAAAATATTATATAATAAAAAAAAATAAAATAAAATATAATATAATAATAAATAATAATTAATTAAAAATAATTATAATACTAAATAAATCTGCACTTCAATTAGATCAAGTGAAGTATTGAGATATGAACCGTTAATTATTTTAATTATTAGAGTTAAACTCAAAAAACTAAAAAAAAAATATAAATATTAATTATCTGAAATTTAAGATCATTTTAGGGGCTAATTAAAAGCTTATGTTTCACTTAAATAATGACAAATAATACAATTTAAAGAAATCCCATTAATTTTTTAGCTGACATTGAATTATTTCAAGTTTCATGTGGTATATAATTTTGAGCTCTGTTCCGTTCGGAGTTATAGTGATTTATTACCTGGGTTAGGAGACTTTTAAATTTGGTACTTAAGTTTCCTAATTTCTAAAATTTAAATGTCCCATAAAATTCCCATATTTATTCAGAAAAATCTCGCATTGTCCATAACTCAATTTGAGTGGCATGTGAAAATCCCCAACAATTGCACAGATCCCCCAGACAATATGAGACTTTATATTTTTACTCTCACATAATGTCATCTCGGGTCTATAAATTTTCCAACAAAATTCGATTTCACGTAGCTATTTTTTTTTTATTTTTTAATTTATTATATTTTTTTTTCTTTTATTTTTATGAATTTGCATTGTTTTGAAAAATGTACACGAAGTTGTATTTTCCTCGGTTTAATAAAGTTCAAAATTCTTCACGGTTATTAACAATTTAATTTTAGATACTCTCAAGGCCCCCTCAACGCTGGGTATATAACAATTTATAGATTATAAACCAAATTTAAAGCTAAATCCGATTTATCAATGACGCTTAGAAACCTAACATCTCGCATTTTGTTCGTTTTGAGGGGGAACTTTCGAATTTTGTTTTCTGTTTCCCTGAAATATGCATAAATTATACGAAAATAAAAAAAAATATCTACTTAATTAAATGGATGGACCATTTCGTCGGCTGTAACGCCCCAAAACAAACGAAAACGAAAGCGCCAAGCCGACGATCCAACAAAATGCGTCTCTTGATAACCATTTTTATAGACGAGACAGAAACAAAAATAAATAAAAAAAAAAAAAAATAATAATGAAAAAAAGAAGGAAAGAAAAGACAAAATGATCTTCAGCCCAAAACGCCTCGATCCCCCCAAACGAGCCGCGTCTTCCATGGGCGCAGACAAGAAACGCCTTAAAAGCGTTCAGGCCAAAGAGACATACAAGTACACAAAGGCAGGCACAATATATTGAAAATAAAAAATACACACATATAGCATACACTCATATATATACAGATGCACACACACACACACACACATACACGCATACACATGAGGGCAGAACAAAAAGACAACAATTTAAAGTCTAAAACTGGTTCCAGAATCAATTTTTGTTTTCTCAAGCTCAGCCAAAAAAAAGCAACTAAAAAGAACATGAAATTCTTCTGGCAAGTGACGACCAGAAGATACCCTGTAAATAAATAAATAAAAAAATAATTATAAAATAAATAATTCTAGCCTTAGTTTTGAGGCGGACTTGACTCCAGGGAACTGATAATATAAATAATATCTGATTATTTATAATATAATATAAATAATCAGAGAGCCTTTAAGTTAGCTTCTCCTTGAAGCGATTTAAAAAAATAAAATTAAATTAAAATAAATAATTTAGTTATTTGTAGTGAATAAAAAATATTCAAAATTTTATGAATTTGAGTGTTTTTTTCTAAATCAAAATATGTTGAATACAAATATTCATACCTCTGACTTTGAGTTCGTTTAAATGTAACAAATTTGAATCATCATTTAAATATAATTGAATTCCAGTTCCAAATAAAAATTAATTTCTAGGCTTTTCTCCCCCTCTCCCTTTCTTTCTTTACTGCTGAATCAAGCTACCCTCCAGGTACTCAGCTTTAAGGTTTACAGGGTATTCCAAGAACCTCCAGCAACTCTGAATGCACAAAAAATTTTGTGGCTGCTTCAAAATGAATTTGGTTAGTTGTCAAGGGGCTGGGGCAAGGCAGTGGAAGGTAGGCTGTCAGGGCAGGCAGCCTGCCAGCCAGTTTGAGGCATCCAAGCTGCAGGTACAGATACACTCACACACACACAGACACACAGATACGCAGCTGCAGATACAAAAACACAGATACTTCTCTGCTGGCTTCTACTTTCAGAGCTTCTAACCGAACTTTCTGGGCGTTCAGATCTTTACAAAACAATCTTCTTCTTTTTTTAGTATATTTTTTGTTGTTGTTGCAATTGTAGTTGTTGTTGTTGTTGTTGTTGTTGTTGTTTGTATGTGCTAAAAGTTTCTGTACACTGACAAAGTCGTCAGCTTGGAATTTTGTTGCTGTATCTGTGGCTTCTCTGCGTACTGACAGATACGCGAAATTGCCTGTTCTTACGCCTAGAGAACTATTTATTATGTTTTATATTAATTTCTACCTACCCATTCCCATTCCCCATCTTCCCCTCTTCGCAATTTTCGTACCTTTTATGGGAATTTTCAAAAGCAGCAAAAATTCCAATGACCACAAACACACGACAGCTACACGAGTTTTATAAATTGTTATAATTTTTGTTATTAATATTGCTTCTCCATGTTTTTTGTTTTTTTATTTTTTTAAATTTTTATTTTTTCTCTTAATTTATTATTTTTTTTTTTCAATTTTGTTGTACACATTTTGCTGTCGCCGCATTCGGGCTTTAATGTATTTTTGCGGTTATTCGTGTAGCCAATTTTCGCCTTTCTAGGCACTCATCAGTTCCCATTGACTATCGGGCACGCCCCCTTCTTAAGAACCCGCAAGCCCGAGTGTCAGCAAATGATATATCATTTTTAGGAGAGAAAAAAAAACCCTATAAATATGATTTTTCCCCCGAAGCTTCGTAGTTGAGAGACTTGAAGTGATGAGACTCTGAAAAAGTGAGTGCAATAAGAATTCAAATTATTCATTCGGATTCGAAGTTCAGAAGATGTTCCTTTGCTTGGATACTTGGAAATGTATTTTTAAATTATAAAATTAGCATTTAATTAGTGGTATTTTTATGTACGCTTTAAACTAAACGATAGCTCAATAAAATTGTGATTAATGTCAAGAGTAATTCGAATAGTTTTTATTCAGAAACTGCGAGTTTACAGCTCAGTTTATTTGAATGATCTCATCCACGAATCCCACACGGTTTACATACCGGAATTGTACGGTATTAAAAATGATAAAATATAAAAAAAAAATAAATTAAATTTTATTATAATTAATTACGCTCAAAATAATTTTGTTTGCGATTCTGACATTCAATGTATGCACTTTGAATCCATTCAATCTATTCAAAAGTATCTGAGAATCAATATTTGCCTTGATTATCCCCAAATGCTAATGATGCTGCTCGGCAGCATCTTTAATGTTGTGTGTGTGAGTGTGTGAGTGTGTGTGTGAGTGTGCGAGGGTGAGGGTGAAACGGGGAGCCTCCATTCAATCTCGTGACGATCTTTCATAGCGAGTGGATTGCAAAATATGCGCTGCAGGTGGCACTTCGCCAATGCTGCGGCAGGTGAGGCTGATGAGTTGCAGATACATTGAAGGCCCGCAATCAGAGAGCTTGAAAAGCGCAGTTATAAAATTTAAGACGACTTATAGATACCCTCTAAAGGCTGGGGGAAGGTAGTGAATAAAAAGTGAATATTTATTTAATATCTATGTATTCAAAATCAGTACTTGAGATCAAACAAAAGAAACTTTAAACTAAATAAGAAATCATTTCAAATGAAAGCTCTACAATTATTAAGAGAAGAGTGTAGAGGTCCTTCAAGGATGAGGTATAGTCTACATAGTCTACAAGACTGTTGCCAGGAATCTTCCTTAGAATTGAATGAGCCTGAAATATGAGTTCATTAATTTTCCTTAAGACTTCATCAGATGCAAAAGTTACCCTTCACAGCCCCCTCCCCCTTCACTACCCCTGCCCCTACCACTACTCCTTACCCACATTAACAATAATCATAACCAGTTCTTCAGAGTTTCCCAGAGATTTTAGAAAACTTTGCCAACAATTCTCAATGCCCGCAGCGGCGGCGACAATAACGACAGTCACTCAGCCAGAAAGATGAAAGAAGAGGGGATAGAGACAGAGGAGAGCTGGGAGAAGAAGGGAGATAGAGAGGGAGAGAGAGAAAGAGAGAGAGAACGTGTGGGATTTGTAGACTCGACGATTGAATCTCTTCATCTCAAGAGATGCTAATGAGTTATTCGTTGCTCTGGGCGCAATGTGTGAAGATCTCAGCAAACGATTCATGAATATGAATACGAATATGAATATGAACATGGGTGTAAATGTGATTATGTGTGTGTGAGTGTGTGTGAGTCTGCGAGCGAGTAGAAATTCCTGTTCATTAAAGAAAAGCCAGCGGGTTGTCACTTTTCAGAAGATTTCCATTAGTTTTTCTGATGTCATTGTTAAGGGGGGAAAATGAGTATTGAAGTTATTAATGGAAATTGGAAAAAATGGAAAAGTTAATGAAAATAAAGAAGCGGTGATTAGATAACCATAAAAACAAAGACACTGAATACATAAGGGAATTCATAGATTGAATTCTTGTCTAGAATCAACAAATGATAAAAGTTCTTGCCTCTGAGCTCATAAATTAAATAAAGGTGATAAGAACGGAAATACAAAGGCATATATCATCCTATAATAAATGTATATAGAGACAAGGTTACGGAATTGCGATCAGGTGCTCGTTCCGTGAACTTGACTGCCGACTTTATGGGGTCTTAGGAGCCTTGACCTGGAAAAGTAAAAGTCTCTGGGGGCATCTTTTGGGTATTTGACACATCCTGTTATTGGTATAAAGATAAATAAGAATTAAGGATAACAGGATATAAGATATATAGGCTTTTTTCTGTAAGACACAAAAGCTTCCAAGGCTTAGTCCTAAAATCCCTTCATGAAATCCTAGAATCCCTTCATGGATTCTAATGTATCTCTTGGACTTTAATATTTATTTTATTTTATTTTATTTATTTATTTTTATTTAGTTTTTAGTTATTAAATTTATTTTATTTTTTTTTTATAATTTGTTTTTGTTTCCCATCTCTTAAAATTTAATATATTATTTTTTATTTATTTATTTTTTCATCATTTTATTTATTTTTAATTTTTGTACTGTAATATTTTAATATTTTATTTATGATATTTTATAGTTTTTTTTTTTTTTTGTTATTATATGGGATTTCTTTAAATATTTTTTAATTTATATTTAGTATATTATAGCTTGTTATATTTTCGTCCTTACTGCAGAGTATCTCGTAGTCGACTCAACTCATTTCCTAACGTTCTTTTAATGACAGAAAAATCTCGTCAAGGCACTTGAAATTAACGCAATGTCGTCAGTTTTTTGTTTAATTTATTACGTATTTTATATATATTTTTTATTTATCAATTTGTTTAATATTTTTGTTGCTGTTGTTTCTGTTTCTGTTGTTGTTATTGCTTAAAACATGATTATCGACATTCTATTTTTTGTGACGTGTTTTTTTATTTTGTTTGTTTGCCTTTTTTATTGTAAATAATTATTTTCATAAGCTCTTAAAAAGCTCGTGATGCATCATTTAAAAATGTGAAGGGCTTATATAATGGATCCATGATTGGGCCTCGTCTTGACGGTGCAACATTTCGTAATGCTCGAAATTACTTTCAAAATGATTACAAGGCATTTGCTATACGGATTTATTGGGGAAATTAGCTAAGTCTTTGCTATCATCGGAGGGGGGCCACACAATCGGCTATAGCTTCCTAATCCGTCGGCCAGTGGAGCGATTAAGAAGATTGCGTAAAGCGGAAATGAAAAGTGGGTAACAAATTTTATTACAAGAAATACAAACAGAAAAGATTGTAGCAGGCAGTAAAGCGCTTAAGAATGTGGGAGTAAGAAGGAGAAGAAGAAGAAGCAGGAGAAGTGGAAAACGGAAAGTCGGAAATGGGTTACAACTTTTTTATTCCTCCAACCATTTCTTAGATTTCTAGAGCTTCCGAATGAATCATCAGATGAACCTTCAAAACATTCAAGAACATCATAAGAAAGGGAAGAAGAGAGGGAAGTCAAAAAATAGATATCAGTCAGTTGGACATTTAAGAATGTAACTCGAAGAGGAAACTAGAAGAAAAGTGAAACGCATTCACCTGTTAACCGAGGCAATCATTGGGTTGGAGAGGTAACTCTCTTAACTGGATAACCAGTTAACACATGTCCAACCCAAACAACCCAAACCCAAACAGTAAGCTATCATAAAGTAAAGCCATTCATGGGGCTGTAAAGACATCAGCTCCAAATAAAATCTTGTTTAATCTGTGGCCAGAAAGATGACTCATTCAAAGTCTGTTAACACATGACTGTCAAAAGTCTCACATTATCTACGTGGATCCCAACTGAAGCGGACTTAAATTTAAACCAAACATGGAAATATTTGAAAACTGTATTTAAATTTCATATCTTGAAAAGTTTTCGAAAAGTTACTTAAGTTTCGTTTATCTGAGGAATTGTAGCTTTTTTTTGTTCTCGACGTTTCCTTTGTGAGTTCCGCTTATCAATTGCTATTTGCATAATTCCCCCGGAACGTGCTAATATTTGAATTAGAATAGTTCGTACTACAGTCGAGTTAATTAGTCTCCCAAGTGGCAAGTGGCGGGCGGCTAGGGACGAGTGGCGAGTGGCAAAAATTTCTTAAAGTTAAACACTTAAGCAAAAAAAAACAGCTAAAATTCTCACTTGGAAATATACCGCTAAATCCAGACACGTTTCCCGTTTTCAGTATCAAGTATCGAGTATCGAGCATTCGGTACTCAGTGTTCAGTACTCAGTATCCACATTGAGATCTTTGAAAATATTTGAACAATAGTTTTGAACGGCAAATAGAATATTTCTATTTGCTTTTAGCTATTTTTATTATTTTTTAACACTTTTGTCATGTGCGAGGGAAGTTCTCATAAGCGGCAGGCGCGACGAATCGCCAGCGGATATTGAGGCGGACACACGGACAAATAACGGGACGGAACCCTGAGAGGAGACGGACGGACTGTCAGCTACCTGTAGTAGCCTGGCTAACGGCTAAATTGTTTTAATGATGAGAAACCGCTTAAATAAACAAACAACAACAACAGCAATAACAATAGTAACAGCAACAACAACAACAACAAAAATGACAACTACAACAATCATATAACAAATACAATGGAAGCTGCCATCGAGTAGCCGTTCATGCGGGTCTCTCGAATGACATGGGAAGAGGGGCAGTCGAGTGGGCTGAGGGGGCTGAGGGCGATGCTGTTGGGGATTTTGCGGCTCGCGATTCACCATTGTCAGTGATAAAACTTGTATATTCTTCTGCCTATGCTTGTGCGTGTGTGTGTGTGTGTGTGTGTGAGTGTGTTGGTGTGTGTGAGTGTTGGTGTGTTTTGTTCTTCATGCTTGATTGCAAATTCAATTAAAGTTTGCGCAGTTCCTCAGGCAGCGGCAAGGCACAGTTAGGGGGGTAGAAGCGGCAGATGAACGAAATGAATAAAAATGTCAAAAAATCAAAAAAGCAAGTGAAAATTAATAAATAATTAATTAAATAAATTTGTTTGCTTTTTTTTTAATAGATTTGACAACAATATAATTTTATTGTGCTTTAGAAAATATTTCTATGAAAATATTTATTTTAATATTGCATAATAAATAAATACATAAATAATAATAAATAAATAAATAAAAATATTAAATGAATACAAAATATTATTTACTATTTATAATAATTTTTAAGTAGGATAAAAAGACATTTAAAAATTAAAATCTATCACAGATAAAATAAATATTATTTATTTATTTATTTTTTAATCATTTTCTTTGTTAAAATGCCTTAATGTTCATTTAAATATTTTATTTACTAATTTAAAATTAAGTGTAAATTGAAATTATGATATTAATAATTAATGTTTTATTTTGTTATACGTTTTTATTTATTAATTTTATTTTATGACATTCTTCAACGGATTTTTAATGGATAAAGTTGGTAACTGAACTTGTTCAAATGACCGAATGAGTGTTTGAATGAGTGAATGAATAACCGTTGTACAAGTGAATGAGTACACTCATAGTATAAGTGAATAAAATCATATGTACACATATCTATAACATTATAAGCTCAGTTTGATGGTAATTATATTTCCGTCAATCAATTAGTTTTTTGCAACTGCCGCTCAAATTGTATTTTCATTGTTTCTTTTTTTTTTATAAATAAAAATATATATAAATATATATATATGTATATATAATATTTTTTTGTATCTTGTGACGTTTTTCCAAATGTCAGTTCCGCTTCCTAATACAATCAAGCGCCCAAATCAAACACGATCATGCGAAATATAGACGAAATGTTCCACTATTTTTTTTATTATTATTTTTATGACTAATATTTTTTTTTTATTATTATTATTTGCAATTATTTAGTCTTCAATTCTTCTTTGGTGTTCAGTTTCGTTTTGATTTGTGCCATTTGCGCCCAGCGCCTTTGTTTACTTTGTTTCATTAAAAGTCACTTATATTTATTGTTATTTTGAGTGGTTTTTGTTGTTGTTGTTGTCTTTAGTCTCAAGGTCATCTATTGAGCGCATCTTAAGGTTTTAAAAACAAATGCGTTTTTTATGAATTGGGGATTGGCAGAGTCTGATTTGAGGGTGTCGACGATCGTAACAAAAACTCAGTCCGCAGGGTCTGACACATTCCCACGTCCCATAGATGAGTCATCCATTCACAATAAAGAAAAAAAACAAAAAGTTCGTTATATGAACTTAAAAAGGCGCATATAAATTTTAAGAAAGTGCGGAACAAAATGCGATTTGTAACTCACAATTCGCGGGGATCAGTCCCCAGTTCTCGGTAAGGTAGTGCCTTTGTTTTTCTCTTAATGCATGACATTTGCTGCTACATAAAGTTCAGGGTCGTTCGAAAGGCTTTGAAGTAGGCGGCAACGCGTGTCTGCCACATTTGGTGATTTCATTTTTTTATAAAGGAAACTCAGATATAATCGACGTAAAGAAGTTCAATTCATTAAATAAGTAACTCATATTGGGGGAAAGCTTGCATTTATTTTGTTTGAGGTGTTCAATTAACGAAGCTTGCGTTAGTTCCTAATGGCTATAAATATTAAATAGGCAAATATTAATTTTTATTTTGTTGGCTTTTAACACATTTAAAGAAATTCCAAGAATGTTGCATATAATTATTCAAAATTGTTGCCAAGCCTTAAAGTAAAAAACATAAACGAGAGAAGTACCCAATTAAAAAATTGTTTTATTTTTATCTGGATATTATAAAATTACAAGTTATTATTTATTTAAAAATGCAAATTTTCAGACATGGGCATTAATTTTCCTACGCTTTTAATTTATTTGTTGTTTGAAGTCAGAACAAAGTCAAAGCGCATCCACAAATTACTCAATGCCAACAAATGCGATAAGAGAACGGAGAAAAAAATGCATTCAAGCTCAAGGCCTGAACATGCATGGACATGCATACACAATTGCTGGAAAGAAGGGTGGGGGGTTAAGATTTGAAAAGAGATAAGGCTTATCTCTGTACAAAGCAAACTTAGACAAAGGTTACAACTAGAAGATTATAAAAGAACTTATGAAGTTGCAATGTTGCCGATCTTCACGCTTTTCGAAAGTAGAAAACGTTGAACAAAACAAAATATACAAAAAAATGTATAATAAAGATAAGAAACAAATATCTATTGTATTTACATTGATGCCAAGTTTCCCTTCGTTTAAAAATGCACTTCGCATTTATCTCTTGATCTTGACTTCAAGGAAGCAACAAGGCAAGACGGGAGCCTTGTTATATGTTATACAAACTGTTAATAAATAAATAAATAATAATAATTGAAATAAAATAAAATTATATTTTAATATGTATATTATATTAAGTTAATATTTAGATTAGAATTTAAAAGCTTATATAACTGTCAAATCTTTAAAATTTCATACGTAAGAAACTAAAAAACTTTCGCTGTGTGAACACCTGAAAATGCAAAATAGAGACACGTCGTCCTACGCAGCACTCATGATAAGAACTTAAAGCCAATTACTTCTCATGCACCTGAAATTCCTATATTCAATTTTACTCACCTGAAAATGTAGTTAAATTTATAATGGAAGGTGTCTGGGAAACGCCGAGAAACCCGTTCAAGCACGTTTTCCAATAAATACAAAATTTGAAATTATTTTAAATGGGAACCAAAATGCTTTTGGAAACAAATACTCCCCAAGTTGGGGGAGGGCATGCGATAAGCCAAAGGCTGATAAATGCCCAAGAATGTGGAAAATGTGCTTATCATTGATCTAATACCCACGCCAAATAGTGTCCAGTCTCTACCTCATAGATAACTACTTGATAACTATTTTGGGCAATGACGAGGAAACTGTTTTCCGTATCACAAAAGCTTTGGGAGAAGCCGCCAATATCCAAGGCAGCTTCTTGGGAGCGGGAGCTGAGGGGTAACTGTGTTCCGACGAAGAACAAGCGCTCATTTGTAAAAATCTTCATGCTTATCAGCAATTGAGAGGAAACAAGAAAACAAAGTGGTTATTGTTGTGGTGGGGAAGGGGAAGGTGGAGGGGAAACAATTCTAAAAACCTTTTATCGTGGAAAGAGATACTGACAAAGGTGAAAAATATCAGAAATTAAACCTCAACTTTGGTTTCACTCGAATATTTTATGGCTTTTTTTTTGAATATTATAAATATTATATTTAATTATTTTAATTTAATTATTAATTAAATATTCCCTTCTATTATTCTTCTTTTAGCCATGTCGACGCCAAACACACCTAAAACACCCACGCCGCCCACACTGCCGCCGGGCGTGACCAAAACGTGCCACATCATCAAGCGGCCCGACTTTGATGGCTACGGCTTCAATTTGCACTCGGAGAAGGTGAAGCCAGGACAATTCATTGGTAAAGTTGATGCCAAGTCACCGGCGGAGGCAGCGGGTCTTAAGGAGGGCGATCGCATTTTGGAAGTCAATGGCGTTTCCATTGGCAGCGAGACACACAAACAGGTCGTGGCCAGGATCAAGGCTATTGCCTGCGAGGTGCGTCTGTTGCTGATCGATGTGGATGGCAAGGCCAACGATATGTTACCCAAGGCGGAGTCACCCACGCCCATGAGCAATGGCAACGAGAATGGCAACAGCTGCAGCAGCCCGAGCCCCAGCTACGAGGGCACCAAGCAGGAAATCCCTGGCGCCAGTGCCAACATCAGCAGCATCAGTGTCACCAGCACCAAGCGGACCTCCAATGCGAGCAGCATTCAAAGTGGCAGCACAATGAACGCCAGCGACGTGGATGTGGTGGACAGAGCCATGCCCATGCCGCCCGCCAGTGCAGCCCCAGTTGTGGCTCCAGCTGTGACTCCAGTTACAGCTCAAAACGGTAACAAGTCACCGACAGCTGCCATGAGCAACGTCAACAGTACCAACAGTACCAACACCAACAACAACAGCAGCAGCAACAACAATAATAATAACAACAACAACAACAACAACATGATGATGAGCAACACACCTCCGCCGCCGTCGGCTACTGTGGCGAGTATGAATAACAACGGCAGCGTCTACAGCAGCAACAACAGCAGCAACAACAGCAGCGCCACCACAAACGGCACCACAAATGTCAATAGCAATGGCAGTGCCACGCCCACAACACCACCGCCCAATGGGGGAACGAATCGTGCCGGCAGCTTAAATCTACCGCTCACAGCAGCCGAGATGCGGGCCAAGCTCGCCTCCAAGAAGAAGTACGATCCGAAGAACGAGAGCGTCGATCTGAAGAAGAAGTTCGAGATTATCCAGAAGCTCTGAGAGCGTCGATCCGACCGCTCCGAGACGTACCCATAGCACCCCCATATCATATATTGTACTTGTTATTATATTACACGCAGCGCACAAAAGGGAAAGCGAGAAGGGAAGAAGAAGCAGATGAAGAAGAGGAAGAGCAACAGGAAAAACATTTTTAATTTTTTTATTTTTCTATGAATTCCGGAAATGAGAGTCTTTCGGAGTCACTCTTTGTGTCGATCTTCGTTCGTTCGTTCGTTCTTCTCTTCTAATTTTCCGTCTCTGGTCTTCTTCTTCAGCTACCTTATAACTATTGTATTTAGTACACAAAAGTCACTTATGAATTAAGCAAGTCTTTTACTTAGTTAAGTTTACTAAATTTTCCAAAAACCGATCACATTTCCTCCGACTCCGAATCTGATTCCGAATCGCAGTCGAAGCTCCCCCATTGACGTAGTGCCTAGTACGGAATCGGAAAAATTTCAGATGAATAATCCGAATGCGCATTCCAACAGAAAGTTGACAGCAAAAACAAAAACAAAAACAAAATCATAAACATAACAAAAAATGTGCTAAATTATATTATAAATTTCGCTCATTTTATTTGTGTTTCTTTTTAGTACAAAATACTAAATGTTTGCATTTGCGGCTGATTCATTGAAAACTTTCGTTAAATTTTTAACATATTTAAACACATGCCAATATCGCGTATGTATCTAGTTTATATATATAAATACATACACAACACACACACTTATTTATATATATATATGGGTGTGTGTATGTATGTATATATGAATGTACTTTTTACCGTAAATAAAGATAAAACACAAAAATAACATTGACACACGTTTTCTTTTCTTTATTTTTAATTAATTAGTAAATAACTTTTATAAGGACAGAGCCAAGTAAAAAAGAAAAAATTTGATATTGAAAACATTTTTGCATATCTGTTTTATGTTGATTCAGATTAAATCCACTTAATTTACAAAAATGAGAGTATTTTATTATTTAAGTACAAATCGAATTAAAAAATTTAGAAAATATTTTTATTAAATATTCAGCAGAAACTAATTAATAACTAAATTCATTTATGAAACGACAAGCTGCAAGTCGTAGAATTTGTAGCTTATATTATTTATAACTTATATACAACATATAAACTTATATTTAATCCGAATCGTTATAAAAGAAGGCTAATTAAAATGTAAGACAATCGCGTTAGTTAGGGTATCCGAGGCGATTGCCATTGGAGTACGCGCGTCAAATGGTGACAAGAAGCGGCAAACACCTGTGCAAATAGATTTATGCACAACTCGTGGCCCGCTGGGACTGAGGCTCCGCCGGGTAAAAACAATAACGAATGTTGTGTAAGCCCTGAGAAGCGCACAAAATACACGAGCCGATGGAGTAGAAGCAAAGCCATAGAACCGCATACAAATGGCGTCTAAATATTAGCCAAGTTTCGCACCCAAAGGTCAGCCATAAACGAATTGCAGTAGCGCCATAAGAAGCAGCGGCAGCGACAGAGGCTGCAACGGAGGCAGAGGCAGAGGCAGCAACCTGTTGCATACCAAACGCACAACTTGTTATAAAGTTTGTTTTTAGCAACAAAAATAAAACAATTAGCATACATTCAAAGTTGTAATTGCCGCCGCAGCTAACAGGTTGCCAGGCACAATAACGACAAGGAGGACCAATTAGAAAGTTGATTGTTATGTTTTAATTGGAGTGACAAAAGTCGATCATGGGCAGGAGTCTTCATTGTATAAGAGTTCATATTGCAGTGGGTAAAAAAGTAAACATATAAAATCGTGTGTAAGAGGATGAGGCAACCTTTAAACTGGTTACGGGTTACACAAAACCAAAGGAATGGATCACGAATCTACTTTTGGTTTAGATTACAGAGCGCAGCGGCCACAATGAGCATCTCATTGAGATAGCCCAAGTGGGAGGTTTCGTCCAGGGCACAATGATCCAGCATTCGAAACTGCCTTAGGGTATCGATCGTTTGTCGTATTTGGGCACGACACGCAGGCTCACCGACACTCACTGTGGGCACCTGCGTGCTGGTAGCACGTGAAGAGGTCAGCGTTCCATCGATGACGGACAATGTTTGGGTATTGGCCAGTTGACCGACCAATCGCTGCTCATCATATTTACTCATCAACGGCCTTTGCTCATCCTGTGCGTCGGACTCCTCGTCATCCGATGGACTACTTACGGCATTAGCTTTGGCTGAACTTCGGATACGCTTAACTGTTTTTCCAGGTTCCGCACAAAGCGTTAGGTATTTGGGTACAATGTCCTTGAAATTGCTGGCCTCAAAAAGCTGAAGATCATCACATTCTCCGCGAAACGCGTCCGATACAAAGCTGATTATACCTGGTGATTTATTTGGATATGAATTCATGGTCAGCCCAATGGGAAGACAACTTACCATTCGTGTTAAGGCAGAGTATGAATTTATAGCTGGCACATCCGAAATTCAGTGCTTCTCTAATATCCGTTTCAACGCACTCAATCAAGGATCGCACATGCAGAAGATTGGACCTGTAGGCCAGTGGTGTGTGCTTCAATCGTTCGGAATAATTTTTCGCATCGGGCCATCGGATGAGCAATCGCAGACATCGCGCCAGCTTAATAAGTGTCGCCTTGAAAGTTTCCTCAACGTCCGACTCATTCAGCTCGAAGGCTTCGGCCAGCAGCTTGAATGGTTCGTTTAGGCGCATCTTTCGCAGCGTTATACAGCAATCCATGTGCGTTACGTTGGCGTATTTGCATATGTTGCGCTTAAGCAGGGGTAAGTGCTCTGTGGAGACACCCAAATATAGTTCTGATGCCATGTCAATGGAGCCCAATGTCATGCTCCGCACACTACGCTGTGACATATCGCGCTGGAATAACACCGCTTGTCGCACCGCTGAAGACACTGCAGGCGCTGCTGTTGGTGTGGCGCTAATCGACCGCGGGGCATTTGCTGGTCGTGGCAATGGATTGCTTATGGTGGTTGGCGGTTGTCTTGTCGTTGCTTTTATTGTTGTGCTTGGAGGCAACGAGCTGATGGCATCGCCCAGCAATTCCTTCTTGTTGCTTATCTGTTGAGTGATACTTTGCCAAGGCAGTAAAGTCGCATTAGTAGAGAAATTGGTTGACGGCAACACAAATTTTGCATTTTTCCTCAAAGGAGCTGAAACGGATAATTTTTAGTTAGCTAAGAACTGTTTTTTTTTAGTTATTTCACTAGAGCTTACCTGACGCCGATGGGCTCAAGTTGTAGCTTCTTTTCATGGTTAGATCAATGCTAGCCTCGGCTGGTACAATACCAGGGGCGCTGTTAACGTCCGTTAGCTTTTTAGATGCATAATAAAAAAAAAACAAAACAATATTGTTAGTTGAGCTAAGTAAACACTATATGTCAAAAGAATTGCAATGGTTGCCAGATCTAAAAACAATCAGCTGTTTGTCTACCTTGCCACGTTCTGATTGATGTAATTGCATTTTGCGTTTGAATTGCATGGCGGGTGAAATATTTTTAAGGCCATTGGAAGTTTTTTTATATTTAAGTGACATTATTGGGGACAACACATTTGTACATGATATTCTAGGAGATAATTTGCACGCAGTTTATTGTTTTTGTTCAACACTATCGATACGCAAACATAATCATCGACATAACATAATTTATAAATCGATAAGTGCTGCCAAGCAATGATACACATTTTCCAGCACTGAAGCAAACAGTTGAATATCGGCGCGCGCCTTTTGGTTGTCTCACTTGATGTTCAACGCTCGGCAAATGCAAACGCGAACGCGAATAACGAAACACGTACCGATCGGAAGCTGTTGTCGTGGAACTAATTTGAACTTCCGTTTGAAACGGTTAGTGTTTTGTTGTTTAACAATAATATTGTTTCTAATAATCTAATAGAAATAATGAGACAAATTTGTGGATTTGATAATTATATGTACGTACGTTCGCTTGCTAAACCAATAACAATAAAAACCTTCAACAAAAACAGTGACCGTGAATACTCAAGACACCAAAAACGCGCAACGCATAGTTAATTAACCCATTTTCATGCAATGCGGCTCGCGGGCTTACACCTCTCAGTCTACATACACCTATATTTGCTTTATGTTACTTTTTTTATTACTATTTTTTTTTTGTTTTTGTTTCGTTTAGTTTTGTCTCGTTGCGTCCGTTTATCATTGGCGAAACACAATATCATTATCAGCAAATTTTGCGCATCCGACACCAAATGATAAACAACGGGAATTTTCGTATCAATGAAATTGTGTGCCGATAAGCAAAATTGGTGCGGCTTTGGCGTTTATTTAGCCAATTACTGCATTAACGTTAAGTAAATATGTCGATGAGCCAGTCAAGGCAAAGGCCAGCAACAAGTTGAACGCACTTTTGAATCCCCTTCTATAGAGGATAAAGAGGGCAACTTGATATTAATTAAATTTAATTTTTTTCCTCATTGTTGTCGTTCGGTCTGCACTACGTGTATGCTTCTTGTTGACTTTGCCGCTACTTCAATACACAAACACACAGACACATTCACGTACACACACATTCACACATTCACTCCCACATTGCAGTTGTAATCACAGTGCGTGTCCCCAATAATATTTACTTTATTTAAAACTGTGTTTTGCTCATGTTTTTATACGGGCGAGTTAAATACGATTTTTAAATTAGTTGACTGATATTTAAAATTAAAATTTTAAAAACAATCATTTTGTAATTAATGAGAAATACTCACGGCATGCTTAAAATTTCTTCCCATTATGTTTTTTTTTAACTTCAGCGCGTGCTTCAATCTATTGAATAAATGGAAAATTATTTAATTTATTAATTGTTAATTAAAAAATAATTTTAAATGTGAATTTTTAAATTATTTAAATAATATACTTATAGATTTTTATATTATTTATATATATTATATGCTTACTTTCCATATAAATGTGATGTAATAATTTTCATGTAATTTCCCTGAGCTGCTCCCAAATTGTTTTCAGTGTATCAGATGATGCATCTTCGATCAAACATCTGTCCACTGGACGATTGAATGCCACTTGAGCAGCCACCAATAGTTATTGAAAAGCTAACAAGAGATTATTATTTATTGTTTAGTTAACTGAGTAAACATTAAATATGATACCTGATACCGGGGCCGGGTCTCAGTACGTCTCAGTCTTTCAGTTCCACCATCGTTTCCCCACCTCCCTCTCCATCTTTCTGTATTTTAATAAACTCTCCAGTTAAAATATTTACCACATTGTAATTAGTTACTTTACACGCTCGAATTGAATGACGTAAATTGTTAGCCCGAAGTGAAAAGTGCAAATCAACATCCATACGAGTAGTTAATGATTCTGGCATAACACTGACACCTCCGGCTACCTGTAGTTACCTCAGCGAACCTAGACGTTTGTAACCCACTATGACGATCTCTGGCCGTAAAGTAATGTGCACCCTGTCAAGGGGAGAGTTACGTCAAAATTAATATTGATTATTAAATATAATTTTAAATTTAAAAAGTAATAATAATCAAACTTAAATATGTCCCTGCTCCAAGCAACCTTGAATAATAACTTAACAAGCATGTTTAATATATAAAATATTAAATATAAATTATTACATAGAAACGAAACATGAAGTATGATTACAAAGTTTAAATAATAATTATACTTAAACTTAACAAACGGTAAAAATCTTAAAACAATAATTATATGAACATTTTAATATATAACAAATAAATATAAAAATATTAAATATAATAAATATAAACGTAATCTTAAAATAGAAGAAATTATTACTCAATTAAATGAGAATATTTTTCTTCCCTTTTACATTTTCAACTGAAGATTAGATTTAATTAAATCTAAATTAAATTGAATTTAAATTTATGGAGTATCTCCTAGTCAGTTATTTTTTTTTTAATTGCCACTCAAAGCTGTTAAAAGCCACAAGACGCTTTGCATTTAAATATCATTTAATTGTGACTAATATGATAATTATATTTTACTACTATTTTTTTTTTATTTTTTTACACAAATCCAAAATTTGTAGGGGGGATTTGCTGAACTATCGAAAAGGCAATTAACGGTATTTTGGCATTTTAATGAACGGCGATATGATTAACCAATCACAATTGGAAAGTCAAATTGTCGGAATGGTTAATCGTTTGTCATGCGCCAAATGAAATGCTAAATGCAAAAGTAAACTACAAATAAAAAAAAACACACAACAACAACAACAACAACAACAGCAAATAAATAAATCAATAAATAAATAAATAAATATATTGAAATTCCAATTCAAAGTTGGGGCAATTGTCGACCACTGCGCCTGCGTAACTGTCAACTCTTGTAAAAAATCAATAACACAAATGTAAACACGTTAAAAATGTACAAAAACAAAAGCAAAAGCAAAAACAAAAACAATAAAAAAAAACAACAAATGTGAAATAAAAAAATCGCAAACTCGAAACCGACTCGAATCGCATTCAGGCTCGGCCTGGAAAATAAAAAACAGTAAGAAAAAAAAAACAGTAAAATAAATAACAAGTTACAAGCTAACGGCTAAAACAACGGCCAATAAAAAAAAATATAAAATTAAAAAGAAAAAAAAAAATAGTGAAAAAGCAAAAATAAAACTCGCATTGTGTTTTCCAAAAAGCTGACGTTAATTTAAGGCGATACAGTACCCGATTCCAGCATTCGAGTATTCGATCATTCGAGCCAATCGAATCGCCAATTGAATCATTCGAAGTGAATAAAAACCGAACACGCGACACATTTGGTTAATAAAAGTTGCTAATGAGTGCGCGAGGCGTTGACTCTCCGTCTGTTTGGGCTTTGATGACTCCGATTAACCAATCGCAGCGCATACAACGCAGCCGCCGCCAAGGGGGAGGAGTGACAGAGCTCTAATTAATATATTAAATATATGACATTAGATTAAAGGTATGAATAAATAAGTTAACTCAAAGACTCGTTAGTCATCCAACTCAATGGCAGGACACAAGTCCTCCCACCCACTGTTATATTATATATAACATTATATTATCCATATGTAACGCCAATTCATCGATGTACTGAATTTCTGATTAGACTAAACACAGATATCATCTCGTAGTCATTGAGCATTGCATACGTCCGATTCATGCCAATCTTGGCCAGCGTCGCGTCCATTCAAAGAATCGCCGCGAGGAGCAGTCACTGCTGCTGCTGCTGCTGCTGCTGCTCATTGAAAAGCGAAGAGTGACTAAAATAAAGTGCAGTCATAAATATTTATCAGGAATTGCTAAATTGGGCACTAAGTAGTCAATAATTTAAGCAGTACAAGACTAAGACGCATGAAAATTGCTTTTGGCCTGGCCAAGCGGCTGCTCAGCCGAGTGTAAATTGTTGGACTGACTTAGTGACGATCGAACCATGAACCGAACATTGTGTTAAGCGCCAGTTGGACATACGACGAATGGGCGGACGGACGGATGGTGGGACGGCCACTCGGATTGACGGACGGATAAATGTTCGACACTTAATTTATGTGCAGCAAGTAAACATTTTGCCTGCCATTTGCGACAAAGACAGAGTAGTTGCTATCTATGTTGTTGCCTGTAGTTTGTAGCCTGGAACACATGCGATTGTGCGGCAGACGTGTCGCTTTTATTAATTAACCCTGGGAAGGCTTAAGAGTCGACCATAAGGTGCATGCCACTAGCCAGTTATGTGATCAACAATGTTAAAGGAGACTTCCAACAACTGCGGTATTTGTTGCAGCTGCTTCTACTGTTGTTGTTGTTGTTGCTACTGGCTGCTTCCTATATGCGCTGCCTGTGTGAATTTCTGTGTTTGGTTAGGTCAGCGCCATTGAGAGGCGCATCTTGTTGGCTTACCGTAAAAGTCAACCCTTTGAATTATGTCCACGCTTTGATAAATCCATTACGAAGCCGTAATGCAAATTTGCATAGAATTAATTTGTACTGTTTTCTCATTTTGTTAAATGGCATCAAATTATAAACCAATTTTAAAGCACAAAAAACGACGCCTTGAATCAAAATGGCCTGCAACCTATCGAAAGTTTGAAAGTGCACAGTAAATCGATATTTTTGTTTTGTAGGACCGATTTCCTTATTATATACGTTACCGCTGTCAAACAATTATATATCGATATATTTCGATAGTTTTAATTGTAAGCGTCGTAAACATACGTAAACCAACGGTTAACGTTTCTTTTCGCCAATTTGGCAATTAATTATGAAACTTGTACATTTATTTTTTGCAGTGTAGTTTTCGTTGTCAGGCAATAATTATATCTAATGTGCTGCTTGTACATGCCCCCCACGACGCTCGCAGTCGTCAATCAGTGACTAATTGGGGGCCTTTGCTACCCCTGCGACTTCCCATGGCTGGAGCTTTGATGGTGGCTTTGTGGCTTTGGAGAATTAACATAAGAAATGACTACAAATTGCACCAAATAACAAAGCCAAATATCAAAAGCAAGTTCTCTGCGTATTTGGTTTCATTAAATGTGCTCCAAGCGTGAAAACGTGATAAAATTTGAGTTTCAAGTCTGGCCATAAAAATCACAGATCGCAATTTTTGAATTGCGCGCAGTTTGGAAATCGCTGGACTAGCCATTGCTTTAACATTTGTTTTAGTTTTATTCTCAAGCCTTCCAATTACAAGCGACATGAACATAAATAACATTTTATTAAGTGCTAATTTCTGTTTTGGTAGCTCAAAATGGGCAAGCATTTGCCCGTTGCCGATTTCGCATGTCCGATAAGTTTCAAATTTGTTGGCTTCACCGCGCTGAAAGTTTTTGGCCAAGGAGCTGCTCTTGGTTAAGATTGGCGCCTTAGATAAGCTTGTCAAGGAGCTGACAGGTGTGTAGGTTGACTGAGTTTAATTGCGAAGTAATTGATAATTTTATAAATGAATTTGTTTAGCTTTTGGGTTTATTTAAAGTCAATTTAAGGACTGAATTCTTCGGGGGCTTTTGGCTTGACTATTTACCAGACTTATAAAGCGCAACTATAGCCACGCCCATTAATAGTACTACAAAGCCCACGCTTCCAATTAAGGCCAAAGATTTGGACTTATCCGCAATTGTCTGGTTCCCCAATTCACGCACAACTGCCGGTTGCTCCAGCTCCTGATCCATAGTCGGCATTAGAACCCGAAACGTGACTTGGGACATTTCCGAAGCTTCCGATCCATTAGTATGTGTAGGTGGAATCGTATCCCGTCGCCTTCGTTGTGCCACACCTGGCAGACAATCCTGTGCCGTCAGCTGGCAATCTTCCCGCTCCAGGCAGCCGGTTATGCGCATAGACATGACCAGCAGATCGCCGCTATGCATGCCCGGAAACATGACGGCTTTGAAATGCAGACGCTGTCCCAGAGGCGGTTCCGAGCTGGGTGCATGGGTGCAGATGCTCTGCATGGCAGGATTAAGGCAGCCACGAGGTGTTATCAGTTGAGCGCTGTTCAAAACTTCACCGCTGGCTGAGATCCGTTGGAGCTGCACATCGCTGAGTTTTGTATAGTTCCAGCCTTTAAAAATAGAGATTTTTTTTGTTTTTAAATTTAAGACAGAAACTAATCCGATCTTGGAAAGATATCTAAAAAATCTTACCATCGCCTGCAAGGACATGTGTGCGGAGCAACAACTCCTCTCCCAGCTGCACGGCGCCGTTGCTCTCCAGGTGTCGTGTATAGCCATTGGCGCCGCGTCTTAAAAGCTCCACATGTGTGCGAAAGGGATTCTGATTGCCTCCATGCGCGTAGCTACCAATACTGCGGGCTTGCCTGGCGGTGGGCGTTGACCGAAATAAAACTTTAAAAGTTGAATTTAAATTTAAATTCCAATCGCAACTCACACATCATTGGCCACGCCCATCTTCAGGGCGTGCGTCTTGACCGCCACCCGTTCCTGCGTCTTACAGTGTAGCGTTAAAATCGAATCATCTCCAGTTCGTAATCCTCGTATGGCCGGGAAGCGAAGTCTTAGGCATAAGTCCTGTCCACAAGATCGCACCCCACACCGCTCAAAGTCCACGCCCGCTATGTCAAGCAAAAGGTAGCTACGGGACAACTTTACCTCGCAGTGCTTGTCCTGATTCACATCGACGTCATTCTCCACAATTGGAGTTGCCCCCAGAAAACTGTCAAGCTTCAGCACAGCCCGAAAGTAGCCTGTGTGTAGGCAGCGCATGTCCTTCAGCCGTAGGCGTAGTTGTTGTTTCTCAGAGTTGCCATCGGCGGGAGGAAGGTAAACGGGCGCTGGAGTTGAAGGTCGTGGAGCATGATAATTGTAGCCCAAAGAAGGTAACGTTTCAAACTCATTATCTTCCCCCGGATCAGGTACAATTATAGGACGAGTTGTAGTTGTAGTTGCAGGAATTCTGGTGGTGCTGCTGGTGCTTGGCAGTGGGTAGTAGTAGCCAGTGGATTCATCGCTGTA
The DNA here is from genome assembly GCA_035044505.1 of Zaprionus lineosus. Classification (NCBI taxonomy): domain Eukaryota; kingdom Metazoa; phylum Arthropoda; class Insecta; order Diptera; family Drosophilidae; genus Zaprionus; species Zaprionus lineosus. The sequence goes on along the minus strand of JAWNNX010000436.1, from coordinate 392,291 downwards.
CACAAGGAAAAAAAGCAGCAAGAGGAAAATTAATTATTTCCGGAATCATAGATTCGTAGGCTAGATATAAAGTACCTTGGCTTGGGACTCTCGTAGTTGGGTCGCTCCTCATGACTCGGCGGCAGATAATGTTGACTCAGGGGTATAAAATTGCCATGTCCTTGATTTAAATTCTTCACGCTGCGATTTTCCACGATCTCCGGCAAAGTGAACTCGGTGGTAGCTGGTGCAACGGGTGCCACAGGTGCGGGTGTGGCCGGATTGGAAGCACTTGGTGGCCCATACAGTCCGGGAGGTGACAGAGCCAATTGAAAAGGTACCTGTCCATGAAGGTAGCTGCCAAACTCCGAGGGTGCCGCAAAGAAATGAGCAACGTCCGCACATGTCCGTGGAACGTAGAGTAAGGCGAAGCCCAAAACGGCAATGTATATCCGATTGATTGACATTCTGATAGATTACTAACTGATGGAGACATGTGTGGGCGTACTTTTATAAGGTATGGAAACTCGATCGTGATTCAAGTTGGCCTAGATGCCCATGTAGAATACATTTTGTTGGGCCCAAAATTTACTTTCTATGTAGTTTCCATGCACGACTTTGTTGTAACTATAAAAACAACTTTCCTTGCTCACGAGCTGTGGCTTCAAGTATTGGGCCAGGTTATGTAAAGCTAATTGTTATTAGTACTCCCGGGGGGAATCCACATCGACACCCGTATCTTTGGGCATCTTCCGTCAATTCACTTGTCGTGGTCAGTCGAATCCACAAATCATTTGGCATTTGACATGCCGCCTGCAGACAACTAATGACAACACGCATTCACAACATTTTGGCCACATTGCAGATATCCGTTTGAAAATGGCAAAAAGACAAAGAGCCGAACGCCAATCAAGCTTAACGACAGACGGCGACGCCAACATCGTTAATACTCCCAAAGATGGTCACACAAAGTAAAAAGTCATCAATTATAAAGGAAGCCAATAGATAAATCTGATTATATGCATTGTGTTGAGAATGAATGGATTCATAATATTCATATTTAATTATTTAACTTCGAACCGGGAAGGGAGTTCTCCTTAGTTTGCATGACGTTAAAAATACTTTAAATTAACCACAAAACTATAGTCACGGCGTTGCCACCTGACAAGTATTTATATTTACATGAAACGGCAAGGTTATTTATAAGTTTCGTTAAGTTTGCGGGTTGAAGTCTTTTATATGTATATAATTGCACGTCAAGCCTATGGACTCGATGCCTGTTGATGAATAACGGGCTTTTCGTATATTCATTTTAATCCTCATAATAATGTCATTCATAAATTGAATGTCTTTTCGACATGACATTTATGATTTTATGATTTAAGGCAATTATTTTTTTTATTGTAATTGCTTTTATGAGAATCTTGTTGTTGCGTTTGTGTTGTTGTGTCCGGTTTTGCCGCGACGGCCTTAACGAAGCCCATTTCCAAGCTGCTGCTGTCGCCATCGACAGCTACAGTTACAGATAAAAATCTCTCATGGGCATCAGCACCCAAAAGATTGGCAGCAGCGCGCAAAAATTTGCCACATCAGCCAAATCGAATGGCCAATTAATTTATTTAACATGAGCAGCGGCAGCCACACACAGTTTACGATATCAAAATAATTAATGAGTACTCAAATTGGCAGAAAGCATCGTATATCGTGGCACATATCGGTTATCGATGACAGCAATTAGTGCTGCGATCAGTTTGATTTATATTAAGTCAAGATTTACTGCTTTCAGGATCTTGATCGGACAACAATGCCAGGCACATCGTTTCCAACGAATAATGACAATTTCAGCAATGGTTTTCCGGTTGCAACCACACAAAGCGAACGCCTGTTGCAGGCACAGAGTCGACGCAAGTTTAGTTTTCCTGCCACCTTGCACTCGGCGGCGCTGCTGGAGGTTGGACCGCGGGACACAACCCGAAGGCGTCTGAGTAACGTCAGCGATGTTGTTACCCGTAAACTATCCTACACAATTGGCTGGAAGGCAGCACAAATACCTGCTCAGGACATTATTACCCAGGTGACTTTATCTTGCAGCACTTATGTATGTACATACGCTTAAGATGATGTATCCCCACAGGGACGATGTCTGTGTGGGCACTATATCAGACGCCGACTGCGTCGATCTGGTCTTTTTAACAAGAAGTTGGGCTTGCAGCGCATTCGTAGCATATTGGGCAACAACAACACAATGGACATAGTTCGAGATGTCTTTCCAGCGGTGCAAGTGGTGCGTTCATGTCCAAAGTTGCTGTAGCTTCATGTATGGCATTTTCTAAATATTGTTTTTGTCTTTCTTGTAGTTGGGGGACGAGCTGGAACGCATGCATCCCCGTATCTACAATGGTGTTGCACGACAAATATGCCGTAATCCTGGAGGAGAGTTTCACTCGCCAGATGCTCTCAGCTTACTGCTCGGCTCTGTGGGTCGTGAACTCTTTCGTGTTGAGATTACTTGGAGTAAGGTCATCTCATTGTTTGCCATAGCCGGTGGCTTATCTGTGGACTGTGTACGCCAAGGTCATCCAGAGTATTTGCCAAAACTTATGGAAAGCGTTTCCGAAGTAATTGAAGATGAGCTAGTGCCTTGGATCAATGAAAATGGTGGCTGGGTAAGTGAAATAATTTGTACTTTATTAATGAATGGTTCTTACCCGAATTTATATTTTAGAATGGAATAAACACACATGTATTGCCAACGACAAATAGTTTAAATCCCTTAGAATGGACAACGCTAGTAATCGGCGTGTTATTTGGCTTAATATTGTTATGCATGCTTTTGCGCTTTATTTTTATTACGTTAATTCCAAAAGTTTACCAACGAATTACAAATTAATTAAAACATGTTAATTTAGTTTAAAAACGAATTTCAATTAATTGTATATTTGACTTGTTTAAATACAATATTTGAAAATACCACTTACCGTTACTTTAGATTTCCCCGCAAGATGTCAGTGTGACCGTGTTGTTATTGCCGCAAATAGACCAAAAGCAGTATTTTGGACAATTGTCATTGTTAGTACTTATAAAATATTGTCTGCTTTATAAAAATAAACAGAACTATAAAAACTATGTGAATTAATAAAACTTTTTGAGTTTCTTTCTCTTACAAATGATTTTCCCCAAAACAAAGATCATTTTTGTATATTTGTATCAACAGTTTTAAATAAGATATCGATAACTTAATGTAATCGGTGGGAGAAAACTTGCTAGAGATCACTTTTATATTTGTCCATTTAAAAATGCATATAACGATGATCAGTGAAAAGCAAAGTATATTAAGGTAATAAATTTACTAATAGAAATACATTTTTATTAAAAAGAAGTATTTATTTTAACTTTTTAATTAGGCGCCATACAGCTTTAACTAAATTTAAAATGAGAAACATGCATTGCCCTCAGCTAATATAGCTGTCCCGCTTTGGGGAGCTTTTATTGCGTGCTTTTTTGGAGCTCGGCCCCAAAGTGGACAGCGCAGTCAAGCGATCAGCAGCAAACAGCAGCTGAGTTAACGGCGCACACTCTCACGCGTTAGAACATCGGGGCCGCTAAGTTTGTGACCGAGGCAGTGCGGCAGTACCCCGACGTTTGCACAATATTTTTTTCGTAGATTTCTCGGTTAAAAGTTCAAAGCAAAGTGAAGCGAAGCAACAATAAAAACACACGCGCTACAGTAAAAGGTAAAATAAAAACAATAATAACCAAATCAATAGCAAAAAGAAAGCAACTGGTAGCTTGGAAATCAATCGCCAAGCAGCAACAACAACAACATTAACTATTTAGTTGTTTTCTTTTGTGTTCGCCGTTCGTGTGTGTTTGCCTGCTCTACGTTTCACGCACAGCATTTATTCTCGATTCGTATTTTGTTTTGCTCATTTTATCAAGCCAAACCACCTCCAAAAAAGCGCAAAACAAGCTGTGTTTTTATTGCAAGGCAACTGTGAAAATTAAAGCTCAACTTTTACAAAGACTTACATGCAGTTACAGCTTTCAAGGGGAAGCAGAGGTGGCTGCAACAACAATACTTACAAAAAAAAAAAAACAAAACCACAACAACGTTTAGAACACAGCAAGCTTGGCCTGTTGTCCACAAGCAGCCAAGCATTGCTTCTAAATGACGATGGCCATGGCACCGACGACAGCAACAACATCACCAACTGCTAGTGCACCCCCGACAACCCCAACAGCCACCCCAAAGCTGGCAAAATTTAAATCCTCATCGCTGGACCATGAGATATACTCGGCGAATAGACGCGGCACCATCGCCACAGCAGCAAGCGATTGGAAAGCTTTGAGAGCTCCACTCAATGGCAGATCAGTGCATGTGGGCAGCAGCAGTGGCGGTGGGGCTGGTGGCATGTCTGGGCACATGACGCGTGCTGCCTCCACCTCGTCGCTAGCCAGCAGCACACGCACCATGACCAACTATCAGGAGTACAAAATGGAAATTATTAATCAGGTAAGCTAAGCTACAAATGTCGCGATAAATGGAAGCAAGAAAGGGCACAGGGCGAAGGGAAAATATCTCGTCAAGAATCTTGAAGCTTTTCACAGTTTTCCTTGACTTTTCCTAAAGTTATATTCGCTACAGGCAGCCTTCGTCTTCGAAGTAAGCAATTTTTTAAGGGAAATTTGTCAAATGAAAGGGAATTAAATTTTTAATTATTTATTTAATTTACTTAATTATAAATATTTCTAAATGGTCAAAGAAATTCAAAAATTTACAAAATGGGATAAATTTGAATGAAGCTGATTTTAGTTCGCAAAATACAGGGTATTTTAAAGCTGCGCAAACAAGTTGTCTATTTACATATAAAAAAAGGTAAATAGAGGAACAGTTGGTGGTTCCACTTTTGTTTACTTTAACGAAATATTAAAATTAAAAAAAATTATACCTTATTAGTGGGCGTGGCTGAGTTCTTTTAAAATCTAATTTCTTGTCTCTGTTAACGATATAATTATTTTATCTATGAACTTTTTATTTTTTATACAATCTCTTAATGAACGACATTTTTATCTCAGCTGATAACAAAATTTATTATAAATTTAAAACTTTTAATTTGTTGTGGACGTTCCACTTGACTTGAGGTTGAAATTTGTTTGTTTTATGGTTTTTTGTTTTATTTTACAATTATTTATTTTATTATTTATTTTTTTTTACGGTTTTACGGCGATTGTTGCCGGTCTCAAAAGGTTTACTCGCAGTTCCAAAGAAAATTATAAATAAATTAATCACTTTTTTATCAACGAAATTCTGAAGAAATGTAATAAATATTTTTTTTTATTTTATTTTAAGTTTAAGGGCAGTGAACAATCAATTAAATAAGTTAACTAAAATATACCCTTTTATATATTTTTTGTTTCCGTTGCTTAAACTCTGTCTTCCATTTATTTACAGGGTATACAAATTTAGTTTTAGGTACATTTTTTTAACTAAAAATTTATTTCAAAAATCGATCAGTTCCTAAAAAACGCGGAAATCCCAAAAAACATAAATAAACCAAACAATTAATTCCCATAAAATAAAACAAAATAAGGAAAACCCGAAGATTTTCCGAGTGCTGAAAATAGACTTTCAAATTTGTAGGTACTTTTGCAGGAAAACTTGGGAATCGATGGATCATCAAAGAGCCAGACGATTTGAAAAGATGAAAACCGAAAAGCATTTAACTCCTCAGGTGGTAAAAATGTTTATTTTTTTTTTGGGAACTGATGGATTTATGGGTTCAAGAGTTTTTGCGGTAAATAAGTTTGGGGGATGGGTGATTAACCGCTTGATAGGGTAGATCGAGTTAGTTATTGAAAGACTTGTCAACATTTCAATTTCTGGGCAAGGCCAATCTTTTGTTTTGGTTTATTGTTTATTTATTGTTGTTGCAATTTTTTTTTTTCTAAACGCCACAAGACACAATTTGTTGATTGTCTTTATAAGTTGCTCGGCATGACAAACGGTAATTGTGCGAAAAAAAACTAACGAGACTCCCATAACAATAGCCAGCGGCATGACATTGTAAATTAAGCATTCGTACAAAAATATATATATATACATATATACATATATATAAATATATATATATTTATATATATATATATTTCCATTAATCTTTATGTGGGTCTGTATAACCACGCGATCAAAAATTAAGATTAAAGAGGGCAAAACGTCCCCGTGGAGGAGGGCAGGAGTGTTGATTGGGTGCTGCAGGAAACATGCGATATGTGGGAAGAAATGTTTCATGTAACAGAAAGTATTTTAATATTTCTTATAAAGCATTTAAGGATACACTTTTATCCTTTGACAAATCTTGGAAATTTTATTACTTGCAAGCATCGCTTCACTTACAGTTTTTATTAGGCATCCGAGCGCCGAAAAACTGTGTAATGAAAAACCAGTTAAATTTCCATAAGAGTCGCCTCAATTATCATAAATAAATATTTTCCTTTGGTAAAAGCATCTTTTTAAATACCCTGTAATTTTATTTTTACCGATTTAATCGAGAGTTCAAGTTGCGGTTGATACTTTTTATTGATCCATTTGGAAAGATTATCAAATAGAGTTTTTCTTTGATTTTTAAGTCTTATTATATTTTTATATCTCAGATACTTTATATATTATATATATCCCGATATTAATCCAAATTTGATTTTCTCAGATATTCCACAGTTTCTGGTACCCTATGGAATTTCGTTCACGTGTTTATATTAAATTTTGCGCGTAGTTGCATTTAATGTTCTACGTCGGCTGAGAAACTTTTATAAATTGAGTTGTGGGCATTGTGTGAATGAAATTTTGCAGGTGTCATTCGGTTTGACTGCCCGAAAAACTGAACAGTTCAGAAGAGCCATAATTTTAGACCGAAAATCTGCTGGGGGAAATGAATTCTTCAATGTCGGCGCCAGCAGCGGGAAAGCTAATGGAAAATGCACCAATATTTAAATACCCTGCGTGCAGATGAAGCGTAGAAAACGATATATCAGCTAAACGACTCCCTTCCGTAGTCTATCATTCCTTTTAGTTACCTACAACTATAGGGTATATTCCAAGAGTATCCGAATTGTTTCCAGAACTCATGAATTATTGTATTCCGGATAACCGGAAAATTTTGACTAGCAACTGATGAAATACACCTAGAAACCTCACACGGTAGCTATTCTATTGGCATTGATGTCCTCATTTCCAAGAGATCAAAGTTGGAATCGTTAGACATTGATTTAATTGAATTGATTTGGTTATTAATTGAACTTGGTCTCTTTTTACTTTTTTTCTCTTTTTAAGGGGAAGTGCCTATGTGGGCAGTATATAAGAGCACGACTGCGACGGGCCGGCGTTCTCAATCGCAAGGTAATACAGAGATTACGTAACATACTGGAGCCGTCATCACATGTCGTCTATGAGGTATTCCCAGCCCTCAACAGCGTAAGTTGTAAACATATGAAATCCTTTATAGACTTGTGCATAAATTTCTGTTTCTTTTTGCAGATGGGTGAGGAGCTCGAACGCATGCATCCACGCGTCTACACGAACATTTCCAGGCAGTTGTCACGTGCGCCTTTCGGGGAGCTGGAGGACAGCGATATGGCTCCCATGCTACTCAATTTGGTTGCCAAGGATCTCTTTCGCACAAGCATCACCTGGGGCAAAATCATATCAATATTTTCAGTCTGTGGTGGCTTTGCCATTGACTGTGTTCGTCAGGGACACTACGATTACCTGCAGTGCCTAGTCGATGGCTTGGCCGAGATTATTGAAGATGATCTGGTCTACTGGCTAATCGACAACGGCGGTTGGCTGGGCCTGCAACAGCACATAAGGCCACGGGTTGGAGAGTTCACATTTTTGGGTTGGCTGACGCTATTTGTGACCATTTCGGCTGGCGCCTATGTGGTGTCCAATGTTTGTAAGCGTATTGGCGGTCAGTTGTATTCGTTGTTATTTTAGTTTTGGGGCGATTTAGATGTAATTTTATCCTTTAGTCAATGAGATGAACTTATAATCATTCCTTCTTAAAGTCGTTTAATAGCTTTTAAAAGAACTTGTTTAATGATTGCTTTTGATATTGATATTTGTTATATTGTTTTTGTACATACGCCTAACTTAGTGCCAACAGCAAAAAGCAAATAAAATACAAACAAGAAATGTATAATATATTTTCAAGAATTATTTGAATTTCTGGGCGTCTCTTTGAGTGTTAGTTTACAGACCGATAACATATGGGGGCTGAGCTATCAAAATTTAATTGACTGCCACCACAATGGGAATATCGATATTTTGCTATTGAGCATATCGATATAAATATATATATGTTTTAGAAAAAGAACAAAAGTGGAAGTGCATATATGTATGTGCCCAAACGAATCAAACAAATATATTCCATTAATTTAAACCAAAAAATGCCATGTCAGGTGCGTATTGAGTTTAACGCAATGGCTTGCCCAAGCTAATGATGTGTAATTACAGGGCACGGCAGGAACAAGTCTGAGGCATACGCGACATTATCACACGTGGAGGAAAATCAAGGGAGTAATGTTGACCATTTTATAATTAATACCTGCTCGGATGAACTATATTACTGTGAAGATTGTGAAACCGACTTTGACAGTATCGAGGCGTACAATGCGGCGCACAGTAGTCCCAATGGCTGTACAAGTGCCGCCGAGGTCAGATCGGACTTCACCGTTCATGCGGTGGAAATAAAGGAAGAAAATTTTTTGGATGACGAGACGATAGATATTGATTCAAACATGGTTGCGGATGACATAATTGAGGAACTTGATGATGAAAATGATGTGCAGCTGTGGGAGGTACTAGACGATGATGACGGTGCGCATGTTGTAGAAACAGAAACCGATGCAAACCTTGAAGCTGAATCTGATAATATGCTAAACAAATCAGAGCGATACTTTTGCTTTGACTGTCACAGTATCTTTGAAACTTTAGAGACCGCTGAGGAGCATAGCTGCCCACAGGGAGAAAAAGCTGGTAATAAACACAACAATGCCAAGTTGGCAAAGACACAGGCGCCAGTTCGACGTAAACAGCAACCCAATGCGGCCGATACCAGCCCGATGAGCACCACTTGTGATATATGTAATACGGTGTTCGGTTCAGCCAAAAGCCTTAAGTTCCATATGCGCATTCACAATAAACGTGCCTCCAAATCTATACAGGATGCGCTACCTGTCGGTGCCCATCAGCAGTACAGCGAACTCGATCAGTTCTATTGCGAAATCTGCAACAAAAGGTAACTAAGTCGGTGATATTTTTATTTAATTTTGGATTAAACGAGTTTACGTAATCTTTTGCAGCTTTGAACAAAATCTTTTGACAATACACAAGCAGATGCATCAAAGCCAAAAGCAGTTCCTGTGTGGAACTTGCAATCGCACTTTTGACAATTTGGTGAACTATGAGATGCATCTGAAAATACACGAACGTCAGATGCTGAAAAAAAATAACAATAAAAGTAACAACAACATCAACAAGAAATCTGCTGACGGCAAGGATAAGCCTGGATTTGCCTGCCAATATTGTGATCGGGTCTTCACGCGTCCTTACGAGAAGGTGAAGCATGAACGCGTTCACACCGGCGAAAAGCCCTACAACTGTGAGGTTTGCGGCAAAACGTTCCGGGTATCCTACTCATTGACCTTGCATCTGCGCACACACACCAATATACGTCCCTATGTGTGCACCACTTGTAACAAACGGTAAGTCCCTATTGGTCAGAGAACTACAACAATTTCTTTGCTAATGTCGCTTATGTGCTTTCACAGCTTTAAGTCGCATCAAGTGTATGCCCACCACTTGCATATCCACAGCTCGGAGCGTCAGTACGCGTGTGATAGCTGCCCGAAAACTTTCCGTACTTCTGTGCAATTGTATGCGCATAAAAACACACATACAAAGCCTTATCAGTGCGCCGTCTGTAATCGACCCTTCGCTTCTCTATACGCTGTAAAGGCGCACATGGCAACCCATCGAACTACCGACGCCAAGAGCATCAACAGTGCAGCTGTGAAGAGTGAACAGTTGGCCAACAAATATTGGTGTGTGACCTGCGGTGCGGAGTACGCGCGACCCTTTGCGTTGCGCTTGCATATGAAGGCGGCACACGGTCATCCCGATGAGGCCGATAAACGACTGACAACTGTGGTTGCATCAGCACAAGATGATGAGATAATCGCACCAGACATGGAGACGGCTGTGCTTATAGCGGCTGCCAAAGCTGATTCCGCCTATCTTGATGCCTCCGCCGATGAAGTCGACGTCTCGGCCGCGGTGCCCAAATACGAGGAATGCATCGAAGTGTCTACGGATGCGGTGGGTATATTTATGTCTGAGATTTCCAATAAATAAAATCTTTCTTCTCTTGCAGTTTGATGTGGAGACATTTCACAACGAGGAAATTATTACGGATTGGCTAAAATAAGAATCATAATGAACGGCAGAAGTTGAGAAACAATTTTTATTAGAACACAACTGGAACTTAAGCTAGTATTATTACTGGCGTCGATTGGTCCAGTTCATTGGGAAAAATGTTGCGTAAAGAATATATTATAAGTTAAGTGAATTGAAATCTTTGAACTACAACTAATTTCATAATATATTGTTAAACTTTAAACATAAAAAATATATATTAGCTATGAGTTATTTTTAACTAATCCTGCTCGTCGGGCTGGTCTGTCTCATCGCCGCCATCCTCGTTGCATATTTCCTTGAGTAGTTCCACCAGATCTTTAGTTTCGTCTAGCTCTTTGCGCATTGTGTCCATTGCCTCCTCCAATCCGTCTATTTGCTCGTGCAAATGGCGATTCTCTATTAGCGTCTCTTCAAGTGCAGCGCGTCTTTTTTCCGCCAACAATTTGTAGTAGTTTTCACCAGGTTCACAATCACTCGTTAAATCCTCGGCTGTTAATGGTTTGTCAGCCTCATTGGGAAACGTTTCGGTTTGTGTATTAGCGTCCTGCGTTGTTGTCGCTAATGTAGGATCGACGCATTTACGCTTACCATATTTAGGCGTAACACTGACGCCAGCCTTCAATCGACTAAGTTGATCCACGATGGAGACACGTCCAGGTCCCGTTAGGTTCTCCTTGTCGTTTGTGTTTGCCTGCAGTGGCTTTAATGTTTGGCGTTGTTGCTTCAGATGCTCCTTTTGCTCGGCCTCGCTCTCGACTTGAATAAATACTCTTGCGGCGCCTGTGGACATCTTCAAACCGTTTATTTAATCTTATTATTATTTGTTTGCTTCTTTTTTAGCTGGCACATCAATTTAAGCGTGTGAACTCGCGCGTTCCGTATTTGCGTTGTGATGGCCGCCAAAAGATGCCGCGTGCTGATGTCCAGCACTGTAGTTCAGTGTTTTCCAGCACTACTTTCTCGGAGCTACCACCTTTCATATTTCAGCAGTATTTTAATACAAAAACTTAAACATTTATATGCTAATGGCAACCCTGTTCATTATCAGCTGTTTGCGGACGCGCATGCAAACGTTTCCCCGGCATTTAGTTTACTTTACGAAAAATAAAAGATGGTTGAAACAAAAAGACAGGTCTTAAATATAGACCTGAATTTCGTAAGTACATAATGCCACTATTGAGATAATTTACTTATTCATTATCTATAGGAAGAGGAAGATGTGCCATATGAAGAAGAAATTCTCCGCAATGCCTACTCCGTGAAACATTGGCTACGATATATTGATCACAAGGCAAAAGCTCCCAATCATGGTGTTAATTTGGTGTACGAGCGTGCTCTCAAAGAGCTGCCCGGCAGCTACAAGATTTGGTACAATTATTTGCGTACGTGTAGGAAGCAGGTGCGAGGTAAAATACCCACAGACCCCATGTATGAGCAGGTGAACAACACATTTGAGCGGTCGCTTGTCTTTATGCACAAAATGCCGAGAATTTGGATGGACTATGCAGTATTTATGGGCTCACAGTGTCGCATAACAAGAACTCGCCACGTTTTCGACCGAGCATTGCGGGCACTGCCCATAACGCAGCATGGACGAATTTGGCCACTATATCTGAAGTTTGTCCAAAAGTTTGAAATGCCCGAGACGGCGCTGCGTGTTTACAGACGTTATTTAAAGCTGTTCCCAGAGGATGCGGAGGAGTACGTGGCCTACTTACAGGTGTGTTTGATTAAGTAACAAAATTAAATGGAATTGTTTAAATAAATATCCTTGTAGGATGCCCAACGTTTGGATGAGGCGGCACAGCAACTAGCACATATTGTGGATAACGAACATTTCGTATCAAAACACGGCAAATCGAATCATCAACTGTGGAATGAACTTTGTGAACTTATATCGAAGCATCCCCACAAGGTGCACTCTTTGAACGTGGATGCGATTATCCGTGGTGGCCTTCGGCGCTACACGGATCAGCTTGGCAATCTGTGGAACTCATTGGCCGACTACTACGTGCGTTCTGGTTTGTTTGATCGTGCTCGTGATATATACGAGGAGGCGATACAAACGGTGACTACGGTGCGTGACTTTACCCAAATCTTCGATGAATATGCTCAGTTTGAGGAGCTGTCGCTTAATAAGCGCATGGAACAGGTAGCGGCAGATGAGAACGCGACGGAGGAAGATGATATTGATGTGGAACTGCGTCTATCCCGCTTTGAATATCTCATGGAACGACGTCTATTGTTGCTCAATAGTGTACTCCTGCGTCAGAATCCACACAATGTCCACGAGTGGCACAAACGCATTAAACTCTACGAGGAAAAGCCTGAGGAGATCATTAATACATATACGGAGGCGGTGCAGACAGTGCAGCCAAAACTGGCGGTTGGTCAGCTGCATACGCTGTGGGTGGAATTCGCCAAATTCTACGAGGCCAATGGACAAGTGGAAGATGCGCGTGTAGTCTTCGAACGTGGCACTCAAGTTGAGTTCATCAAGGTGGAGCATTTGGCTGCGGTCTGGTGCGAGTGGGCTGAGCTGGAATTGCGTCAGCAGGAGTTCGAGGAAGCGCTTAAGCTGATGCAACGTGCCACAGCAATGCCCAAGCGGAAGGTTGCGTATCACGACGACACTGAAACTGTACAAATGCGTCTCTATAAATCCCTCAAAGTGTGGTCAATGTACGCAGATCTGGAGGAATCATTTGGCACCTTCAAAACCTGCAAAGCTGTTTACGAACGCATCATTGACCTCAAAATTTGCACGCCGCAGATTATTATTAACTACGGCATGTTTCTGGAGGAGCACAACTATTACGAGGAAGCTTACCGCGCGTATGAGAAGGGCATTGCGTTGTTCAAGTGGCCAAATGTTTTTGATATTTGGAACTCGTATCTAACCAAGTTCTTGGAACGCTACGGCGGTACTAAGCTGGAGCGTGCTCGAGATCTTTTCGAGCAGTGTTTGGATCAGTGTCCGCCGGAGCATGCCAAGTTCTTTTATCTACTCTACGCTAAGCTAGAGGAGGAGCATGGACTGGCACGTCATGCCATGTCTGTTTATGATCGGGCCACCAGCGCAGTAAAGGAAGAGGAAATGTTCGACATGTACAACATATTTATTAAAAAGGCCGCCGAAATTTATGGATTGCCAAGAACCCGTGAAATTTATGAAAAGGCAATTGAAAAGCTGCCGGAGCAGAACATGCGCCATATGTGCATTAAGTTTGCGGAGCTGGAGACCAAACTCGGTGAAGTGGATCGCGCCCGGGCTGTCTATGCGCATTGCTCACAGGTAAATATGAAGTGATATTCCAAAGGCTTCAGTTTATATCTAATATTCTTCCTTCTTGTAGGTTTGTGATCCTCGAATAACAGGTGATTTCTGGCAGACGTGGAAGGACTTCGAAGTGCGTCATGGCAACGAGGATACGATGCGTGAGATGCTGCGCATTAAACGCTCTGTTCAGGCGACCTACAACACGCAAGTGAACATGATGGCTGCCCAGTTTCTTAATACAAATAATGGTGGCACTGCGGAGGCCGGAGCCGGTTCCAACTCCGATGCTATGCGTTTGCTGGAGGAGAAGGCGCGCCAAGCAGCAGCCGAAGCCAACAAAAAGCCTGCGGAAAAGGCTGCCACGAATATTATGTTCGTGCGTGGCGAAACGCAGGGCGGCGCCAAGGCTAAGGAGAATACTGTAGTGAATCCCGATGAGATCGATATTGGCGACAGCGATGAGGATGAGGATGACGACGACGAGGCGGCGGGAGATGAGGAGAACCAACAGGCAACAGAAAATCAAGCGGCAGCTACAAAAACCGATGACGAGGGTCTCATAATGAAGAAGCTGCGTTTCGAACAGAAAGCAATTCCTGCCAAGGTCTTCGGCAGCCTGAAGCCGACCAATCAAAAGGATTCCGATGAGGAATGACATGTATTTAAATCGGATTCTTAATTTTCAATTATTTAAGGTCTATAAATAATAATAATAATAATAATAATGTATGAACTCTTTTGAAAGTTTACTTAAATTTATTTTGTTATTTGGGTTTAATTTTTAAGAAGTTTTTAGAGGATTTTAATTAAAACTTAACTCCTCTTAAAGAAGTTTTAAGTTTTAATAAATAATTTTTAACTACTTAAGGATGTTTAAATTTTAGTTTAATTAATTAATGTTTTACTCTTAAGGAAAGTTTCAATTATTTTTAATCAATTAATTTTTAACTCCTTTTAAGAAAGTTTTAATTTAATTTAAAATAATTAATTTTGAACTCTGAAAGAAAATTTAATTTAAGTTTAATTAATTAATTCTTAACTTCTCTTAAGGAAGTTTTAAGTTTAAATGAATAATTTTTAAATCCTCAGGATATTTAAATTTTAGTTTAATTAATTAATAATTAACTCCTTAAGGAAGATTAAATTTTTTTAAATTAATTAATTATTAACTCCTTAAGAGAGTTTCAATCTAAGTTTAATAAATTAATTTTTAACTCTGAAGGAAAATTTAATTTAAGTTTAATTAATAAATTTTTTACTCCTCTTAAGGAAGTTTTAAGTTTAAATAATTAATTTTTAACTCCTAAGGATATTGAAATTTTAGTTTAATTAATTTATTATTAACTCCTTAAGAAAGATTAAATTTTTTAATGCATTAATTATTAACTCCTTAAGGAAGTTTCAATCTATGTTTAATTAATTAATTTTTAACTCTTAGTTTAATTAATTAATTAATTATTAACTCCTTAAGGAATATTCAATTTATTTTTTATTCATTAATTATTAACTCCTTAAGGAAGTTTCAATCTAAGTTTAATTAATTAATTTTTAACTCTTAAGGAAAATTCCATTTAAGTTTAATTATTTATTTTAATATTTATTTTATTTTATAATTAATTTATAATTAATCAATTTTCAGTTTAGGTTTTTGTGTGAGGAGTTAAAGTCCCAGCAGTCAAGATTGGAAGTTGGCCAAGGCTTTGACGTCAGACCGGATAGAAGTAAAAACACTTCAACAGACAATCTCCAAATTCGTAAGAATTTTGAAAAAAAATAAATATAATTTTGGAAAAAATTTGATATTTTTTAACTACACGAACTACATTGAGTTGAAGATGTTGTTCAATCGGTTATTGAGCTCAATCTATAAGAAGTCAGCAACGCTGCGACTGACAAGGCGCTCCTCGGTTACGGGCATTGCGATTCCCAAAGATGAGTTGCTGAATCCGAGTCCATTGTACAGCAACTATCAGACTCGATTCGCTTCCGATAAATGTGATGAGTATGCGGTGGTGAAGGGTCTGGTCATGGGTATGTATGCCAAGGAAGGGGACAAGGATGCAAAGCTAACGAACAGTGGAGAGAAGTTTGATGATCGATGCCAGGGCAAGATCACTGAACTGATCCGTGAGACTGTGATGAAAGGTGAACTGGGCAAGGGACGTATCTTTTCGAATGTGGATCCCGAGTTCAGCTCAATAGCTGTGGTTGGCGTTGGTCAGGAGGGAGCTGGATTCAATGACATGGAAATGATTGATGAGGGTATGGAGAATACCCGAGTGGCTGCTGGCGTCGGTGCTCGTGCCTTGCAATTGCAGGGTGTCACCGACATATTTGTGGACTCCATGGAGTATGCAGAGCAGGCGGCCGAGGGCAGCGCCTTGGCCGTTTGGCGCTACAATAGCAATCGCCGTAAGCAGGATCGTACCCCCATTCCCAAGCTGGAGCTTTATGATTCACCCGAGGTTGATGCCTGGACACGTGGTCTCTTCAAGGCTGAGTCGCAGAATCTTGCCAGACGCCTGACTGACTCTCCAGCCAATCAGATGACGCCAACAATGTTCGCCCAGGCTACCGTAGATGCCCTATGTCCTTGCGGTGTGAGCGTTGAGATACGCTCTCTGGATTGGATTGAAGAGAATCGCCTGAACTCATTCCTGACTATCGCCAAGGGCAGCTGCGAGCCACCAGTTGTGCTGGAGGTGACCTACGTCGGCACTGCACCCGAGGACAAGCCCGTCCTGCTGCTGGGCAAGGGTATTACCTACAACAGTGGCGGCCTTTGTCTCCGACCCAATATTCGCCAGCACATCAACCGCGGCGGCATGGCTGGTGCCGCTGTCTGCGTGGCCACCATCCGTGCGGCGGCCGCCCTTTCCCTTCCACTGAACGTTACGGCCGTGCTGCCGCTTTGCGAGAATATGCCGTCCGGCATGTCCACCAAACCGGGTGATGTGGTGACTCTCCTGAACGGCAAGACATTGGGCATCACTGATGTCAGCAATGCCGGAGTCGTTGTCATGGCAGACCCCTTGATCTATGCCCAATTCAACTTCAAGCCTCGCCTTGTTGTTGATATTGCGTCCTTGTGCGAAGGCGTCTGCGTCGGTCTCGGCGAGAGTGCCGCCGGCATCTACAGCAACTCAAACTACATCTTCAAGATGTTCGAAACGGCTGGTAGCCTGACTGGTGATCGCGTCTGGCGTATGCCGCTGTGGAACTATTTTAAGGGGCTGGTCACACCCAGACGAACCTTCGACATATGCAACCGAGGCGATGGCGTTGCCTCCAGCTGCAATGCTGCCGCCATCCTGCACGAGTGCGTGCCGTTCTGCGACTGGGCCCACCTTGACATACGCAACGTTGGCCTCCTCACCCAGAGCAATCCGTTGCCCTATCTACTCAAGGACCGCATGTCTGGTCGCCCGACCCGCACCATCATCCAGTTCCTCTACCAGATGGCCTGCCCCGACATGTAGTAGACACAATCCCCCAATTTTTGTTATGACTGTTTTTACGTGTATTAATGTTGAATTTCATTTCCATCATCATCTCCTCGTGGCTTCCAAATTTTCCGGTTACACGCCCTCCTGACAATGGGTCCTTCTTGGCCATCTGCACTTTGACGCCCGCGCGCGGGGAAATATTGAAAACTCAAAAAATTCGAAATTTTAGTTATACGGATTAAATATTTATAACAATAAAATTAAATAAATAAGTAATTAAATAAATAAATACATTTATATAAAGAATCATGGCACTTGTAAATAATATGAATAAAAAAAATAAATAAATAAATAAAAAAATAAAAAATAATTAAAAAAAACTTAAAACTTAAAAAAAAGTAATAAGTGATCTGAAGGAAATCACAAATAGAGATATAAGGTAACAAAGAGGTTTTTAGTTTTCTCGTATGCTTTAAGTAAAAAAAAAAGAAAAAAAAAATCATAATATTTTTGTAGCATACTTTCGGGGGAAATTTTTTATTGAAATTTTTTGAATTTAGAAAATATCTGCTGCCTACCTCTGAGGGCTGCACTGCACAATAGAAAGGATCTAACTCGGCTATATCCTTACGGATTTGAAAAAAAATCAGTGCGTTAGAATCGCAAGGAGCAACTCTATAGAGTTGCATTCAAGGATAATGGGCTTATCTAGACTTCATTGACTTGGAAAAATTTCGTCCCGGGGCGCGCTGGAAACAATCAAATGTCACCAAATTGTCAATATCTTGTGAACCGTTAATTGGATCCGAATGTCCTTTGGCCAGGTTATAGTCCTTGCTTATACAATTTGTTTAATACCAAATTAGGCAGGATCCGCCAGGACATTCCTGAGATATGGCTTGTTTTTTCAATATCAAAATATCCTGCAAAACAGGAGTTTCAAAGGACTTTTTGTCCTTTTAACGGTTTTGTCGCATTATGGACCTTGATCCGCACCTTTGAGCCAAAGGAGTTGGACAAAGTCCTTAAAATGGCCAAGTTATCGTCCTTTTTGTGTTTTTTTGACGAATTTTGCATGCCTCCACCTTGAAAAAAAAATTCGAAAATTTTTTGAAAGATACTGAAAGTCCTGGAATGCCATTCGATAGAGCGGCTTCTCAGGAGTATGAAAATGGATGTCCTTTTAAAAATCGAAAGGACATTCCAGGACTAGAGCTCAAAAACCTGGCATTTTTGAGTCAATTGTACTGCATTTTGATGAGGACCTTTCAAGGACTCTTTTAACCGAAATCGATGTAAAATGATATTAAGAATAATCAGGATAGCGGACTTTAAGCGATGCAGTAGAAAAAAAGGATTCAAATAGAAAAAAAATTATACTGTTATATGCACTTTATTATTTTTTCTAAGTACACTGAAAGCCCAGTGGCTCTTAAACTGTATGTAGCAAGAAATGAAACTTTACAAGTTTCACTGCCACCGGGAAGGTTGAAAAGGAGAAAACCAAAAGATCTCATACTTAGATCTCCAAAAAAAATTGTTAATTGTTTATTGTTAATTAGTTTTAAGAGTTGTGAAAGCTAGCCTCGGTTCGCCGGCGCGCCCATTCTGGGCTGCATGAATAGAGAAAAAAGGTAAAAAAGAGGTTTTTAGGTTCCTCGTATGCTTTAAAATAAAAAATAAAAAAAAAAAAAAAAATATTAAATTTCAAAAAATTTAAAAACCTTTTTAAAAATCCATCCAATTTTTAAGCATCCTGCGGATTTTTTTAAAATCTCGTAAGGATTTCGAAACTTAAACTTATAAAACTTAAATTTTATTTTTTTTTTAAAACTCTATATTTTTTTTTCTGAAATTTTGATTTCTTGATTCTTAATCTAAAAACATCTTTAGATTCTTTTTCTTCTGTGTTAGTAATTTTTTATAAATTTTTAAAAATATTGAATTTTTAATTTTTATTTAAATTTTTGAAATTATTATAGAAATATTTTTCTTTTTTTTAATTACATTGCAAACTTCTATGAGGGACCCCTGAAGTAAGTGTCCTGCCATCTCAGTCATTAATTTAGCTCTAGGTTAATTTATTTAATTGAACAGTCAACTAACATTTTTTCCGGCCTAATCCCTTGCTTTGACACGGTATTCCTTTTCAAAGGAACAGTACAATTTAGAAGGTCCAATTGGTCATTGTAGCATCTGTCCTAAAACTGTGACTATCCCCGCCTGCGCCACTGGAACGGACATTTCATTTGTCCATTTTGTGGGCATAGGATTTGCCTTTATTAAGTCCACCCATCAGTTGGGGTCATCCTTTTCACCTTCCCCCCCTCCTCTCCTCCCCCGCTACGCCTATGATGCTCTCATCTGCTCATCCTGCTCTCATCAAGCTCGTTGCATATTCGAGCTGTCATTTAATTAATTTAATTGAGCGAAAATGCGAAATGCGCCCAAAAGTGTTGTAAAATTGCGAGGCGACCTCCACGTTGGCTCCTGTGACTCGCTGTTGCTTTTTGTAGCCTACTTCTGGGCGGCTTATTAGGCTAATTGCGTAAAGTTGGCTTTAATGAGTCGAAAAACGGTGCCAGGCCCGCCACCATAGCCATAGCTAGAGCAAGAGTCGAAGCCGGAGCGGGGAGCGGGGAGCGGGGAGCGGGGAACCGGGACCTGGCCACAAAAAGCCACAAAGCGAGGCGGCAAAGTTGTTGTTCTTCTTTCTCGTCTGTTGTGGGCTTTGAATTTATGACACGGCTTTAATGGGTTAACTGGGTTAATGCTCATCCCTCATCCCTCATCCCACATCATCAACCATTTTTCCCCTCCAACTTCAACCCGCCGCCGCCACCCCTCGCAGCCCGTGGAGTTAACCCTTAGCGACTTTGTGGTTTTTGGATAGTTTCCCCTCCAGCGTCAACATAAATTTTGACAATTAAGCAAACATTTTGTGCTCAGCTCCGCCAAGTTGGCAACTGGGAGAGGTTCTTCAAAGACACACACACACACACACATACATACACAACACGCATCTGTGTGCCGCTCCCCAAGTATCTCTTAACACCGCGACATTTTGCACAAGTCATTAGGCCAACGGAATGATAATTTTGAAGCATTTTTGCATTTTCCAATTTGCTAATACACTGCAAATACAGAAGTGTACTCTTAGTTATTGATTAGCTTTGTCAGGCTAATTAAATGTATTTAAATTAATCGAAAATTAGCCAGCTATAAAATTAAAGGAGCATCGAGCGCATCGGCCCTGGGCAGCTGGCACTTTGCGAGAGAAACCCGAGCCGCAGTATAATTTGTATTTTAATTTATAAATAAATAAAATTATTTATTATTATTTATTTATATTATAATCAATATTATAGCCAAGCTATTTTTCAGTTAAGAGTATCCCCAAGTTGACTGCTTTGCCTTCAACACTTTTCTATTCCTTGCAAATGCTTTTCGACTTATCTGTTGGGCTCTGGGAGGAGTCTGGGAGGGGTCTGGCAGGGTTGGGTGGGAGAGGAGGGGCTTGCGCTGGAGTGCAGCCAAATGAATTTCCTAATGAGCAATCAGGCTTCAAGA
Organism: Zaprionus lineosus; assembly: GCA_035044505.1. Taxonomy (NCBI): domain Eukaryota; kingdom Metazoa; phylum Arthropoda; class Insecta; order Diptera; family Drosophilidae; genus Zaprionus; species Zaprionus lineosus. The sequence goes on along the minus strand of JAWNNX010000436.1, from coordinate 371,545 downwards.
ATATGAAAATTTCAGCTTTTCCTTTTATATTTGGTTATTTTCTCCTCCCCCTTTTTTTTGAATTAGGGAGCAGCTGAAAGCTGAGGAGGTGTTGGAGCATTTTAAAGTCAAAACGCGTCGAATGCCAGGAGCTGGATGGATGTCGACGATTTGCAGTGGCTGTGGAAAGGTTCAAGTGCTATTTGCTGCTTTGCCACGCCCCCTGTGTTGCAGCCAAAAACCCCTGCAGCGTTAATCATTTACAGCGGCTACAAAGCTAAAATCAGACCGAATTATGATTATATTTAAAGGCGAAACGTGGAAATTAGCGGCCAAGACAGCCACCATTTTCATTTCCATTTTCTTTTCCACCTTCCATCTTCCACCTTCAGTTTTACCGAGCACGCGCCACCCACTCACCCACACCGTCTTCATTTCCATTTCCTCATCCGCGCGGGCCACCTTCTCAGCTTGGCTACAGCCCAAAAATCCTTTTGGCGGGTCCTGGACCCAAGTCCAAAAAGAATTGCAATTGTGATAAAATTCAGCGTAACTAATGCCGACCACAGCAAAATGCGATAAATCGCCGCTTGCTTTTCCAAATACCCTTTCCAAAGAGTCCTTTAAAAATACCCTTGGGTTTTTTGTTTCTACTCGCCTCATGCATTTCCAAGTCTCTTATTGCTTTCAATTTTATAGACAGACGTGAATTTTATTTAATGATCATTTATTGAAAAATATTTAATTTTAAATTAATATTTATTTTTAAAAGGCTCCTTTGTTCCACTTCTTCACATAGAGTATTCCAAACTCGGCTTTATTTAGATTCAAAACTCGCTCCTTTCATGTTTCTTCCTTTTGTACAATTTTTTCTTCCGTGGGTCTATTGGGGTGTCGCCTCTTGCGGTCGTCACGGACAGTTTGTGCCCGGCTGAAGTTTGGTGACTTTTTCGATATTCTTTTTTTTTGTTTTTTTCATTTTTTGTGCTCATTTTTGGTTTTTGGTTTTGGGTTTTGGGTTTTTGGGCGTCGCCTTTGCCCATGTACATTTTTATAGCATTGGCGCTCGCCTTGTTTTGCGTCTGTATGGGAAATTCAGTTGCTGGAAATGATAATTTTCACTTGAGCGCGCACGTGAAAATGGACGCTGGGTGGTTCGTTCCCGCCGCTGATGGTGCCAAAGGCGTGCCCCACCGATGTGGTTTGACTCTGCTATAAATTGCCAATTAATGGCAGAGATGCGCTGTGGTGAGTTTCATTTGCATTTTGCTTCGCGTTGATGTTACCCGCACACACACGCACACCCGCAAACATACACACACACACACACATACATAAATATATTGATATATATGTATGTATATATAAGTATGCTCATAAACACAATCGAAATTGCGATTGAATAGCAAATTCCTTTTCATTCATCAGCGACGACCCACGCGGCGTATGGTTAATTTTCGTCGCATTTCTTTAGTCGTGAATATTTTGTGCCACTTCTTGTTGTTGCTGTTTTTGTTGTGTTTTTGCTTGTCACACTTCAGCGGTTAACGTGCGCCATTTTGTTTTGAATTCAAATGCAGCCGAGCCAATGCCTGTCTGTAGACATCAACCAGTTTCTACTGCCACTTTTCCGTTTCCCGATTCCCAGTTCCCGGTTCCCGGTGCCTGGTTCCTGGTTCCTGGTTAGCGGCTCTAGACTCTCGGTCCGCCGGTCAAGCGTCGCGCTAAATTCGTTGCGGTTTTTGTGGTCTTTCTCGTTGTTCCTGTCGTTCGGTTTTGCCAAAAATATATAGAAAATGCAGCCGTGGTTTTAGTTCATTCGAAAAGTGGGCTAAAAAAAGTACCCGCCAATGAATAATTGAGCATGTGGTGAATATGAATGAATGCACTCATCGCAAGCTCCATGACTATTCATAGTTCATCTCTACATCGAAAGCCAAACAAACTATCTTGAAGTGAAGTCCTGTGGGGTTCAAATTGGGGCACTTTTATGGCTACTTTTCCAGCTGACAACAGATGTCAAGGAACAAGGAGACTGCGAAGGAAGCTATACGTATTCTTAAGTAAAATACTAAAATTTAAATTCTCTTCAATAATTAAAATTATTTTCAATTGCAGCTTAAATCTAAGGCTAATCATATTTGGTTATTATCAACACTTTACCATTGATTGCCATGGCTTTAACGGGTGCCGCAGACAAATAAATTATATGCACAGCTATAAAATAAATGCTCATCTATAATACGCATACGACGCGTTGGCTCTGGCCGCATAGAACTTCCGGCTATCTAACTGCATATAAAACTCTGTCTAGGCAAATGCTAAACAAATAGACAAGGCAACACCAGCAGCAACAACAACAACAACAACAACAACAATAAGAACAACAAGGCGAGTGCATAAACATAATATTGAGAGCCACAGTCGACCGCAACCTACGACAACAACAACCTAAACAACAACAACAATAAGGAACATCAACAACAACAAACACAAACAGATTATGTTTATTATTCGCACCCCGAAATTGTCCTGTTGTCCTGCCCAGGGACGTTAAGATAAGCACAACGGGCAGCCGATTGGAGAGTTCGTTCAATGCATATCAACTATAAATTGGCAAATTTGTATATATATTTTTAAGTCTGTGCATACATTTATTTTATATATATATATTTCGACTATCTACGAAATTGCAAATTAAAGCACTTTCAGTCCAATTGCATTTTTTAAACATTTCGTCTAATGCATAAATTTTGAGCTCGAAAACGTGTACTGAAATATGAAACTCCCACGTTTCATCTGAGAGATAATTTAAATATAAATAAATACGATTCGATTCAGTTTACTCAACGGCGACAAAACCATAAAAACAATAATTGAAGCAACAATAAGAATTATAGTTTTATTATTAAAAACAATGCATATATTAAAGAAGAATGAAAATTAATAAATAATTAATAATAATAAAATAAAGAAAGACTTTTTAATCAATGGGCCAATTTGAATTTTCAGCTGGCGCGCAAATTTTAAATTTTTAACGGCCGCCCAAAAGTATGCAAATATTTGCGATGCATTTTGCCTGGCCAGGTAACAGGTACATTTACATTTCCGGTTTACAAATTATTTTTGGAATGATTTGAATGTCCTTACGTGAATAGAATGTCCTTTATTTAAAGGTCCTTTAATCAATTGAGTCCTGGTTCAATGGGTGTGATATAAAACTTTACAGGAAACGAACTAATACGAGATATAAGCTTGTTTCGCTACAAATATCTCGGGTCCAGGAAGGACCGCCTTCCTTGGCAATACTTAAATTAATGTGGAAGGACTTTGAATTCCTTCGCGCCAAAGGATATTGCGATAGTTCTCAAATTGTAGGAGATACAGGCGGTTTACAGCTGATATTTAGGACTAATATGTTATAATACACCAAATGAACATTATCTGGTAGGAGACCCGAATATCCTTTTGTTTATTAAAAATAAAGTTCTTATTGATTATTTCTAGGTGGTGTAAACTTGCCAGAATGCAAATCAATAAGGATTTAGGTACAAATATCTCGAATCCTGAAAGGACCTTCGTCCTTGGAAAATTGTCAACTTTTGTGGCAGGATCTTGACCATCTTTGTGCCAAAGGACGTTGCGGTAGTCCTAAAATTGGCGGAGATACAAGCGAAAACTTAAAGCTGATTTAAGATAAAAAATAAAATAAATCTAAAAATTCAAACTGCCCGCCGCCGCTGCCCACAAAAGTATGCAGCACATTTTTTTCGCAGCGAGTACAGCAACCTTTTGACGATTCTGTTCGCCTAGTACCTCAATCTGGAAAGCGGCCAATTTTGGACTCAAATTTAAAAATGAAAACTGAAGAAGAAGAAGCATCAAGCAAATTGAACCTGCGGCATTGCTTGGGCACTTCAGTTTCAATTTTAGTTTTTTGGGTATTCTGATGAAATTCAAAATTAATAAAATTATTTTTCCTCTTGTTGAGTGCATTATCTATTTTCGTACTTTCATATTTTCCTTTTTTTTTAACTCACACCCAAAACTTTAAACTGGTACAAAATTAAACAAAATTGCTGGCACCTTAGCAATTTTTTTTTGTATTTAGTTTTAAATTACCTTGTGATACTTGTTGCAACTTCAGCTGCAAGTATTGTTGCAGGCTCATTGTGGGCACCTTGGGCTCATATTGAGCTGAAAATAAATATTTAAAGGACACACGACAATAATTAGGAAACAGTTTTAAGTAAAGCCTCTACGACCGAACAACTTGTCCTCTCAAATCTTTTAAATGTAATTGTATTTAAAGACACGATCAAAATTTTGAAAGTTAATTTCTTTACAAAATTAAAGTTATTTTGTTGCTTTTAATAAAAAACAACATAAAAAAATAAACAAAGTGCCCAAAAATTGCATAGCTTTTGTATTCATAAAATGCTGTTAACGTTGGGTAAGGATAATTCCGATATTATTTAGGCGTGGACTGCTGAAGTTTCTCCGCAACCATTTTTTGAAATATTAGGGGCAACAGTCTTTCAAGGACTCTTTTTTTAAGGATATTATTCAATAATAAAGAAAATTAGTTTGTGGCGTAAATATCTTTGATTCTGGCCACTCCTCGATAAAGCACACTGGCACTTGTCGGCGGGGCGACTTTGAGTAAAATATCCACAACAACGAAAAATACTCAAAAAAGAAATGTTATTTATATAAAAATAAAATAAATGAAAATTATTAGTTTTAAGCTTAAATCAAGCTTTGGGAGCCTTCCGAGCATTCAGTTTATTCAAGTTAGATTTATATTAATATTTATATTTGCTTTTAGTGCCGAAATTTTGAAAATGCCAAAAAGAATTACGTCCAAGCCCAAGCCATCGCCCACGGCCACGCCCACTGAATTTAAATAAGAATTGGCAAATAGCAAGATATGCAAATATATGAAAATGGCAACAATATCAAATTGCCGCAAAGTACAGTTATTATTTGCATAACACATAACGGTATAATTTACAAATGGCCATTAAAGTTATTGGCACATTCGTTGCTTTTAAATGTAAATGAAAAATATTAAAAAATACTTTATAATTAAAGTAAATACATAAATGCGGCAGGCAATGCCAATACCAATACCAATACCAATCCCAATTGCAATCACAATTGCAACTGCAACTGCAACTCCAACTGCAACCCAAGCTGCCACTGCAACTGCCACTGCCAGTGCAACTGCAACTGGAACTGCATATTCCTGGCATGACTGCCACGCCCACACAAATACCAAATTGCCTCACAATTGAGCTCCATTGCGTGCCACGGCCGCAGTGCGAGGAATTAAAATTAGTTTATTTGAATGCATTGGGCCATTTGGACATTGGACATGGCCGGCATCCAGGATTCAGCAGGCATCGTCCTGCACACTCTCGATCCAATACTCGAATCCCCTTTTGGACAGCTCTCACCAATGCCTCTCCACTGCCCCTCTACTGCCTTCCGCACTGTGTGCCCCCCGCACTGTCCATTCACGTTCTTTAATTGTTCATTGTGTGCATTGCTTATACGCAGCGTGGTCCCCATCGACCATTGGAGTATTGCTCGCTCTCCGTTTATCGCCTCGTATTGTTTGCCATTTGGTCATAGTCTCCAATTCAGCTATCTGCCTGCTGTTACCCCACTCCTCACCCCTCTTCCCCTCACACACACACAGCCCCTCCCCCAATCCATAATCTCTCTGTCCGCCTATTATTATGCCGCCGCCAGTGTCTCTGACAATATTTTACGGTTTGTTTGATTTACTGTTTATTTATTGTTATTATAAAGTTCAGATTTTCTTGTTGGCAGCACGTTTCAGGAATTTCCCACACAACAACGACAACAACAACAACAACCACAACGACAACAACAACAACAAGTTTTGAGTTCTTGAAAAACTCAAATTCCCATTAGGATTTTATTTATATTTCGAGAGGTTTTTGTGAATTAGAAATAAAAAAATTTAATAACATTTGAATAATGAAAATGCATAAATTCAGGTAATTAAAATTATATATTTTATTGGAATAATGAAAAAAGGGTTCTTAAAAATATATTTATGTATTTTATTAGCACTAAAATATAAATTAAATAATAAAATTAAAACGAGGAAATAGGAAAATAAAATAATAAAATAAAAATGTAGGAAGTTTTGCCTGAAGGTCTTAAAATTTTGTCCACAGTTAAAAAAATAAAAATAAAATATTTTAATTTGAAAGCAAAATTAAATAATAAATATGATAATAAACAAAAAAAAAAATATATATTAAATAAATGAGGGAAAAACTTCGACCCTTCTCATTCACATGCCTTGAATTGGTTGCCGGGTGTATGTTGGTATGTGTGTGAGTGTAGGGATTCTAATTTAAAAATTAAAATATACTAATATTATTACTATAAGTAAGAGTAGTTGTTAGTCGATCGCTTGTTAATATTTCGCATAGAAATTCACATAAATCTAGTGGCTCGTTAGGAGTTTGAAATAAAAGTAAACAAAAATTTATTGTTTCAGTTTAATTAAACACATAATCAAATTTACAAATAAAAGTATCTAAAATATGTTTAATCTAGATTTATATAAATATGTATATATATATTGTATATATACGTACACATATATATATTTGGACAATAGATTTAAATAAATGCCTCGCGGACAGTCATCATCGTTGCAGTTGATAAATGGCCAAGTGTATAAATTATGGCAGTTCATTTGGCGCGGCGCGGGGCAACATAAAAAAACCATAAAAAATAAAATATGGCCTATAAAGAACATCCATAAATTGCACAAACTTGTCAAAATCAAAAGCGCGGAAATGCCATATTACAAACTGAAGTGAAGCACATACAGGAATATATGTATATATATATATACATATAACTCCTCACACCTCCCTCCCCCTTCGTGCACTTCCGATTGTGTTGAAGTGCGCGATGGGAGCAAAAGATATCGAATGCATGACTCCCATTTTGTTTGTGTTTATTTAACAATAATAAAAGGAACACTGAGCAAAGCTGCGACCAAGCCCAGAACTTGCACTGACTGCCAGCTGGGCGCTGAATTACAGGGTATGAAACCCACCTTCGAGGTGCAAACACAGACCTCCACCTGCATGCCCGATGAACGGTACTCGCGGTAGCAGCCGTTGCTGTTGTTGGCCCTGGCGCACATGTAGGTGATATTTTGAACTGAAGGGGAAAAATATCAGATATCAGATATCAGATATCAGATATAAGATATATATATATTTATGTACTCACTGCCGCCCTTAAAGATGTAGGAGAACTTGACACAGGAGAAGCCAGCGGACATTTGGCAGAGGTAATGCTCTCGGTTCAAGGTCTCGTTCTTCCACAAGGCCTTGGCATCGGGCACCGTATCGTTGGCTGTTGGGGAATAACTTTATCTATGGATTGTTGGATGTGTTTATAGAAAGTGTAGCTTACCCGTTGTCACCAGCGGCATTGCACAGGGTATATCATTGAAGTCGCCGACTCTCGCCTCGCAGCTCTCCTTGGGCAAATTCGACTTATTCTCATAGGCGCCAATCCACGTGAAGTGAAAACATTGTGGAGCTGCAAGATGAATAAATAATTGAATCATATTCATGGCTATTCACGTGCCACACATCACCAACACTCGGCGTCCGTACGGCTGCAGAGCAGCAGCAGCAGCAGCAGCAGCAACGGTAGCAGCAGAAGCCCCACCAAACGCAGTGGCATACTCGATAAGGAATTCACTCGATGATGATATTTATTGATAAGCCGTGTTTTTATATCAATTCGATGTATTTTCGGAACATTCACTGTTCCTGCCACCGTCAGAGACAAACTGATATTGAGTCGTTGCCAACGCGTGAAGATCGTCGATCGTCAATCATTTACCTTTTGGATCGCATCAAGTGATAAAAATATGACCATTTTTGACGGGTAGAAACTGAGAGTAAAGGGAGGGATTTTAATTAAAAAAAATTTATAATTAAAAATTTAATATTATTAATTAAATTATTACATATTTTGATCTGCTTTATTTCTTATTATTTTCTTATTTCTCGCAACTTGAAATGCTCCAGGAATAATTTAAAATTTATTGGTGGATCTGGAGAAGTTTATTTACTTCTTAATTATTATTAAATAATATATATTATTATTAATTAAAAAAGTGTTTATATATATATTCAGATGATTGCATATGATGCTAAAAATTGTGTCACGCCGATTCTCTGGGGATGGGCGAGCATCGCCGTTAAATTATCGGGAATTCAATCAGCAGACGATAAGTAAACTTATCACAGTGTCAATATGAATATCGTAGCAAATATCGTAAATTTGAAGTGATTTGTTTGAAAAGTCAGTACGGCCTCGGGCTGAGGACGCTTACAATCACAGGACATTCGCCTGCCGCTCCTACACCCCACCCCCTCCCCCTCTTTAGCCACTCACGATTTGTACACACCTTATGCAAATGTCATTTAATTAAAATTTCACAGAACGGGCAAAAGGGGGGGAGAGATGATAAACAGTTAGATGAGAGCAGTTGCTAAAAATATTTAAACTAAAGTCTGCAAATTGTATTTGTTGTTAATTGTTCGGTTGTCGGAGTTGTCCTCTCGCCTTGCACGAAATGAGTTTGAAAACAAATAAAAATGTCAAACGAATGAATAAAAGTTGTCTAATTTAATTTGTTTTAGCAACAGCGGCATTTGGACAACGACTTCACACACACACACACACACACATATACACATACACACCCTTACACTTTTTACTGGACACGCACACTCACACACTCACGTACTCGAACAGTTGCGCAAATTGAATAAAAGTAAAATTTGGCCCCCAGCCCCCCTTTGACTAGATATATATAATATATATATACATATACATATATATATATATATATATATAGTATTTTTAATTTAATTTTCAATTGTTTGAAACAATTAAAAATTGTTCGTAATTTTATGTTAAACTTTTCGCAGCAGCTGCCGTCCAGCTACGTGCCCCAAAACTTTGTTGCAAATTGCAAATGCATTTCGAACGCCAAAGAGAGTCACCCCTCGAATATTTTGTGATATATCCCGTCACGTGAATTGGGAAATTCGGTGAATCACTTCACTGTCAAGTCACAAGTCGTGACACACATTTTGAGAAAATGTCACTTTAGGAGCAGTCCTTTTTCTCGCCCTTTCACTGGTAACGCCCACTCCATTAAGAATTCCATTCCTTTTCAAAATTGCATCCCCTTTATAGGGCCTTTGTGTGCGACTGCCATCCTCTCCCCCTCCCTCCTTCAACGTACCCGCCCTCTAACTCATCCGTTCCAATGATTGATCATTTTTATTGACACAAATGTCATTAGCTGGCGGGGGATGCGGGGAATAGAGGACGAGGAAGAAAAAAAAATAGCTACGGAAATTAGCGTTAGTCAGGCATTTCGAGGTAGCTACGAGGAAGGAGCACTCTATGTGCCCTGCTACGTTCTCATCCTTCCTTATACTCTGCCTCCTTCCCTTCGTTCCTTCCTTCCTTCTTTCTTTCACCTGATTCATAGCAATTGAAGCGTGGGAAGTGTAACAACAAAGCGCCATTACCTGTGACAAGTCCAAACAATTGCCGCCCGTGAATGATGAATAAATGACTTATCCATTTTGTTATGCAATTTTAAATACTATCAGCAATTTATTTTATTTATTTATTTTACAATCGATTGACTTGCAAAGTGCAGGAAAATAAATACATAAATAAAGAAATAATCCGCAAATAAATGTGTTTTAATTTGATTAATTTGACTGATTAAAATGTCAATTTGAAATAACAAATTTATTTATAACCTCTCTAAATCTTATTTATTTATATAATTTAGTTTGCTAATTGTTTATCTCGTAATCTCAACTAAATAAAGTACGTCCCATACACAGCGAGCCTTGATCGCAGTTGTTCTGCCACGTTTCCATAGCCTCGGTGGCGCAGTAGGCAGCGCGTAAGTCTCATAATCTTAAGGTCGTGAGTTCGAGCCTCACCCGGGGCATGTAATTTTTTTTATTTTTTTTGAGTGCTTGAAAAATAATGGAAGCGCCTCATTCTCTTTAGAATATGAAAAATTAAGTGATATAAGAGTATAAAAAAATAAAAAGAAATTAAATATTTAAAATTAAATATATTTATAGAATACTTATTTGTTGGATAACTTTGGTTATAAATCAATGAAATAATTTCTTTTAGCAAAAGCATTGCTCACTTTAAATTACATTTTATTTTTCTAGCCAAAACTAAATAAAAGTTGTTTTTAAGCAGTTAGTTATTAATATCATAACAATATAATAATTCTAAAAACTTGACTAGTCATATAATCCGCTCAAACGGATTTAAGCCAAGAACGTTGCTTTGTATTATACTAGGAATAGAATATTAAGTTTAATTTATATACTAGAACATTTACACTAATAATATTAAATAAACAATAAAATATATTTTTTTTAATAATGTATAAATTATTTATTAAAAATGGACTTTCTTTGCAATCAAACTTTTCGAATCAAAATTTGTTTCCTAAAAGTCTAGCAATTTGTTTGTTATAAGAAAATCCACGATAATTTTGTGATATATTTTGAAAATAGATTTAAAATAAATTTTTCTAATAATACATTTTTGTAGAACCTAAATTAAAGTTTTAATTTTAGTTTATGCTGGGTATGGGGAGGTATGGGTATGGGGGTAACCTAAAATAGAACTAAGAACCAATTTTTTTAAGCAGCTCCCAAAATTTTAATGCCTTAAGATTGAACTTGAAATGTTAAATTGATATGATTATTTTTTTATTATTGTTAATATAACTTGGTTATTCTAATTTAAGTATATTTTTCTTGTTATAATATAGATTATATATATAATAGATATATATAATAGATATATATAAATATATAATCTCTTTATATAGTTTGTCCTCAGAAGCAGTTCAAATATTGTAAATGTTCACTTGATCTCAGGTTGAACACCTTTAAATATTTATATATATTCAAGAATCAGTTGTAATAATAAAATATATTATATATTATATATACCCTACTATTGTAGGGTATCTTGTAGTCAGTGACGGCCATCACTGGCCTTTTCATTGCATTATTTAATCCATGACTTCAATCGCTGCCATCAGAAGTAATCTCTTTTTATTTTGTGACTGTCCCGTTAGGGATTCATAAAACTAACGGCATTTCACTAACGCAAATCCATTCAACTCATTAATTATGCAAATGTCCCTCTGGCCAAGCCACTTCCTTAGCCTCCGACGACACTTGACAATACACGAAGAATTATGTCACCAAAATGCAAATGTAACGCGGCAGAACTTTCAGTGGGTGGAAGGATACATGGAAGAAGCGTGGAGATGGGTGGGGGCGGGGATTGAGGGGTAGGTTAGCCATGTGATTAGCCAAAAGCCAAAAGACCGGGCCAAAAAGCAAAAGTTGTTAACAAACAAAACTAACAGCCAGTTGGCATATGAGAAACATAACTGGGCTCAAAACAAATGTTGCCGAGCTTTTGGCTAATGGAGAACCTGCATAAAATTTGCATGCGATTAAGATTGATAAATTGGACGAGCAGAGGACAGCGGGACGAGACACGACCATATGTATGTGAGTGTGTGTGGGTGTGTGTGTGTGTGTGTTTGCGTGCGAAAAGTCGGCCACTGGTGCTGCGAATGAGAGTCAAGTCATTGGGATTTTAGGAACTGGCAGTGGAAAGAACCTTGACATGACCTACACACTGCCTGTCAATGGCTCTCAATTATGTGCCAGCCTCTGGAGTCCTGAGCTTGTTCCAGATTGTTTTCCACTTCCGGTGCCCAATCCAAATGATTAGGAGACAGTGCCCGATATCCATACCACATATCGCACCTGCTGCAAGGTCCTGCCATTTTCAAACTGTAAGTAAGAGCCTAATGCCTGTAAATTTAATAAGGCATCTGCTGGAGTCGTTGTTCTGTTGTCCTTCCATGGAGCCGGCTAAACCGATTTGGTAAATTACAGGGGCAGGGCGGCAGGACTCAGAATCGTTTCTTTTGTCGGCAACCACCTCGTGTCCCTCTAATTACGTGTCGCTGGTGCACGTTCAGGGGCGGGTCATTATGTCACCTGTGCGAAAAATGGCGCACGTAAACCGGAAACAAGCCGGGGCCAGGACAAGAGCCAAACGGCACTCATTGTCCGGAAATCGCATTTGGCGCTGATAGCACCGGCAATGACAGTGGAAGTGGGAGTGGCAGTTGCGTTAAAAGTAACATAGGCGGCAACAGGGAAAGGTAAAGGGAGAGGTGCAGGACCTGAGGCAGCTGAAGCGTCTAACTAACGACCAACTAATACGATTAGTATCATAATCTTAGGAACATAAGCTTGTCAATATTCCTCCTCGCATCCCATTGCCTCCTTTCCTTCTTCTCTTTTCCTTCTACCCCCTTTTTTGTTGCCAAGCTGATAATAGTGTTTGGATCATAAAAGGATTAAGACATTTATGACTATATAATTCGGGATTTTAGTAAACTTTAATTTTAGGTCCATCTGAGCCAAGTCTCTTAGACCTCAGATTGTTGACTTTATTATCCAAGTGACTGCAAGATGGCAATTTGGATGAGGACTAAGGATTGGCTCATATTTTCTGAATTTTATCCTATTGATAAAACCCAGGGAAAGCTTAAATGGTATAAAAATCAGATAGTCTTAAAAAGTTTAATATTTTGGCCATTTTTCAAATATGTCTAAGCATTTTAAGTTTCTATTATTCCAAATTTAAATACCGCTTAAAAGTCCCCTCAGTGACGAGCCCAAAAAAGTATGCTATGTTTTTATATGATTTCTCTTGGTTGAGTTTTCTCTATTGACATATATACATATTGACATATTGCAAGGGATACAAAAGTTATGACATAGTTAATAAGGAAAGTTGTGTATCTTTTACATTTAACTATCGAGGATACTGTTTGGTTATGCAGCCCTATTTCCCATACCGGCTGCTCCCTCCCTAGAACATACAAGAGAGCTGTTGAAATAGATGCTCTGGCGCGGATACTCTTGCAGTCGAAGCAGCCAAAGGGGCGCTATTGGTAACTGCAAGTGGCTAAAGCGACTGCAGCCGAGACCGCATGTTCGGGCGGGTCATATCGGCTGCCTCTCTTCTGTTAGCTTGATCAGCCGAAGCTGCCAACTTGGGTAGCTTCCTCATGGCTGCGGCCGAGGTACAACTCATTCGAACCGGAGTACAAATCGCAGCGCCTTAGAAAATAAATATAATATATAATATAATATAACTTAATCTTCTTTTAAATAAAGAAAGGCCATTAAAAAAGCTTAGTGGCCAAACAGATACAATAACAAAAATTTAGGACAATTTCTGCAGCGCTTACGCTCTTATCCTGTGTCCCATCCTAAGGCTAGGGGACTAAATTAATGTAAGTGCCAAAATCAAAGAGTTTTTAGCGGAAGGAGAGGCCCCATGAGAACATTTCCGATTGCCAAACATAAATGAAATAATTATTTAGTTAACAACAGTCCAAAGTTTTATTATACTTTTCAGATTTATGATAAATTTATTATATATATAATTAAGACATTGATTCATGACTAGATTTGATAGAGAGAACATAAATTTAATTAAGTTGTCTAATTGATGGCGGAAAGCAGATTAAGTGAGAAATACAAATGTGTCAAAATAAATATAAATATATATATATTTATGTATATAAAATATATATATATAAGTTAAGTACAGTTGCCGACCAACGCACATTGCTGCACACAGTAATCCGATGACAGCATAAGACACTTGAAACGATCACAGAACATAAAACACTTGAAACTAACATAGAACAAATCACTTGAAGCTATGCCGTAATAGTAAGCCGTCGTGAGCATCAACCCAGCCGCTCTCAATAAACTATTTACATTATTACCCGATCCGGGGGATCTGTCAACTCCGTCGCCAGATGCCAACGTCGCTGCCCTTAACGACAGCGCCGCAGTCACCAACCCGAGGCTAGATTAGGGATTCAGGTCCTAGTTGTAAGTTAGTCTAAAAGTGAATATTGAATAAACCACAACGTTTCTTTAAAAACTAAACGAGTGATTATTAACTTATATATATATATCAAATAAAATGTTCAATAAAAATGTAGCATACTTTTATGGGCACGAATCTGACGTGACTTTGGACCTCCATTGAAATCTTAAAGCCTTAAAACTTAAACCAACCTAAATTTGTTGTGCAAGATAATCAAAGCTTAAGAAATTGAAATTATTTTAAATATATCATAAAATAAATAAATTAAATAATTTAATCAAATTAAAAGTGAGCAATTACCTAAAATTATTTTTAATAACTATAAATAAATATTTAGTTTAAGACTTGCTTAGCTGAAGTCTTAAGCCGAGGTTCAAAATTTAAAGTTAAATGATTGGAAATAATCGTTACATTGAGTAAAACAGGTAGATGCATCCTTTGGCAGACATTCCTTTTCGTTCCTTCATATGATTATCCTTTAAGGAGAAGTACTCAAATCGCTCTAAGAGCCGTGGGTGATTTAGCCTCTTTGTTTGGTAACGACTGAATTTGGGCCAAAGCATAAATAAGCTTAACCCAAACACTAATACACGTTGAATTATTTCGATCATTTAAGTTTGTTGTTGCTTTAGTTGTTGTTGTTGTTGTTGCTTTTGTTGTTGCTGCTGCTGCTGCTGTGGGAGTAGTTCCACTCGAAAGTTTAAGGGCGTTGAGATAAATGCTCAACACTCGAAACGTTAAACCTCGACAATCATCCAGCCTGTAGTCCCGACTCATCCTTGTGCCCATCCCCCCTATTCCCCCCTTCTACCCATCCACCCGTCCACTGAGTGCCCTGAACGTCACCTCTTTCGAAAGTTTTTAAAACTAAAAACAACAACATTCAGGATAGCCATAAAAATCCCACCAGCAACAACAACAATAAGGACAACAACAATGAAAGGAGGAGCAACAAATAAACGTTGAAGCCCCAGAAAATTGTCAGCTCTGGGCTGGCCGCAGGGGGGAGGAGACGTAACACGGCACAGGTTCACTTGAATGCTTTTTAATACACTCTCGCACCCACACACACACACACACACACACATACATATACACACAGCTGCAGATGTAACAGGACTTGAGGGGGAAGCGGTGGGGGTGGGGACAATACACTGACGGCAATACAACCAAGATGCCGCATATAACGGTACACTGGCAACTACGACAATGACGGCAACGACGACGAAAGCGACGGAAAGGACGACAGAAAGGACGACGGAGGCGACGGCATTATTGCGGCTTGTAAATTTATAGTTTCAGCAAGAAAATCGCGTTGGTAAAGTTTTTAGTGGGTCTTCTGCGTGCGACACCCGCACAATCAGAATCAGGGGGCCCCCAAACAAACGAAACGAAACGTTGCCAACCGTTGCCGATGTCATCTAATTGCTTTTGTTTTTGGGGGCTGCCGCACGGGGTGGCAGCACCGCAACGAGCGTGCCCCCTGCAACATAACTGACCCGGTACAGTTGTGCCAAAGAGGTTATACGATTGCGGAAGCTCTTTCGTTAAGGTAATTTTCCGCCATAATTTGTATAACTTTCCCACATGTGTGTGTGTGTGTGTGTGTGTGAGTGCGTCTTTTTTTTTTTTTTTTTTTTTTTTTGTCATGTATTTTAATAAGCTTTTTGAAGAATACTTAGGATTAACTTAACTATGATTAAGTAGATTAAGGCTACTTCTAGAGCTATAATTAAAAAAAAAACTATTATGACAATAAACTATGTGCATAGCTAAGTATAACCGGATGTACAGTTGCCAGTTGTACTCCCATATATGCCTAGCTATGCACATGTGCTCACTGGAACTGTATATTGGTACATGACTTCAGTGAACACCCTGGATATTATATTTATGACTATATTTAAGACTAGGCGTCTCATTTAAGGTCATTGGCGTGACTGCCGGTTGGCTGTCTCGTCACTCGTCACTCCTGACCTTCTTCATAATGGCCATTATGATGGTGTGGCCCGCTGTCCATGCTTCGCCGTCTGCGAGCATCGCCGCTACCACTGCTCTAGGTGTTAGTGGTTGCTCAATAAGGCACTCCAGCCGGTTGCGCTCATTATGGAATCTGGAGCAGTTAATCAAAACATGCTCCGCCGTCTCCTCTTCCTCGTTGCAGTATAGACACAGAGGCGACTCCACATGGTTGTACTTGTGGAGGTACCCTCGGAAGCAGCCATGACCGCTGAGGAACTGCGCTAGGTGGTAGTCGCAGCCCTTGTGGCCACATCTCATCCACTCCTGGATGCTCGGGATGAGCCGATACGTCCACCTCCCCTTCGCCGAGAGCTCCCAGCGCCGCTGCCATTCCTCCATGACGTCTAAGTTGGTCAGCTCTCCTCTGCGTGCCCGTATCTCCAGGTCGATAGGTGGTGTGCCTGCCAGGACGAGGGAAGCATCCTCGGAAATGGTCCTGAAGCCTCTGATGAGTCTTAGGGCCATAACTCTGGACACCCCCCTAGCTTCCTTGAGAAAGGACGCCCGCCCTGTCAGCAACGCCTCCCCAAACCGGAGCTGCATAGAGCAAAGTTGACCTTGCCACAGAAGCCAACAGTGCTCTAGCCGGTTGTTTGGGACCACCTATGTTGGGCATCAACCGAGATAGTGCTGCCGCCGTTCGTGCCGCCTTCCTGCTCGCATACTGAGCATGCTCCCGAAAACTGAGCCTGCGGTCTACCATAACTCCTAAGTATTTCAGGGAGCCGGTAGATTCCACTTGGATTCCATTTACATGGACCCGCATGGTTTCTACCATCCTTCTACTACTTAGGAGGACCAGCTCGGTTTTCTGAGCCGCAATTTGTAGATCCTTGCTGTTGAGCCATTGCAGAACCTTCGCGATCATCCCGTTTGCTTTTTCCTCCGTCTCCCTGATCGTTTTGGCCACGACCGTCAGGGCCACATCGTCCGCAAAGCAATGTAGCTGCACGCCGGGGGGTCTATCAACAGCCAATAAGCCATCATACATGATGTTCCACAGAAGTGGACCCAGAACGGATCCCTGAGGAACACCAGAGGTAACGTTGTGGATGGCCGGGGAGGAATCCTCCGTGTCATATAACAAGACACGGTTTGTAAAGTAGTTGCCTACGATGCACCTGAGGTAGTGGGGGATGCCCAACTTGTACATGGCGCTGAGGATGCTGGGCCAAGAAGCCGTGTTAAAGGCGTTCTTGACATCCAGCGTCACCATCGCACAGTACTCCTTGGAGCCTCCCAGCCACCTGTCCCCTGCAAGCGCATTTTCGGCAACATACTTCACTTTGGAGAGAGCGTCCAAAGTGCTTCTCCCCTTCCGGAACCCGTATTGGCTACTGGATAGACCGTGCGGGCCTTCGGTGAACATCTCCATCCTGTTGTATATGACGCGCTCCAGGAGTTTGCCCGTGATGTTCAGCATGCACAATGGGCGGTATGCGCTCGCTCTGTTGCCAGCTTCTTTTCCTTTTGGCAGGAGTACCAGCCTCTGCTTCTTCCACCGCTCAGGGAATACTCCTTCAGCGAGGCATTGCTGAAAGAGTGCGTCTGGCTGAGTGTATGTGTGTGTATTCTATGTGTAAGTATGGAAAAGAAATTGTTGAAAGTTTTGCTGCAATCTCAGATTGTGGGTTTTGGGTTAACTTCAAGTTTGGAGATCTATTGAAGTGTATCGCTCCAGTTAGAGGGGTGCGACAAGGTTAGTGGTAAGGATTTTGTGTCCTGAGATCCTTGACATGCAACATTTTGGCTCCTACATAAACTTAAACTAACATTAAAATAACGATAATTGTGTTGTCAGTAGCCAAAACTATCCTTAGCAGGGTTTCTAGGTCTCAAGTCCTTTTGGACAATAAAAAAAAGAGAGATGTTTATAAGTTTTTTTTATATTTTTTTTTATATTTTTTTTATTTTAAAGCATACGAGGTACCTAAAAACCTCTTTGTTACCTTTTTTCTCTATTCATTCAGCCCAGAATGGGCGCGCCGGCGAACCGAGGTTAGCTTTCACAACTCTTAAAACTAATTAACAATAAACAATTAACAAATGAAGATGAAGAAATGATTATCATCTTCTGTTTGTCCTTTTTTTTGGAGATCTAAGTATGAGATCTTTTGGTTTTCTCCTTTTCAACCTTCCCGGTGGCAGTGAAACTTGCAAAGTTTCATTTCATGTTTTATTTTTGTTTTTTATTTATTTTTACAATTCTTATGAATATACATATAATTTAATCATCAGCTAGTGGATTCTTTATACTTCAGCTAATACAAAATAATAATAAATATAAAAATAAATAGAAAATAAATAAGAAAGTTAAATAACATATATAAAATAAATAAATTGTTAATATACATTGATAAATTTTAAATATTTAAATATTATTAAATTTATACTTCAATCTGGCATCACACATACATTAGTTTAAGTAATTAAAGTAATAAAAGCAAGTAGTAAATGGTTACTGCATGTAAAAGTTGCATTTACAGTTTGAGAGCCACTGGGCTTTTAGTGTACTTAGAAAAAATAATAAAGTGCATATAACAGTATAATTTTTTTCTATTTGAATTCCTTTTTTCTACTGCATCGCTCAAAGTCCGCTGTCCTGATTATTCTTAATATCCCTTTACATCGATTTCGGTTAAAAGAGTCCTGGAAAGGTCCTCATCAAAATGCAGTACAATTGACTCAAAAATGCCAGGTTTTTGAACTCTAGTCCTTGAATGTCCTTTCGATTTTTAAAAGGACATCCATTTTCATACTCCTGAGAAGCCGCTCTGTCCAATGGCATTTCAGGATTTTCAGTATCTTTCAAAAAATTTTCGAGTTTCTTTTTTCAAGGGGGAGGCATGCAAAATTTGTCATAAAAACACAAAAAGGACGATAACTCAGCCATTTTAAGGACTTTCTTCAACTCCTTTGGCACAACATCGCGGATTAAGGTCTAAATTTCGATAAAACCGTTAAAAGGACAAAAAAGTCTTTTGAAACTCCAGTTTCGCAGGATATTTCGATATTGGAAAAACAAGCCATATCTCAGGAATGTCCTGGCGGATCCTGGTATTTGGTATTAAACAAATTGTATAAGCAAGGACTATAACCTGGCCAAAGGACATCCGGATCTGACTAACGGTTCTCGAGATATTAACAATTTGGTGACATTTGATTGGTTGCAGCGCGCCCCGGGACTAAATTTTTTCAAGTTAATGAAGTCTAGATAACCCCATTATCCTTGAATGCCATTCGACTGAGCTGCTCCTTGCGATTCCAACGCACTGATTTTTCCTCAAATCCGTAAGGATATAGCCGAGTTAGATCCTTTCTATTGCGCAGTGCAGCCCTCGAAGGTAGGCAGCAGATTTTTTCGAAATTCATAAAATTTCAATAAAAAATTCCCCCCGAAAGAATGCTACAAAAATGTTAAGATTTTTTTTTTTTTTTGTTTTTTTTTGTTTTTTTTTTTTTTTACTTAAAGCGTACGAGAAACCTTAAAACCTCTTTGTTACCTTATATCTCTGTTTGCGTTTTCCTTCAGATCACTAATTACTTTTTTAGCATGTTATCCTGTAACCTCGGGTTAACCGAGCTTTGTTTTCACAAATTTATGAAATAACAATTAACATATAACAAATAACAATTAACAAACAAATTGAAAAAAAAAGAAGCAATATAAATATATAACAGCTTTTGCTTCTCCTCTCCCGCGGAGATCTATGTATGAGATCTCTTGTCTGCCTCCCGCTCAGCCTTCTCGGTGGTCGTGTCATTTGAGGCCTTGTGTTTATAAGTATTTTTATTTTTTATTTTTGTTTAATAAGTAGTTAGTAATTTATTTATTTGATACTATTTTTTAATTAATTAGGATTATTTTATTAATCTTTTACTACAAATATTTTATTTATTTATTCCCTTCTACCCCGGGTAGAACCTGTTAAAAATATTTTTATTTATTTGGTACTTTTTTAATAAATTAATATTAATTTATTTCTGTATTTATTTCTAGTTATTTTATTGTTGGTTTATTTATTTTTTTAAATAATTTTTAGCTTCTTCTATTTTATTTATTTGTTCCCTTAGCTATTTATTTATTTTTAGTTAGTTTTTTTTGTTTGAACTGTTCAACTATTTATTTATTAAGTTATTAATAAAAATGTTCTTCTTTGTTAAATTAATTATTTAAAATTAATATTTTTAGTTTTTTTAATTTGTCAAATGTCTTGGTACTTAGTTTAAGTTGTTATAACTTTTTCTTGTAAGGGAAGTCTCTTTCCCTCAATCAATAATAATATTATTATTAATATTATAATTTATATTTATTTAAAGAAACTTTATTAAAATTATAAAGGCTCATTTATTATTTAATTTGAAAATTACATTTTTTATATTTATTGTTTTTTATAATAAGTATCTTAACAGTGGAGTTTCTTTATTACATATGGAATGTGATATGCAGGTCTATAATTTATATATATATTTGGGTATATTTAGTATGATTTTAGAAAAATAAAAACTCTTCTAAAATAAAGCTTAAATTCAAATATTGACTGTAAGCTCTTTCAGACATAAACAGAGACTCACATGTCCCGACTTTATGATAACTAAGCTCGACTTTTGAGCTTTTATGTTGATCAGAAGTTTTGGAACTTTGCATTTTGATTTCTGGAGATTTCTGTTGACTTTCACTGTTCTTGGTGGCATCCACAATTCTCAGTAGGAATTGCGCTGACAGTGGCAGTGGCAGTGGCAGTAACAGTGGCAGTGGCAGTTGCAGTTGCACTGTGGCAGATTCCGCTATGCAAATGCGGCGGCTTTTTTGGCTTAACATTGCGAACTTTTCATTGCGTCTCTTGTTCGCAAGTTTGGTGGCACTTTTCGCGCTTGCCGTGTGATTGCGACAACAACAACAATACCTAGTAAAACAACAACAACAACAGCAACAACAACAACAACAACAACAACATTAGAAGCCACCACAGTAACAACAATGTTGTCTACGACTATTTGGCTGGTTGCTTAATTAAAATGCGCAGGCAGTGCCGGCGCTTCATTTGGCTTAATCGCCTGCCACAGATTCGCATTGGCCATGGCCCAAACCACCGACACACGCCCCTCCCTTCCACTTCACTTCACTTCACTTTGGTTCACCCTCGCCCCCGCACCGCAACGTTGTTCCTTAGCATGTAAAGTGTCAAGTTTTTCATTATAATTTGCATATTTTTCGCCAACGCGTAAACTTTTCGCCTACTCAACCGGCCCCCAGACCCGCCCCCCCACACTCCCCACCCCCTCAACTACGAACGCGCCTTCCTTCTATTTTAAAGGTCCTGGCAAATGACAACAATAAGCATTATGGAATGAACCGGAATAGTTAAAAGGACAGTGTAGGCACCCGGCACCCGTGGCAAGATCTGGCTAGATACACAAAATGTATCCTTTAAGTTATTTTCAAGTTTAATTTTTTGACTTTGTCTGGGGCCATCTCGTCCTTCGTTCAACGCTCCTACAGCCAGTCAGACTAGCGCCCACCGCCCCCCGCCGCCCATTAGGTTCTAATGTATTTCTTCAAAAGTTCAGTCGCTGAGTCCTTCTGATGCCGATGCTGAGCCGCCGCGCATAATCACGCGAAATCTGAAAACGTGTCCTGTATAGTAATGAGCACTGATTATAACTTGAAATTGTGTGTGAAAGTACAGTTGTGCGCGAAAGTTATGCTACGTGTTGTTTCCACTCAAGTCACAAGTTTTTTGGCAAGGACAATGAACGGAATTGGGAATAATAAAGGAATATTTGTTTTTCTATTTTGTATAAGAAGTTTAGAAGTTGCTGTTGTGTAGAAGTGTAGAGTTGTGAGTATAAGAGTTTTTATAAGAGTTCTTTTTGAGTTCAGTTTATGTGAAAATTTGAAAATTTCTTTTATTGAAAACAAAAATTATAAATTTTTACATTTATTGAAGAAACTTTTCTTTATAAGAGTTGTATAAGACTAGCTAGCATTTCAGTCAAACTCTTATAATCTCTCTAATAGAATCTGTTTTTATATCAAACAAATTTCAACTTTTGTTTTTTATAAATTTGATCTTAAAATTAAAATATATTTTTGTTGTTTTTATTTCAAGTCTTATACTCACATACTTTTGGCAGTCAGTGTTAAGGGAATGCTACACTTTTCCACACCTCAACTTACTATTTGATGTGTATTTAAAGTTAAAATGATGTCTTCTTAATCAACTACCATCCCAGCGTCCAGGCAGTGAGCTGTCGATGGGCTTCTCCTTCCGCACTCTCATCTTTGCTTCCTTCCTTCCTGCTCCCCTGCTCCCCTTCTATGTTTCTGCCCTTTCTTCCCACCAACTTCTGTACCTCCTATCAGGATATTCGTGTATCCTCGGGCACTGTGTTGTGCCAACATGCATGCCACGTTTACCCACCGAACGTGTCAACCATGGAACATTATGAGCTGGGCGTGTGTATCTCCGAGTGTGTGTGTGTGTGTGAGTGTGGGAGTGAGTGTGCCAAGAGCCTGAAGGATATTATATAATGTGTAGTAATTTGAATGTGAAGTATGTGGCTGGGAATGAAGCTTATAAGTCTTATACAGACGTTAGGGACGTGTATCGTGTGCTGCCTTTCGATTTTTCCTTTAGCTTTTCTCTTTTGTCTTCAAAAATCTCACAAAATGTCACCCAACTCTGTGAGTATATATATATATATATGTGTGTGTGTGTGTGTGCCTGTGTATCTAACGACGGATTAATGAGATTTTCTTTTATGGATTTATGATGATTATTCCTGTTATTAGCCCGAGAGCGTGACAGCCGTCGACGCTCAACGCTCAACGGTCGACGGTCGATGGTCGACGGTCTAAGGTCGATGGTCGATGGTTGATGGTCGATAGACGATAGTCGATTTTTCCTCACTCGGCGGACATTTTGATATAATTTTAAAGTAATCCATTGATATATACGCCTTCTGCGTGCATGTCGGGTGCTGGCTACAGGCTGCTGTCTGCTGTCTGCTGTCTGCTGGCTACAGGCTGCTGGCTGTTGAGTCCAGCAGCTTTTCCGGCTTTCCCTATTTCATTTTTTAACCGCACTAAATCACAAAAATTGCCCGATCCGCGCACCATTAGCCTTTGCTTTATTTATGGCAACGCGACATTCAATGACAATTCAATATATTTTACATGGCAAGTGGCGAGTGGCGAGTGGCGAGTGAAGAGTGAAGAGTGGCGGGTGGCGGGTGGCGGGTGGCAAGTGCAGAGAAAAAATGAAAATTGGAAGCTGTCTTTCTAGTCCCCCCCCATTTGGTGGTCAATTTTCCATTTCTTTTTTTCCTTTTTTTTTGGTATTTGTTTTGCGGTCGCCCGTCGGGCCAGCGAGAAAACAAATTCCACAATCGCTGCACACAATAAACCATTACAGGCGATTAATTTCATTATCCTCGGCTATCGAAATCAAAAATTCCATTGGATTTATGCGTATGGCCCCAGCATCAGCAGAGCCTCGAAAGTGAGTGAAATTGTCATAGCTCTCATCTCACACTCCCAGTCCCACCCTCACCCCTTCTCCATCCTTGCCTGTGAGCGACCAGAAAATGCTTCCTTGCCTGTCGGAAATGGATTTTCATAATAAGCTTATGATGATTTCGGATTTGAGAATTATTTCTGAGCAGTGAGGAATTTTTCAGGACTTACTATTTGCCAAACTTCCATTTGTTTCCTTATTTTTGATCCTTAAATAAATATTTTTAAAAATAGTTTTTATTTTATTTTAAATTTAGTTTAGTCCTATTAATCGTACAGCTTAAAGTCTCTGCTTTAAATTTGTATAATTTTTTATTTATTTCTAAGAAAAAAAAAAATAAAATATTTATTTTATATTTTTATTTTTTTTTATATTTAATTTTAAAAGTGAGAATTGTATTTCCCATTTCCCAAGGATCACAAGGCGACACATTCATCACTTGGAAGCTTTGTTTTATTTTAATCTGTTTCAAACTTTTGAAAACATTTAAGATTAAGCACATTAATAAATATTTTTTAATTGCATATTTATCCTGAAAATATATATATTTAATTTTCTAAGGAAAGGAGCTTATAAATCAGGACTGCCCAAGTCATAAGTAATCCGATATTCATTGCTTTTATGTGCTTCAAATGAGTTTTGGCTATTTAGAAGATAACTTTTTATATTTCATTTGTTTATTTTTTAAATTCTTTTTTTTTTTGTTGTTTTTTTTTTTTTAAACAAAGAAATTATGATTTATTAAAAGGTTTATCTATCTTAATGGATTTTATTTGCCTTGTTTGCCGCTCTGCGTCCAGGCCCCGACTCCGGTCTGAGGCGTCCTTTGGAGCCATCGCTCGATTCCCCAGAGCGCATTTTATTCTAATTGTTTTGGCTTTGTTTGTGCGTTTTTTGGCCAACATGCAAACCGCAAGTGATGGCCGAAAAAGAAACGAAGGAAAAAGAAGAAGAAGATAAAAAAAGAAAATAAAACAAAACGAGAAGAGACGTACGAAAACAAAGGGAAAGTAGGAAGCAATAATAATGTTTAAATACTGGAATGGAACATGCAATTCATTGGGCAAACAGCGTACACAGCGAAGTTGGCCGCGATGTCTGTTTATAAACATGGCGCGCTTTCCGTTTCCGCTGCGACACCAGCACTAAACGCATGTCGCTTGTTTCAGTGGTTGTACTTGTTTTATACCCTATCAAAATTTAAATATACCAAGAGGGTCGCTCAGGCTAAACATTTAAAAGTGTGTCCTTAAAAATAATTAAATAAAAATATTAATTCATTTAATAATAAAATTAAATAATATAATTTAAAATTAATAATAATTATTTTGAGTGTATCAAGGATATCAATATTAAACCCTTCTCAAACGTAGATCATTACGTATGCTGCAGTATCTTTTTCAAAATACTTAAATCACCTTTTTTGCTTAGAAAAAAGGTTTGAAGTGTTGACCTTTAACCTTTAAATTAAAGTGAAGCCTTTTATAGGGTATCCTCGCGCCCATCACACCCCCCTACTCCGACCACGGACTTGCCTTCTTATGTACATTTCAGTTATTTCTATTTGTATTGGCACGCTTTTATTTTCGTGGTCGATGGACGCCACAGGAGATGCTGGGACCTAAGGACATCGGGATGCGAGGAGCTGCGGATGTAAGTTTATAAGGATATGAGTGTGTGAGGATGTGAGAATGTGTAGAAGCTCGGATGCGAGAATGAGCCCAAGCATTGAGCAATGTATGCGGAGTGAGGAGTGAGGAGTGAGGAGTCAAGAGTAAGGAGTAAGGAGTGAGGAGTGAGGAGTGAGGAGTGAGGAGGGAGGAGTGAGGAGTGAGGAAGGAGGAAGGAGGAAGGAGGAGTGTGGACCGTGGAGTTCGTTGCGTGCATTGCTCGAGGTCATGTTTAGCTTTTCACCCCTTTCAATTTCTAGCTCTGGCAGCCGACCCTTGAGGGTAGCACCACTAAAGCAGCTTTATATATGTGTCGATGTTGTTGTTGTTGTTGCTGTTGTTGTTGATGTTGTTGTTGCTGCTGTTGATGCTGTTTGTTTGTGTCTCATTGAGCGAACGAGTCCTTTTGATATGGCGCTCAAGCGTTTCGAACGGATTTATTTGCTAAGTTGATGCCGAGGCGAAGCAGTAAAAAGTTCCTTTGCTTGCCGCCGCACGCGGTAACTGTAATTGTCATTATGCCCCCGGGCATGGCCACGCCCCACACCCTACGTCCCACGCCCTACGCCCCATGCGCTGAAGCATGCTACTGTACGCCCACAGTGGCCTCTGGTGGCCCATCTGGATGTTTGTCTTCAGCTCTATACCAAGCGTGGCAAGGGGGCATGTCTTGTCCCATCCTCTCTCCTTCCTTCCTTTCGTCCTTTCATTTTGCTCCTTCCCGCGTCCCTAGGAATGGCAAAGTGCTTTTCATGTTACGACGCGAACTCTGCGTGCAGTTTTCCATCACCATCAAAATCATCATCGGATGGCTATCATCGTTGCTGTCATGGCATTATGATCATCAACTAGGAACGTCATTAGCTCCTGCTGCTGCTCCCGCTGCTGCTCCCGCTGGTGCTGCTGCTGCTGCTGCTGCCTTGGCACACGCTCAAAGTATCTATCAATATTTGCATTTATAAGTTCCTTGCCTTCCGGCGTATTTGTTGAGTTATTAACTGAAATTAAGAAAATTGAAATGCGTTCGCATTTGTGACAGAGCGTGAAATTGCCTTCGACTTCTCTTCTCCTGCCCTCAGCTGTCTTCTGCCTCCCCCTGTCTCCTTCACTGCTCACTCCCCCCTCTTTCAACTGCCAGCACGCCGGGTATAAAGTGACCATCGCGGCGCGGCTCAGTCGTTTTAACTTTTGTAATTATGCGACAAGATAATTAACTCAATTTTTGGGCAGCCCCAACAACGGCAAGAACAACGCCGGCACCAGAAATAACCAAAAACAATTCATACAAAGGACACAAATATTTTTGCCCACATGCATCGGCCATGGCCATGGCCCAAAAACATTTGGCAAGCCGCCCAACGGAATGGCCATAAAAACCACCAATTGCCATGAAATGGTGGCCCAGCTTCCGTTTCAGGAATTCTTCTTCTCAAAGCTGCGCACCAAAATAAGCACACACACTTATACACACGCACACACACACACACACACACACCAGCAGAAATGTCGAAGGGTTGGGAAGAAGTTGGTAAATTGTTACCACCAAACCAAAAATTTCAAATGCTTTTGTTTCGTTTTATTAGCTCAAATGTTATCCTTTGTCTCATAATGTCCTCTTTTCAAGGATTCACTATTCAGATTTTCAAGTTAACTGCTCAAATTTGAATTCAAATTGACAGCCACAAATGCTTGACGTTTATCGCATGCGATTTCTAGACTTTCCCTTACCCGGAAATAATATGAGGAGTTTATGCAATGAAAATTTATATCGCAGTCAGTAAAAAAAACTTTAAATATTTTAAATCAGATTTTTATTATATTTAAGTTGCTTATAATTTAGGAGTTTATACAAGTTGAGAAGACATAAATGTTTAAGGCTCTTAGCCTTTGAAATTTTGATTGTTTTTCGGCCACAAATTAAAATAAAGGATTTTATCGTATGAGAAAAGAAAACTTTACCCACAGATTATTTCTTTTTTATCGCTTGCGACATTTTAAATCTTTATATGCTAGAAATCTTCAGTTGAAAAGCAGCAATGAAAATATTAAAGGATTTGTTGCATGAGAGTCTTCAATGATATTTTTTAGGAATCAATCTTATAGTCCTAAATATTTTGATTGTTATTCGGTCAAAAAATAAAATTAAGGATTTTATCGTATAAGAAATTGAGACTGCATCTCAAAGAAACTTTTTTATCGCATGCGACTTTTTAAATTTTTACTTGTTAGAAACTTTTGCCCAGACTTGAAATGTGGAAATGAAAATATTATATTAAAAGATTTATCGCATGAGAGTTTTCAATCATATTCTATAGGAATCAATCTTAACTTATTCTCGTTAAGTCTTAAAATACCATTTTGTGCAGTTTAGTATTTTTTTTATTTAATTTTATTTATTTATTTTATTGATTGAAACTCGGAGAAATATTGAATAAAATGAAATCCTTTTTAAAGAAACTTCTCTTTTTAATTTTATTGGCAATATTTGTGAGGTCTGCCCTTAACTTGTATTTGTTCTAATGCAACTAATTTTAATACCAATAATAAACATCAATTAGTTGGCTTCAACGTTTTTTCCGCTCATCATTTCCCATTGAAGCTTTGCACGCGTTAACCTTTCCTTTGAAGTGAATGAAATTTCTAAAAGATTTCCTGAACCCTCGAGCATCCCTACTTTAAACTGACTAACTGATTTTGTAGCAGATGTGAGACTGAGTGTGTGAGTGTGCGTGTGTGTGTGTGTGTGTGTATGTGTACACATCCGCAAATAGCCATATATCATAGCGCTCTGATAATGCCCCCTGATTAAAGGCTGTTGAAATACACACGCCCCCCCACTGGGAGATGCTAAGCTCTGGCACTTGAGCCAACGCTCGGTGGTTGATCCGCTGACTTTTGCTTCTATTGTCCCATTTGAGAACTTTTGGGTATTTGCCCGGATTTCCATGATACTCATTCTCACCGGTGCCTGGTCTATCCTGCACGTCATCATCATCATCATCTTCATTCCCGTCATTATCTGCATGGCAGTCATCATCAAAGTAATTGCAGACACACTCAACGCTTCATCATTGAAATTATTTTACAATTTCTAACGGCTACATCATTTGCGTTATCCAAAGTACAGCGCGTGACTCCACTAATTTTGGGATCTATCAGTGCGTATTATATGAGACACTTAACCTGCGGTTGCAGCAACTGCGTAAGACCCACAACTTAATTGGGAGAGGGAAAGGACGCTTAACCTTGGGGGAATTTCTCTTCACGCACAAATGTCAGGTATGAAGAGGTTCACATCATTGTTATATGGGCTGTGTCTCAGAGACTGAAGCTCTTCAAGGTAATACGATTAAGCAGCATCAATCCAATAATCCTAGATGAAATATAGTAATGGCAGGCGTCCTGAAGGTGATTTTAATTAGCTTCAAGTTAAGGTTTGGAAATAGTTTGAAGAGATTTGAACCCCTTAAGACTTTTGGCGGATTTAAATAGAGGTTTTTCATATTATATTATTATAGCCTATATATTTTTTTAAGATCGGGCTGAACTCTTGATTTAAGCTTCCCAAGTTATTTGCAGCCTTAAGCAGATTAATAGAGTCCTTTCTTATGGATTCGTTGAATGGCAGGCATTCAAGGCTGACTATGATATATAACTAATACCCTGCAGATAAAAAATTATATATTTGATTCAGTCTAATCCTTGTTATTAACTTGTAAAGGTGTCCTTGACTATGCCGCTTCAATGAAATTCCCCTGCTTACCTACGCCAAGAGTATCCTTTATTTACAGCTGCGGCGCAAATAAAGTCTGCTTGAGTTGAAGCTTATCTTAGAGAAAGTAATACACCCACACGCTTAAACTAAGTCACGTATTAACGGTATATTAGGCTACTCACCGTAATCTACTTCTAAACTTTGTCAAGTGTCCTCGAATTTCATTTCTTTTCTCTTAATTTTTTTCCCATTAATTATCCACTTTAGGAGGTAACTTTATGGAGCTTTAAGAAAAGCTTGCCCTTGCCTGTCACTAAAAAACAAAAATTTGTTTTTTTTTTTAAAGAATATTATTATAATAAACGCAACACAATGCGGCAACTGCCACACCCCACACCCACCACCCACTCAAACCCTCGAACACCCAACGCCTGCAAAGAAGCTGTCAAGCGTTGAATGTAAATGCCAGGCAGCCAAAAGATAAGCCGCTGCGAAGCCTGGCAAAAAGCAGCAGAAGCAGCGGCGGCAGCAGTGGCAGTGGCAGTGGCAGACAAGCCGGCAAAGTGTCATTTACCCGCCACCACCCGCGCTGCACGCTCCTTTGGCAGGCGACTAAAATTAAAAAGGAAAATGATAAGAAATCGGCGCTGCCAACTTGACACAATGAACTTAATATTAATATGAAGTAAATAAAGGAGACCAGCCAAGTGTTCAAGTGGAGTGAACCGAACTCAAGTGGAGTGCATTATGCTGTGTATGTGTGTGTGTGTTGTGTGTGTGTGTGTGTGCCACTGTGTGGCTTTATGTGTGTGTATAGGGTGTTGGGTGTTGAAAAGATTTATGGCACAAAAATGTAACAAAACTTTAAGAGAGGCACCCATAAATTAGCCACAGCGGAACTGCCAACTCCGACTCTGCCTCAGACTCGCTCTCCACCACCTCAGAATCTGTCTCTGCCTTAGACTCAGGCTCTGACTCCACCTCAGTCTCCGACTCCGCCTCAGACTCCGACTCCGCCTCAGACTCCGACTCCGCCTCAGACTCCGACTCCGCCTCAGACTCCGACTCCGACTCCGCCTTAGTCTCAGTCTCAGTCTGAGACTTAGACTCAGTCCTAGTCCTTAAGTCTTGGAGTTGGAATTTGTAGCTGGTGTTTCCCTATTTGACAGCAACGCCTTCTGTGTGCTCTACCCTGCTCCTGGCTCCTGGATAACCAAGCAAGGAGTGTATAATTCTGGCTTGGATTAGAGAGGTGATGACATCCCAGACAATCCACAATTTACCTCATCTATGTGATCTTTGGAGGATCCTTATTTTTTTTTTTAATTATAAAATTAATTATACAATTTGTAGTTGATACTTATAGTTATTATTTATTATTATTATTATATTTTTTGTATTTAAAATTTATATTTATTATATTTTATTTTATTATTAGAAACCAATAAAGGCTTCATTCTACTTCTTAACTTCCAGGTTGACTTGGTATATACCCTACAATATTTGAGTTATTTTATCGCCTTTAAATTTGCTTCCTTAAGGTATATATTTTACTCTTAAAAAATGAGAGTTTTATTTAAATATAAAAAATACTAAAAGTTGGTATTTATTTATTTTAAGACTGTGATATTCATTGTTTAAAAAATTAAATGTTTGAATTTAATTTCCTGAGTAGGGTATATCCTAGTCTTTTACTCCCGACTGAAATATTAACTTAAAGTCCTTTTACCATTGTTGCTGCCTGTGTACGTGTATGTGTGTGTGTGTGTGTGTCTTATCCTTTATTGTTATGTGTGTAATTCGCTACGTTCTTCAGCGGCCTCACCTTTCATAGGATTGAGTTCTTTTTTGGGAATTGGTCGGGGCGGGAGAGTGGATAAAGGGGGGAGTGGGGGGAACCATTTGCCTCGCTGGACCATTCCCGGCTTATTGTTATTGATGTTGTTATCAGTCGCAATTATTTTTTTGATTTACACATTTCGTTTGCCTACTTCGTTGTCCTTTCGGCGCTCTCTCCTTTTTTCCCGGTTACTGGTGACAATTTTCTCGCGTCGTTTGCGGTTTTATATGACAAGGGAAAATCGCAGAGGGAATTGTTAGGACGATTTCTCGGTTTTCCTCGGTGGCAAGGTGTGTATGGACAGCAGCAGAGGCAGAGGCAGAAGCAGAGGCAGAGGCAGAGGCAGAGGTAGAGGCAGAGGCAGAAGTAGAGGCAGAGGCAAAGGCAGAGACAACAGCAGCAGCAGCGAAATGACTACGGCTGTGGCTGCGGCAGGCGCAGGACTCGCTCATTTATGGGGCGGGCTTAGCCCGTCTGAAGTTTCTAGGGTGTTTGCATTATTGACAGTTGTTGTGGAATAATCAGATTTAAAACGTTAAATGTCGACGCCGTTCTGTTTGGGTTTTGTGTAACTGCTGTTTCCCCTCCCCCCTCTCTCTCTCCCCTCTTCCTTTCACATTCCCCACCCCATCCTATCAGCCATACAGCAGTCTCTTCCCTCGCGAAGCATCCCCTGCCATTCGGCCGATAGGTTGCCTGCCATATTTTGTCAGCCTTTGTTCTGACGTGTTTTTGTGCCCGGCTTTTATCTTCTTGGCTTGTTTTTTGGCCAACATTGCCACAGATTGGCTTTGAATTTAAGTAGCAATTTCCTGTTGTTCCATTGTTGTCATTGTTGTTGCTGTTGCTTGTCCTGTAGCTGGTCCTGTGTATGTTGCGGCTTCTCCTGGCATGTAATGAAAGTTGAAATTTTTTAGGCCAAAGTCCTCTCCACACCTGATAATATTTCCAGGTACAATTTATTGAGGTAACAACAAGGACTTGATTGCTTTTCACTTTCGTACTTTACTCCTTAAAGTGTATGTGGTTTTATTTGGTTTGCTTGGACTTAAAGGATGTCACATAATTGCCAAGGATTCCCTGTTCAACTCTGAGTCGACAAGAAAATTATATTTATTTTCATTACTTGACTTTAAAGTCAACATGACGACTGACAAATCGCCTTAAAGTTTATGCAGAGCCTTTTACGTAACGTTATGTTGACAATAATCTTACGCATTACGTCATTTAATCGACGTAACCACAAGGAGAAATCCCTTAAAGCACTTCCTTCGTACGCAATACGTTTTTCAATTTTCCAACGTTATCACGTGTAACGTAATCCTGCGTAAGGTGTTGTCGAATGTCACGTAAGCTCCTTTATCTCATTTAGTGCAGGTAAAAGGATTCCCACCCTCCTCCGGCCGAACCTCACCCCCATCCACCATCCCCCTCTCCCTATCCTGACTCATTATCCTCAACATGTGCAACTGGCTTGCAGCGATGAGAAAGCAGCGTTCACACACGCGCACCTACCCTCACCTACACCCACACACACACATATCCCCACATCCACACACACACAGACATAAGCTACACATATTCGTGCATAATCAAATTCAATTGCTCATTCAAAACATTAAACTGTTTATTTTTGGATGGGCAGCAAAGGGGAGGATGCGCGTGGAAGGCGTAGGAGTTGGAATTAGGATTGGCTGAAGGATGGGTGCCTGTTGCCCCCAGGGCTAAAGGGGAGTGGAAGCGGGGACGTGGGAAGCTTGAGCATCGGTTCAAGTGGCAAAGGCACTTCATCATGCCGCCTAATCATTTGACCCACTTGAGAGTTGAGCAAATACTTTTTACGTTTTGGCCGCCCAACCGCCCGCCCCAATAGTCCTTAGCCTTGGCATGCAATCAGGCAGCCGGTGGCTCCTTCTGTTACTTCAGACACATGCCGACAGAGACAGACGCTTCAGCGACAGAGAGACAGTGTGACAGTGTGACAGAGAGACAGAGAGACAGTGTGACAGGAGGAGAGAGCGGCACACATGAGCCGGTCTAATCCTTTCAACAGTCGACTCGGAGTCGTGAAGCAGTTTTGCATGCATGCAGCAATCATGGCAGCTAGACAAGAGTTGCGTGGGCTGCGGGGGGCATGAACAGGGCGGACAGTTGGCAGTGAAGACAAGGAATTTGGAAAATCTCAGCTCAGTGTCAGGTTGCACGTTGAAAATTTGTCGTCATCGTGTCTCGCACACAAAAATGGCGTTAAGCATAGAATTTTACCCACTCCTCCCCCCCGCCCAGCAGAGGCTGAAGAGGAAACGATGGAGACAGGCATCTCATGGATGAAGGCAATGGTGTGGCAGGAGACACAGAGAGCAGCAGCAGGATGACAGGGGATAAGAGGGGGTACGGGCTGGGGAGTAGAGGGTAGTGGTGGCGGCGACTGCTGCAAAATGGGGCAGAGGCAAAGACAAACAGACATCAGGCAAGTGCCTTGGCTGCGGCTCAAGGATAAGGCGCAAAATAATAAATTATATTTGCGTGATTTGTTGTTAGTTGTTGTTGTTGTTGTTGTTGTTGTTGCATTTGTTGTTTCTCCTATTATTATTGTTGTTGTTGTTGCTTCAAATGCTAAGCATAAATTTGAAATTTAACTTGCGGGCGGCCTTGGCTCCTTGTTTTGTTTTATGTTCCTTTCATCTTGTTTTTACCTTAATGTTTGTCCAAAGAGAAATCTGTTCCATTCCCCGTTTCTCTTTGACTGGAATGTTGCGCAGAGAGCACTTCTCTTGGACAGGGGTGTGCGGTTAAGAGCATTTCCTCTACAATGTTTCTCTTTCATGCGCCAGGGTTGTCAACCCTTCGCAAAGGTGCAATCAAGTTGAAAAACAAATTTTTTCATGCTGACTCGTTGACAATTTTCCTGTCAACTTCCCCTCTCCCCTCACCCCACTTAAAGAATCCTTTGGCTGCTTTACACCTACAATGCTTGCAATTTTTCTCACACATCTTACACATGAATGAACACTCACACTCAAACACACACTCACACACACACACCCGCTTACACACAGCAAATCAAAACAGCATTAGTTGCGTTTTTGCTGCTTGAAAGGGGAACATTTAAACGCTCGCAGGGTCAATAGATGACAGTTTAGAGTTCACCCGTTGAACCCAAAAATAGCGAAGGATCCTGGCAGACAGGGAAGCTGGGAAGCCGGGCGATTGGGAAACCGGGAAACTGGGAAACCGGGAAACTGGGAAACTCCTTGAGCGTAAAAATAAACAAAAACAAAACCAAACCAAAACAAAAATCTGACAATATTTGGGATTTGCTTGGAAAATATCCTGTAAACAGCTCGACACTCAACTGAGTATTTCTGGAGTCCTTAACAAACACTTCGCTATTTATCCTGCTCAAGTTACGCATATCTCAACTTGTTCAGTTCAAAGATGGAAGTAGTGGAATTTATTACTATAGATATCATCTTCTCCCTTTGAAGATCCCATCAAAAAGTCATCCAGTCACCCGAATTCCTTAGATCCTTTTGATGAGTGGCCAATATAGTATCGATTCCTATCGATTTCCTATCTAAGATCTAGGGTGTTACCAGCACAAGTGGAGTAGACGCGTGTCCAGTTCAGACTAAGATCTTTAGTACATCAGTTAAGGGGTTGCCACTCCCCCTTCTACCCAAAGCTTCGTCACTTCGAGGAAAAGTAATGAAAAGTTGGGTCTCGAGACTGGCGAATTTTTGCCACGTCATCAGTGGTAACAATCGGACAATCGAAGCAACGAAAGAAGCCATTAAATGTAGAGCCCTTAAGTCGGGCCATGGGTCAGAGCGCTCTCCGTTTAGGGGTACGACGTAATGCAGCATTTCCTTGGCACGGGGATTAACGTGAGTAACCGAAAAATGAGAAAAAAAAAAAATAAAACAAAATAAATTGAAATACAGAACAGACGAAAAAAAATTGGTTACAATTGTCAAGCAGATGCATCAGCAACCCCTAAGTCCAAGTGCCCGCTTCCCGCTTGCCGCTACCCGGCAGCCCGAATGCTCAGCCCCCAACCCTTAGCCCATGTGAAATGCAACCGCAACAACAACATTTTTACGGTTATGAGAATGTGTGAGTGCAATGCCAATGACATTTTCCTCACATCCCTCCTCGCCCTGTCGGACTTCGGACGTCGGACGTAGGGCTCATTTTTCACATATTTTTGCCAAACTGAAACTATTTTTGGAAAGCCCCCCCACCCCATCCCTCCACGACAGACGTATGTGCGTATGTGAGGGGTTGTCATTGTTGTCCCGACACTCGAAACCGTTAATTGGTTTTATTTTTAATGATGTTTTGGCGAGTGAAATGAAGGAAGGAATTTTCGACCCACGCGAAATTCTATTCAGTTTTCCGTTTTCAGTTTTCAGTTTTCTGTTTTCAGTTTTCTGTTTTCAGTTTTTCCAATTATTTATGTAAATTCCGGGGGAGTTTACAGTGATTTATGTTCCTCCACTCTCGGCGGGCTCATAGCTTTTCCTGCTGGTGTGAAAAACAATTAAAAGGCTAATTGACTAAGTGACTACAGAGGGTCCAAAGTCTAAGCCCATGACGCGAATCAAGAGATGCTTTCGCCAGTGGAAGGAACGTGGAAATGCAGCTAACGGAAATCCCAAAGTGCGGGTCCTAATGAGGTGCTTATAAAGTGAAAGAGAAAGTAATCAAAATCACATTTAAAAATTCTTAATCCGGTTTTGTAAAGATAATACGAAGATATAAATAATAATTATTTATAACTCTGAAAAGAATCTCAAAGAATTAAAAAAAATATATTATTTTTTTATTTTTATCAGTCTCACTCACTTCCTAAATTCTGACGTAACTTAAATCTGAAAATTTGTTTAATTTGAAAATTCCTTTTTTAATTTATTTCTCCAGTCGTTCGTGTCAATAAATCTTGTGCCCATGAAATGCCATTAAATTAATTCAAATCAAACAAAGAGCTCTTTTTGCCGTTTATCATGATCCTTTTCCCGTGCAGCACTCCCTTACACCTGCAAGGGGCACAACAGGTGTGTTCTTGTCGTAGGGCCGCCTAAGCCGGTACTGTCGTCGGCAGCGTTACGTTGGCAGCGGTAGTGGCAGCGCCAGTGGCAGTGACACCGACAGCCAACGAAGGGATTAATATCAATGCAATTTGCCTGTAACACAGCGATGCCTCTGCCTGCTGAGTGAAATCAAACATTTAAAATTCGTGCAAGCAGCAACGCCAGCAGAGGCATTGTGTATGGAAGAGACGCAGTCGGGGGGGGCCTGACTTGTGATGACGTCGAAAATACCGACAAAGGCGTGCACGACAAAAACAAAAATAAAGCCGGCAAGCGGCGAAAGAAGCAGCAGACAAACTGCAAAGAGCGCGCACATGTTGCCCGCAATGAGCGAAAGATTGTGACGGAAAGAGAGGGAGGGAGAGACAGAATAGAGAGTAAGAATGATGAAAATGAAAATATATGGAAAATGGTGGCCAGAGAGAGCGCTTGCTCTCGTTCACTGGAAGCAGTGCAAAAGTAAAGCCGAAGTGCCAGTCGCTTCGTTATTGCAACGTTAGTTTGCGAGCGATTGTCGTTGGCTTCGGACGTGCGTCGTGAAAATTCGTACAGATTGTTTAACTGTGCATCGCGTAAAACGGTACAAATAATTGCAACGCTACTTGTCGTCTGCGTAGTGCATTTATTGCGCAAATCCTTTATTAATTGTTGAACTTCTTATTGAAACTAACTGACACCTCCTGTTACATTTGCCACTCATTAGCGTGTGATGTGTGCGGCTCGAGAAACTCATTAAAAAGTTCGACGTTGACATGTTAAATATGCACAATAAATACGACATACAACAAGGCAAACATAATTAATTGCCGCCCGTCTGTCTGTCCTCCTTGCTGCTGCTGCTGCTGTATTTTTGTGCGTATACGCGGGGCTGAATGTGCGTATGTGTTTGTGTGCGTGTTAAATAAAAATCAAAATTAATTGCATTTCAAGCATATTTAAATACGCATTAAGCGGCGTATGAGCGTTGAAAACTCAACGAGCTTGCGGTTTCAATTGTGAATAAACAGCAATAATAACAACAACAACAACAACAACTCTGAACAACGCGTCGCTGTCGCTGTTGCCGTCGTCATCGCTGTCTGCGTCTCTGTTGCCATCGCTGTCACGTTACCGTTACCGTTACCGTCGCCGTCACCATTATTGCTTCTTGCTGCTTGTTGTGCGCGCAATTTCCGGTTTCCGTATCCGTAGTGGGACATTCGCGTCCGCTGCAAAAAGTTCAGCCAATTGCCGCTGCCCGCAAAATTTGTCAACCAATATCAAAAATAAAGTGTTAAATCGCCAGCGATCGGCAGCGTTGCCAGCCAGAAAAAAAAAAGAAGAGTGTTGCCCGCCCACCACCAGAGCTTCTTTCTTCTGCGTTCTCAAAGCGTTGCGAAGAACTGAACCAAAAGTACTTTCGCTTTTGATTTTAATCGTCGGCTTGAAGCCTGCACCCTTTGAGTTTCCCAAGTGCTAATCGCATAGCTGGCACAGTGGACGCCCAAGCAGATAAAATCAGCAATATAACCAAACAGGTGAGTGATGCCCCAACGCTGCCCCCCATTTGTATTTCGGGCACAATTCTCATTAAATTTCATGCTCACTGCCAGTCGCTGCCTGAGCTCCAAACATCTTTAAGCCTCTAAGTGAGGAAATTTGGTTTCAGGCGACGCGACTATCAAACACTATATAAAATATTCATTTAATTACATTTTATTTATTTTAATATAAAATCAAATTATTTTTTTACCTTTCGAATAAATATATATAAAATATATTTTATTTATATTAAATAAATATTTACCTTGGCTATGTGAAAAAGTTTGTTATAGAAATATTTAAATTTTTATTTTTTTTTTTCATCAATTTATTTAATTTATAAACCAAAGGTAAACATTTCCTTTGTTGCACTCGAAGCAATGGAACAGTTGGGGTAATAAAATAAATGTACATTTATCAACAACTTATAAAAACAAAATAGAAAGAAAAGAAGATAAAAATACCCTACCTCCTGTGTAGGGTATCTGAAAGCAAAACGACAAACGAAATGGCGGCGTGTAAGGACAAGCAATAAAATGCGAGTTAGTGCCAAAGTTTTTGCGCGCCAAAAAGCATGCAACAAAAAGCGAGTGGCAAAAGGTGAGCAGCAGTGCACAGTGGAAGCAAAAGTGCTGGAGTGTTGGGGCTCGACTGGTGGCAGTTGGAGGTAGAAGGTAGTTGGTTGGAGGTGGGAGATGGGAGGTGCGAAATGTTTATGGGGCACATAAAACTAGCGCGACCGTGTCGCATTGTTGGCACAGCCATTGCCCCGAGAGGTGGCACGGGCATCGTCTAGGGTCGCCATTTTTATTTTATGAACTTTTATTATGATATTTGCTTTTACTTTTTTTTTCCTTCTTTTTCTTTCTCTCGTTTTGTTGGTTCACAGCATCTGAACAGTCAGTTACCAGCTACCAGCCCCCAGTTACCAGCTACCAGCCCCCAGTTACCAGCTCCAAGCTCCCAGCTTACAGTTCCCTGTTCCCAGTATCCATCTCCCAGCTTCCAGATCCAAGCTCCGAAATGCCTGACTGCCTGTAGTAAACAATAATCATAATAATCGTAATCACAGTCGCTGTCGCTGTCGCCGTCGCCGTCGCAGTCGCAGCTGGCATTGCAGTCGACAGCGGCGTCGCCGTGAGCAGCGGCAATTGTGAATGGTGACGCCCATTTGCCCATTTGCCCATTTGCCCATTTCGTGTTGTTTTGTGTTTCTTGTTTTTAGGCGCTTTTGTACGTTTGTTCGCACCTAGTCAAGCGGGTGCCCGGCTCCGACAGTGCCACACAATGGGCGCACACACACACACACACACACACACACGCATACATCAGAGGCACACAGACAGAGGCGAGCACACACGCGTGGCATTGTTGTCGCTGTGTGCGTTGTACTAAATTGCGCACAATTGAAAGCATACTTTCAGGCGCCCGAGCATTTAGTGTGCACTTCTTGGGCAGCGCACGTTAACGGAATTTGAATGCAAATTTCCACCCCATGTCCCTAGCCCCAAATACTTGTGTTCTACTCTTTCTTTACACTTGTCTCTACGAATCTGGGTGCGTCTGTGTGTGCTGTGTGTGTATTGTATGTACTGTGTGCTGTGTGTACCGTGTGCCGTGTGTGTGTGTGTGGGCTGTGTGTGCTCAGCTGTAACATTCTTTTAGGCCCCGTTAGCTGCCCAGGGGACATTTTGCTGCTGTTATTGTTTGCCCTTTTTGCCTTTTTGCTGGCCAAGAAGGTTTTTCATTTTTTTTGTTATTAAATACGAAGGCGCATTAAATTTTTTAGATGCCTAAAAACTAAACAAACCAAAAGCGTTATTTTTTTTTTTATTTTTTATTTAAACACAAGAAGTTAAACGACGTTTTTGTTCGGCGCTTAAAGCCACGAAACGTTGGGTAAATATTTCGTGGGCTTCAAAGGATTACAGAAGGGCTCTCGATGGGGAAATGATAATAACAAAATGGAGTTATTTATTTTAGCTATTTTAAGATTGAATAAGGAATATATTTTTAGACAAATTATTTCTAAATTTCAAAAAGAAAAGAGTTTTAAAGTAGAGGAAAATAAATAGAGAAATTGAAGCACTCGAAAGTCTTAGGAAATTAAAATATTGGAACAAAGGATAATATTTTTAGTTTGGATTTTATATACATAAAATAAAAAATATATTATATATAAATATGTAATTATTTTTATGGAATTTGTTACTAAAAATTAAATGAATTAATTAATTACAATATTAAAAACGAGCTGTCAGGAAAATATCTGGAAAAACATTCTATAAAAAGTAAAGCTTTACTTTTTAAAATATAAATTAAAAAAAAAATAATAAATTTAATGATTTTATATTTTTATAGTTAAATGTTAGAGATGATTAACATATATAATTATTATTATTATATTTATTATTTTTTTTTTTAGTTTATTTTCACTTAAAATTTTTCTAATATCTAATATCTAAAAATTATTTATTATTTATGTAAGAAAAAGTAAAAAGTAAAAATAAAAATAAAATTTTAATATATTTATTCTTACATATATTCAGCTTAAATTATAGTTTATTGGACTAACAGGACTTTGATTGATAGCTTAATAATTTGTTAACTTGAAGAGAAATTTTGTGATCTGCATAAATTTACAAGGACGCTTTGAAAGGACGAAACTGATTGGAAGTTTGAAATCATAAGATTTTCAATATTGACACTAAGCCCTTCACTTTGACATGTCAACTTTGATATTGGACTTGGAGTAATAATTAAATTATAAATTATGAATGGTGAGGCCTTCGTCAAAGGACGTTCAGTTTCTCGATTAGAAATCAGTTCTGAGTGCTGCTTATGACTTTGATATCAAAATTCCTTAAAGGACTAATTGACCTTAATTTCTCTAATCAATAATATTTGAGTGAGTGT
Source organism: Zaprionus lineosus (assembly GCA_035044505.1). Lineage (NCBI taxonomy): Eukaryota > Metazoa > Arthropoda > Insecta > Diptera > Drosophilidae > Zaprionus > Zaprionus lineosus. Next base: position 331,187 of record JAWNNX010000436.1, on the reverse strand, counting down.
GTGAGTGTGTGAGTGAGTGAGTGTGTGTGTGTGTGAGTGTGTGTGTGTGTGTGTGGCTGCTGTGTACGTGGCATAATTTCATTAAATCGGCCCTGGCAAAAGTGCCTTCAATGCTTTCGCTTAATTAGATTAATGAAAAATAGGATTAAACGCAGACAGGACCCCAAAGCGGCTTGAAACAATTGAGTCTAGCCAGCTTCACATTGGGTATACATATACACATATATATATATGTGTAGATGTGTGTGTGTGTTTATAATCGAGTCGTCACTTTTCTAAATGTCCTTAATGTTAGATTCCTTGGAATTTCCTTAAGTTGCCTGTTGGGGGGGAGGGGGGGCGGAACCGCAAGAGTCTTTAAATCTTCATTATGCGACCCTCAGCAGCCATTTGCCAGAAAAGTCAAAGATGGAAAACGGAAAATGGAAAATGGAAATCGTGGGGCGGGGGGGAAAAAAACTAAGTAAATTATATTTATGAAAATTTGAATTTTCCTTTCCTTTCCTAAGATGGAAAGCATTTTCCGTCAACAAATTGGTCGAACTGTTAAAACTGGACGCTGTGCGTGACACACGACAATGGAATTTTCCTTTGGAATTGCCTTATGCTTCAAGCATTTCAAATTTCAAATTAATTTCCAACAATTTTCCTTTACTTTCCTTCTCATTGTTGTTGTTGTTGTTGTTGTTGTTGTTGTTGTAGTGGTTGTTGTTGTGACTTTTTGCTGCTCCGCTTGGACATAATCTATTATAAGCGCTTATAACAATATTCAGCGTCCAGTTTTTTTTTTTTGAAGGACGATGCTTTTAATTGTAGGCGTGGCAGGACTTAATGAGCATACGACGCGTCGCCTTCGAAATGAGCATCAAGGGAGTCGTTCGTTTGGTGGCATGAAAGTGGCCCAAAAGAGAGAAAAAAAGAGAAATGGAATGAGCAACAGAAAAAAATGTAATTAATATTTATGCAGCGAAGGAAAGGACGTTTTCAGGCATCCTTCCACAAAGGAATTTTCCTTGCCAACTCTTAACGTTTCGTCTTGACTTTTGGGTTATGTTTCCACATTAATAAATCACCGAATTTCTAAAAGTTTCCTTTAAGTATCAGAAAATCACAGTGTTGGCTTGTGGTCCACACGCACAGACACGCCACACACACGCCACACACACGCCACACACACTCACACACACATGCCACTCACACTCACACATATGCATATACCATATCAGCTTATGCTAGTCAATTTCACCGCCTGTTTGTGTGGGTGTCCTTTGCTGTAGGTGTGTGTGTTGGTGTGGGTGTTCCTTGTTGTGGATGTGTGTGGGTGTGTGTGTGCGTGTGTGGACTGCACATAAATTTGGGAAAACAATAACATTTTCCCTGCACTGAAGGGTACATAATTTTTAAGAGCAGCTTTTCGCTTGTTGTTTCTATGCAGGATTCCTTTCGACCCACACACTTTGGACAGTTAATCAATCAAATGTATATTCCACCCAATAGGTCCTTCCTCATCCTTAAAGGACTCTCCGTGTGTCAATGTTTTTATTAAATGTTCATAAATTACGCCACCTTCAAAATCCACATAAAATATCAGAGGTTCGAAATAAATCTAACTTTTTAAATCATATTAAATCTAAATAATAAAAATAAAAATATGAAAAATAAAAAATAAAATAAAAAATCTTAATAAAATCTTAAAAAATAAATACCTTTTATTTTAATTGAAATTTAAGCTTAAAATAATTTAAAATTTACTAATTAAAATTTTTCTCTTGTTCAAATTTTCTTTTGTTTTAGTTCCAAGTTTAATATTTTTAGATTTTTGCAATATTTATTTAAACAATTTTAATTTGTCCAAGAACTTTTATTTATTTAAAAAAAATATTAATCTAAAAAATGCGGAGCATTTTTATTGAGTTTTTTCTTCGTTTCACTTCCTGAATTTTTATATAATTTTTTATATTGTGCAATGCAATACTCGGCATATTTTAGCAATTTTAGATATTTGCCAACTTTAACATGCCACACACATACACACACACATTTAAATACTCACACACACACACACATTCAAACGCTTTTCGGCCATACATTTTCAATAAAGGAACTGCCAGCGTTTTAAGCTAAAAATTTTGCCAGTGTCGGTGCCAAAAAATGCAAATTTAAAATGCGTTGGCATGTCAAAAATCTACACACACATACAGACTCATACACATACACACACACACACATACATACATGCATAGGAAATATATTCACACAGATAGAGAGTAAAACAGGGTGCATATGCAGACAGGGTACAGGGAGGCTTTTGGATGCGATGAAAATCGATAAACGAGACACAGACACAGACACGCACACACTCACACACACACACACACTCACACACTCACACTCACTTGCACACATGTGTCGAGAGTTAAGCTTTTAGCAGTATCTTTTGCTATGCAACTTTCATACACGAATTTGGCAAGTGTACAAAAGAAGTAGAAAGAGAGAGCGGAAGAATAAGTGTGTGTGTGTGTGTGGGAGGGGGGAGAGAGTGAGAGAGGTAGATAGCGGATGAAAGCGTGTACGAAAAGAAAGCTGGCAACAAATAGCTTAATAGGAAATAGCGTAAAAGCGTCGCCAGAATCGCCCCCAACTATATGAAGGCAGCCTGATAAGGACTTTTGGGGGCCCCAAAATCATATGAGGAAAGGGGTGGGTGGTGCAGAGAGTGGGAGGTGGTTGGGCTAGTGGGTGGTGCACATAACTGTGTTAGCGAAAAAAATCCTTGCACGTATCGCGCTCAAGAAATCGGCAAACGCATTGGCATGTCCTTTAGATCCATTGTTGTAGCTGCTGATGTTGTTGTTGTGGCTTTTAGGTGTATTGTTGTTGTTGCTGTTGTTGTTGTTGTTGCTGCTGCTGCTACTGCTTGTTGTTATTCCTGTTGTTGTTGGGGCTTGGCAAGGGTTGAGGTGGTTCTTAATGTGGGGCAAGGGATGTCGCTTATCGTATAATGCCGCCTCGCTTACTCTAAGTGTCTGCGTCTGTGTAAGGACATGTGTGTGTGTGTGTGTGTGTGTGAGTGTATGTGTGTCTGGCATTAGTCAAATGCAAATTTTTATAGCAGTCCCCTGTCTGTTTACTTGAGGCGCCGATAAGCCCGCGCATAAGCATATATATAAAATAGATTTTGGGTTCCTGCTCCACAGATCCCCAGCTCCCAGACGAAGGTCCTGCCAGAGTGTTCCAGAAACCAGCTGCACTTTGAAAGGATATCATATACTGTATGTGAGTTGCTGAAAAACAGGAATTGATTAAAAATTGATTAAAGTAAAGTTTAGGCTTCCGAAAAAGCTACTTATTTCATCGTTTATTTTTTTTTGGCTGCCACTTGCCACATTTATGAACTGATGTTGCATGAAATGTTAACTTGCGACATCATTTCGAAAATGAAACTTCGATTAGGTGATTTGAAGGAGACACACTTTGCCTTCCTTCTGCTATTTGCGTCTATTTTTGGCTTTAACTTGGGGAAGCGCTTTAATGTTGCCTTCGAAGTATCAGCATCCGCAGTGGCAGTGGCAGCGGCAGTGGCAGTGGCAGTGGCAGCGGCAGTGGCAGAGGCAGTGACAGAGGCAGCGACGGTGGCGGTGGAGATTCTGCCTAACGGAAGCCGCCACAAATGAACAACATTGCCACGACCTTCTCACAACCCAATAGCACTCTGTTGCCACCTCCTGCCGTCATCCTGAACAGCAGCCACTTTATCGCCTGCCACCGCCGACCCTTCGCCTGCAACGCGCGCCCAGAAGTAGGCAATAAGCATCGTGTTTGTGTATGTGGCACAAACATTTTAGCGTATTTTTATTACACATGCAACCAACACATGTATGTGTGTGTGTGAGTGTGTGAGTGGCTTGTTGTTCCCAAGTGTGTGTGTGTGTGTGTGTTTGTGTGCGGCTGTGTCGACAGCCTCATTGCTGAATTTATGAAAATTTTTGCCTTCTGATACGGGAAGCTGCTTCCCGGCTCGGGCCCGAGCTCGAGGGTTGGGCAAAAAAACATTAGCACCCAATAGAGTTTAATGCGTACGTGTCAGCCGGCAATGTGAGCGTGTGTTAGTGTGTCTGTGTGTGTGTGTGTGAGTGTGTTTGTTGGTGTAACCCCCAGCGGATGTATATCCTGTCTGCGTGTGGCCCCAGCTGTCGGGATGCTGCTGAAGCCGCTGCCGATGTCGATGCCAATGCCGATGCCAATGTCGATGCCAATGTCGATGCCAATGTCGATGCCAATGTCGATGCCAATGACGATGCCGATGCCAATGTCGATGCCAGTGCCGCTCTCAGCCCTAAGTCAGCTCCAGCTTCAGCTTCGGCTTCGGCGCCAGCGCCAATTTGCGGCTTAACATCTTTGAATTATTGAGGCGCGTTTGGGGTCGCAGACACTCCAGCCGGCCCGACCACTCAGGTCCTCAGGTTCTCAGGTCCTTTTGGTCCTGCAGCTTTTGTGGCCAGTTGTTGTTGCTGTTGACTGCGTGCTTTTGGCCAAATTAAAATTTTATCAAAATGAAATTTGTGGTTTTTGTGTGTTTAGTTTCAAATTTTTGAAGTGATTTTTCCCTGCCTTCCTTTTTTTTTTTTCATCCTGTTCTGTTTATTGTGGTTGCAGGCTCCCTACCCGACCCACCCACCCACTGTGTCCCCTGGCATTTCATAAGGCTAAGCGGAAGTTTTCATAGATGGGCTCGTTAGATATACGGCCTTTTAGGGGTCGCGCCTGTTTAGTTTCGCGATTGAAGCCCAAGAAAGGAAGTGGAAGGATATGTTTGCCTATTGCTAAATTTTAGATGAGAGCCTGGCATTAGTTTCAAAGGTGCATAGGGAATACCAGTAGAAGGATACTCAATCATATGAAACTTATGCACATGCATAAATCATGGAGCTATTAGTGAAACCATCAAGGATCCTTCTAATTGAAATTTCTTAATGGAAATGTATGAATTAAGATTAAAAATTCGATTGACTTTAAATGCGCAAGATTTGAAAACTTTTTAAAATTATTGTTTATAATGCGCCTTCAAGGACAATTTTCTCACCAACGTTCAAGGTTCGTCCTTTGTTGCTGTTGTTGTGTAAAGCTTATTTTATGCTCGAAAGAAAAGTTCCTGACATATTTTCACATAATCTGCACTTTTATTGTCTCATCTTTGCCTCTATACCTCGCTCCCTATCGCGCTCTATCTCTCCTCCATTCTCCATTCTCCATTTTCGCCTCCATTCGGTGGCGTCTCCCCTCGTCCTTCCCTCACTTGTGTTTACATTACACTTTAACTAAGCCGCCTAAAATTATGCAATAAACTTTACTTTTACGTGTCTCCCAGCCACTCGGCATGCCCGTGGCTCCTCCCTCCTCCCTACCACCCACACACTCCCACTCCCTATCTGTCTCTGTCTCTCCTCCTACCCATCATATATTTATTTATATTGTGTTCTGTTTTGTTATTCTTATTCTCCTTTCCACTCTGCCTCTGCCATCGCACTTATCCCTGCGATTTCTGATGTTCGCGCATTGTAGCTCGTTAGGGCGACCAGCGGGATGTGTCGTGCGGATGGAGCGGGGGCGTGGCATGGCAGTCGGGTCGAGGGGGAGGCCAGCCTGGCGTTGCAAATCTTATTTGATGATGCCACGGCAAATACTTTAATTTATGCAGTAATCCTATTACAAAAACAACAACAACAACAACAACAAGTTGGACAGACAGGAGCGGCGAGTGGGAACAGGATGAAGCGAACGATGGAAACCGTAAAAAAGAACACAAAACGAAGGGAAAAAGAAAAAGAAAACTTCAAGTGGCTTATGCCAAGGATACTGCCAAACCAGCTGATATCCTGGAATTTGAAATTTGGGTATGGCATTAAGGATATAGGATTAAAAAGTTCATGGAAAAACAACGGAACGAATTGGTTCATTGAAATGAGCTGGATTCATATGTGAACTGAATTGGGAACCTGAAAATGAAAGGAAAAAGATGGAACATTTATAAAGGATATTTTTGAAAAGGAAGTTAAGTGGAGATCCAAAATAGTTGGCCCTCAGATTTCGATATCAAGTCTTCCTTTAAAATATGAAAAAAATTATAAAAAAGGAAGTTTCACTTTTCTAATTGTTAACCTTTGGAAGGACCCGCTTCAGTCTGATGGCACAGGATATTTGGTAGGGACATACATTAATATCCTGACAAGATCTTTACTTCGTTTCATTCAGCTCGTTGAGGATATTTTATTTTCTGCTTTTATATTCGGAGCTGCGATGAGGCCCACATAGAGCGAGAAACGGAGCCAGAGCCTGAACCAGGACCAAAACGAGAAACGTAACCCACGCCAAGCCACGCCAAGCCAAGGCAATGGGAGCCCTAAGAACCTGTCCCCAATTCCAAACCAAACCTCATTCCTGATGCGACTCATTTGCATTTTCTGCGCGTTTTCCTTTGGGTCCTGGTATTTTTGCAGTTGTTGTTTTTTTTGTTTTGTGCTTCGACATTTTTTTGTTCGTCCTTTGTATTTTCATTTGACTTTGCTATTTGCCGCATCTTCGCGTCTTAGCAGCAATTCAATTTATTTTAATTTCTGCTCTTAACACAAAAAATTACCAATTCAATTTTATGACTTCATTCGATGCCCTTGCCACGTGGCGCCTTTCACAGGAGCATCTGCCACGGATCTGCATCGCCTCCTCATACCAAAGCCGAGTGCAAAGGAACAACAGCGAGCGATGCGTTTGATGCCCGCCCAGGAGGCTGCGGTGGGAGTTGGTGGAGTGAGGGGAGGGGTGTGGCAAAGAGGCTTTTAACAATGTCACGAATATAGAGATACGATATATATATATGTATATGTGCATAACGATATATATCGCTATATATCGGCAATAACGAGACTTCCTATTGCAACGTCTGCTTTCACTTCTGCTCCCTTAGGTTTTATATGCAAAGGCATCTGCCTATGTCACTGTCTTTTCACTTACGCCCCCGACACGCCCCTTCGCCCGGCTGCTTGTTGTCGTGTATCGCACTATGCAAATCGCTTTATAAATAAATTTGTGAAGCGTTTGGTAAACTTTCCGGCAACTGAATGTGTTTCCCATCTTAAGGTCTCTCCCTTTCTCCCCTTCCCTCTCTCCCTCTCTATTTCTCTCTCTCTGGGAGAAATCGGCTTAAGTCGATGTAAGTGCTATTGCAAGGCATAGTCAATAGAAGGGGGGGAGTCGATAATGGTGGGTGGTGGCAGGTAATGAGCTCGTGACTCTCTGGCTCCCAGCTAATCGGATAATATATCCTCGACTCCGTCCACCCAAATGGCATGCAAATCCTTTGGAGTTGCGATAAATATTTGATCAAATTTCGGGCTTAACAGGTGCTTGGGACTAAAAATATTTAAATATATAAATATTATATTTATTTTAGGCTAATTACTAGAAATCGATTGAGGATGTTTCGCACCTGAGGCAGCTTTAACTTTGTGTATCTTAAGGACAATCAATACGCGTCTTAAGGATGCTTTAAGCAGAAATATAATGGGGAATTTAAGAGTCGACAAACAATGCTTAGAAAGTCAATCAAAGTGTTAAGGGAGCAGCAAAATGTCAAAGGAATAACATCAAACATTAATAAGGATACGGCGTACGCCACTCCAAGGACCCGCCAAATAGCGGAGCTCAACTAAACGTGACATTTGGGGGCTCTTGAATTTATGTAAAACACGTCACAACATTGCGAGTATTAAAGGAAGGGAATGAAGAGGGGGGATGGGGGTGGGGAAGTGGCGGACAGACGCAAAGGGAGTTAAAGAGTGGGTAGGGGTAAAGGACTTGAGGGGAGCAGAGGTACTAAAAATGATATCGGCGGCTCAGTCAATCAATGGAAATACGTTTGCCTTCGCCTCCGCCTCCGCCTCCGCCTCTGCCTTCGACATGACAACCGTGGCATGGAGGTGAGGGCGTGGCACGCCGATAAAAAGCAACGATGCCATAAACATTCCATGAAGATATAACGGAAAATGTTGCTGCGTCTATCAAGAAGATGAACTGCAGTAAAAAAATTGAAGTTGGGTAATAAAAAAGGTGAAGGGAATGCGGGGAATAAAAGTAGTCATAATGTAGAATAAAGAAAATTTAATATGGCCACCGGCTATGGATGCCGCTGGCGTTGCCACTGCCCCGCTGGCTAGACCAGACGGAGTTGCCAGTAGGCAGGACAAAAGCCCACAGGACATTCGTGTTATGCATGACTTAAGGCTGGGACACGGGGACATAGAATCGCGAGACAAACGAAAACCCATTTCATTTTGGGTTCTAAATGGCAACTCTGGCTGTTACCTGCTGTCTCCTTCTCTCTCCTCATATCTGCATTTATCTCTCTCTCTCTCACTCTCAACCGCTGTCTCTGCTGCTGTGGTGCCCTGGGAGCAAAGCCGATGCCTTGGTTAAAATGTAAATTTTATCTCCACGTTAAATGACTATAGATACAGTTGTCGACACACCAATACAAACACACACACACACACACACACACAAATACAAATACAAATACAAATACTCTTGAGCTACAGTCACAGTTACAGTTACAGTTACAGTTACAGTTTCAGCTAGAGTTACAGTTACATTTACATTTACCGTTAAGGCCAATGCGATTTTTATGTGACACAGAAATCTGAGGAAAGTCCTGCCTTCCTTGCCATTCGTTTTTTTATGTCAAATCATGGAGAAAAACTAACATGAGGCTAACGAAATTGACTTAATATGTCGCTGTGTGGGTATATGTGTGTGTGTGTGTGTATAGGCGCCGACATGTGTGCGTGTGTGTGTAGTTTTGGCAGGACTTGCAATTGATAAACATGGAATTCCTATATTGGTTTTGTCCAGCTCGACTTCAAAGACGGGGCATGAGATTCCTTCAGATGCAGGATTCAGGATATTAAAAGCGTAGATTAAAGACTTAAGGATCAAATCGGAAAAACAACTCAATGTAAAAGTAATTTAATCTTCAATTAACTTAGGAGCTAAGCAGTGCCTGCGCCTGCTTCAAGTGTAGCCACACAACTGCTTCAAAATATACACATGTATGTGTGGGAGTGTATGAGTGTGTGTGTGTGTGTGTATGTGTGTGTGTGTGTGTGCATTAGACAATTTTCTACAAATTGCGATACAAATGTGAGTAGCAAACATTTCCATCAAAGTGAAAGCTCTCCTGATTCTTCATCCCATAAGGAGATCTGTAATTCTCATAGTCCTTCGAAAATGTGTCTAGAATTTTGGTATTTTCGTATTTTCCATTTTCCATTTTCCACTTTTTGGGGCCGTTATTCGATTTATGCAGAATGATTGTTTTCGCATTGTTTGTGGACTTTTGAGATTTTCCCTGATGTGCAGAACGTATTTATTTAGCATTTATTTTCCATTCTATGGATTATTTTTCGATTTTGCGGTAAAAACGCTCTTGAGCGCAATTTTGCAATTTTATCTACTCACAGGATGAAATTTGCGATGAGGATATCTCTCGGGCGCCCAGAAGTGTGCTACACATTGTTGAGCCGAGGCTTAAAATATTATCTTTCTTTCATTTTTACTGCCATACTAAGCAATTAGGCAGGAAATTTACACCCACGCACACACACACACACACATGTACACTAACACTTACACACACACACACTCACACATATACACACTTACATATAATTTAAATAAACTGACAGAGTTTGTTTCTAATATTGTTTTTTTTTTTTTTTTTTTGAGCTCGGTGGCAACACTTGGCATATATCCATCTCACTCGCACACTCGGTGCATCTCTCGGTTTACTTGTGGAGGAGCTAAATAAAAACATTGCTTTAATATTTGCTCTTAATTAAATTCGAGTTCTCTCAAGCGTAAAGCCAAAACCGAAGGAAACAAGCAAGGACTAAGCAGTCAAGCTCGTCCGACTCACATATATCCTGTAATTAATACCAATTAGAGCTTATTTGCTCTATGGTCTACTGGGAGGCGCTGCTGCTCTATGACTTTATTTGAGGATCCTTTCATCAGGAGCTTTTTTAAAGGATACACTACAGGGTGCTACATTGTAAAGAGCATAAGCTTTGATGGACTCGGAGATAGGACTCCTGCTCCCTAATAGTTGAAGCCTGAAATGCGACTATATCCTTTTTTTCTCATATCAAGTCTCATCTCTTTTGTTCTTGTTTCTTTACCCCTCATATACCCTTCTCACATATGCTAATGACTACGGGGTATCCTGGTGGAAAGAATCCCGAATTTGAAACTTTTTGCCACTGTGCCAAAGCGAGACAGATGTTTTAAGCTGGAGTCGGTGTAGTTGTTGGAAGTTGGTAAAAACCACTTAATCCAATTTAAGAATGCAACCACTTGAGCCAAAGAGTCTGCTTGTCTGTGTGTCTGTGTGTGTGTGTGTGTGTGTGTGTGTAAGAGTGTGTGCACATGTGTGAGTATGCACACAAGTGTGGGAGTGTGTGTGAGGCGTTCCCCATGTATTATGCAGCGATGCAAAGTTCCTCCTCTCCTCCTTTGGAGGAGACTTGGAGAATGCATCGCTTTGTGCCTGGATCCTTCGAGCTTTATCACTTCTAAGCTATAAAATTGCTGGGGATTGCCATTTATTAGAATGGAATTTGAGCAACAAATAAAAAATAAAATATACTACACTAAAACAAGTATGAAAAGTGCTCCCTGTATGTGTATGTGTGTGTGTATGTGTGTGTGTATGTGTGTGTGTATGTGTGTGTGTGTATGTGTGCGTTTTCTATTTTGGTTCACTGCTGGTCATAAATTTGAGGCAATTTTTTCGCTGCTACCCACATAACATGGCCCAGATAATGGTCCTTTTACGCCTGCCTCCCCCTGCCCCACATTCGCCACCCCCTCTTCCCGGTATCACTTCCACCTTAGCCCCGCTCCTGCAAAAACAAACGACAATGACAATGCGTGTATATTTTGCATGCCTACACAAATTTTTGGATACTCCCCGACCCCCGCAGCGAACCCCGATGCCCACCCCCAACCCCGACCCCGACCCCGAACCCAGAAACCCATCGAAGCCAAGCCTAGCCCAGGCAACCCACTGACCATTACTCTCGCCTTGGATCTTATCAGCTGGGGATGCCGAGATGGTCCCTGCTCGGATGCTCGGGCGTCAACTGCCCACCCGCCGCCCATTGTTGGTCCTGTAAATTTATATATTAGGTCATTAGGTTTGTAATAATTTGTTTGGGCCGCAAGGATGTGTTTGTCGTAGTTCTTGTTATTGGCATCATTGTTAATGCCCTCGTAATAGCCCATTACCTCGGTCCATGTGGGCCGGCATGTGGGAGTGTTTCCGTAGGATAGTTGGCTGGAGGGGAGGTATAGCTGGGGGTGGGGGTAGTTGGCAGCGGAGCGGAGCGTCGAAATTAACATGCGTGTGTTTATCGACTAAGTTGGTGCCCAAGTGGCCTATTAGCAATGAGCCGTGTTTTAATTAAGCCATCGTTGCATAGTTCCCCACCCAAAAAGTAGGCTATGCATTTTTAATGTCCCCAACTATGCGACAAGTTTCTCTCCTTCTCTCTTTCTCTGTTTGCCTGGTTCTCTCTTTTTCTCTTTCTCTCTTTCTCTCTTTCTCTCTTTCTCTCTTTCTCCATTTCTCGATTTCTGTAACTTTCAATTTGCCAACTCCACTGGCATCCTGTTCCTGTTCCTCCTTTCCGGATACTATGCATTTTTGATAAGTTGCCAGTTGCTGGTTGCCAGTTGCCAGTTGCCAGTTGCCAGTCGCCAGTTGCTGGTTGCCAGTTGCTAAACAATTTTGTAATTAAACGATTTTGCCTGCAGGGCGCCAAAAAGTATTCAGAACTATTTACGCAACATTCGATTTCGCCCAGAAGCATCCAAAAGCCCAAATCTCGACTACACTTAATTAAGTTTTTGTGGGACTATTTCGGAAATTGAATTTTCGCTCCCAAATTCTCGAGTCTCCATTTAACTGCGAAATTCAGAGTTCTGCCAAGTATTTCCTATACCCTACAGTCATTAGGGCTGTTCAATGTGGGGTATGATGGGCCTCATCCCCGCCTCTCTACATATCAAAGCTTTGATTGAACCTAATTAGCTGTAAAATTCTGAAAAATATTGGGGAGGCGGGAAATTTATCAAAATTAGATTTTTTTTTTTATTTTCATTTGTTTTATTATTTTATTTATGTTTTATTTTTTTTTAATTAATTGAAATATTTATGGTGCGGGACTCACTAATATAACGTATAGGGTATTTAGGGCCTCATCACATTTTCAATTTGCAAACATTTTTAAAAAGAATCTGAAAAATCCCTCTGTTAGTTTCTGACCCTGGGATCTTCGTCCTTTACTTTATGTATGTTTTTTAATTATCCTTGTATAGGATATCTTCTGGTCCATCATTTTGCCGGCTTTCTTCACTAATTTGGACTTTTTCTGCTCTCAATCGCCGCTGCGGCCGGCCGTTGGTTTCAGTTTGTTAATTCGCATGATAATGCCGCAAAGTAGCCCATAAAATTTCGCAGGCCGACAACGAAACTAGTTTAAGCACCGGACCGACAAAAGATACACTAAAGTATCTGTATCTATGTATATGTGTATCTATAATCACCCCTGTATCTGTATCTGTATCGGTATCGGTATTTGTATGTGTATGTGAATCTCTATCTGTATCTGTATATGTATCTGCATCTATCTATATCTGTACATGCCTCTGTATCTGTATCTGCCTCTACATAAGTATCTGTATCTGTATCTGTATCTGTATCTGTATCTGTATCTGTATCTGTATCTGTATCTGTATCTGTATCTGTATCTGCATTTGTCCCCGTATATGTATCTGTATCTGCATATGTCCCTGTATCTGTATCTGTATATGACCCTGTATCTGTATCTGTCCCTACATATGTATCTGTATATGCCTAACTGTATCCGTATCTGTATCTGTCCCCGTATCTGCATCCATATATATATGTTTATATGTCACCATATGCGATCTCAGCTAAAATTTGTGCCAGAGCCCGGAAATGTCTCAGTTTCGGTGCGTTATTTTCTAGCATTCACACACACGCACACACACACACACACACACATACATAGACAAATGGGGGCAGGCTTGTTGTGCGTTGTGCGTTGTGCGTTGTGCAGTCTGTGCCTCTTGCTATTTATGTTCGCATGTCCAAGAGCGCATGACCTCCATATAAAATAAATTACTTTAGTTATCTAAATGCTATACCTACAAATATACAAATATATGTGTGTGTGTGTGTGTGTGCGTTTATATTATACACCCACATATACACATTATGCTGTCCTATCTGCTCTCAGCTTTTCCTCTCCCTCTCCTCCTCCTTCTTCTCCTTCTCCCTCTTCACATTCTCGCTATTTCTCGTCACTGTCTTCGGGGGTTTTTATTTTCTTGGACCCAAATGATTGTTGATACTCTTCCGGAGCAGCTCAGCTAAGCGAGTCAATTGGGTCAATTGGTTTATGTGTGTGTGTGTGTGTGTGAATATACACATATATATATATATATTATAAAAAAATAATTATTATTAAAATAGCCCTGAATTAGTGTCCTTTTTATACCCCTCGCAGCCTTAGGCCAAGTGCGTCTGCAGAGCATCTCCTCGTCGTTGGTATCCTTCGCTCTGTTTACCCTCCTGGCTTGCCTTCATTTTTGCCTTGTGCTGGCATCCTTTGTAGCTCGTCTTTTTTGCTTTTAGCCAAACAAATGATAACAATAAATTACACTCTCGAGATTTGGACGAGCTTAAGTATGAAGTGCAGCAAGTCGATGTCGATGCGCCCGGCCAAAAATAATGAAGGCACACGGCACGATGGGTGGAGCCATGCTGCGGGTGGCGGGAAGAGGTCTGGACCTTAACTCAGATCCAGAGACTCGGATCTGGACACCCGGACACGCGGACCCGAGCCCGGATCCGGACACCGCCATCAAGTGGCAAACGCACTTGGGGTTTTTCTTTCATTTTATTTTTTTCCTTTTTTTTGCTTCTTATTTCTTTTTTCTTTTTGGATTTTGGTTTTCGTTTCCCTCTTCTTTTGTTGTTGTTCTTGTTTTTTGTTTTGTGTTTTGAGGAGGCAAAGAAATATAAGAAAAGCAACGAAATGGGGCAACAAAAATAAATGTTCTAATTTAGCGACTCAATTTGTGTAGTAAATTTATCAAAAGGCTGCCAGCGAGCAGCTGACCAACTTAGCGCTCTGCCACGCCCACACATCCACAAAGCAACACACACACACACACACACACATCCATACATACGCGCATACATATCATTCGTTCAGGTTACATTTTAGTTGCCATTTATAAGTGTTGCCTCGGCCATCATTCGCAGGGTTTTTTCCTTCGTCCTTGTTGATGTTTTTTTTTTGCCCATATTAATTTTTGGTCCGTGCGGTCAGCAGGTAATAAATTTAGCCAGGTGATAATAAGTGCCATTGGCAGCGATTTGTTTAGTTTTTATTGCATACATTTAGGCGTTGCTTGTGGTCGTTCAAGGATGTTGTAGTGCTCCTCAATGTGACGCCATCAGCATTTGGCCAAAAAGCCATAAACTTGGCTTTCGACATGCCACCACACGCCACGCCAAAGGACGATGCCGAAGGAGCCAGCAAGCGAAAAAAAAGGTGCTTGAATAATGTTGCATACTTGAGGCGTGGGCGTGGCCAGTGGCAAGTAAGTGCTTAAGGCAGTTAAGTGTTTGACAGTTGCTTTCGGATTTGTACAAGACAGATTCGCTGCGAGATGCGTAAATAAATGTCTTCCAGATGAAGTCCTTGCTACTTTATTGCAATTTTATTCCCATAATGTTCTCATATAAATGGCTGCCAGGACATGCTTCTATTCTAATTTGTTGAAGACATTCCTTAAGATCTAATCAAAATCAAAAGTAGTCCCATTTATATAGAGGACAATGAAATATTATTATAATATTAAAAGTCCTTTGATTAGTTTATTAACGAGTTTTATAGGAACTCCCCGAAATCAAGTCCTAAGTGACTTTTAAGAGATTTAAGTTTGCCTGTTATAAGTCATAATGTCCTTAATTGATTTCTGGAGTATCTAATAAAACTTATTTCATATTCATGAACATAAAAATATCCTTCCGTATCAAAAGTCTCAGTTTATGAACCACAAAACTTATACTTATGGCCCATTAACTTTATCCTAACCCACTTAACCCACCGGCCAAATCGCCTTAGTTCGTCTCATCCAAAAATTTCGAGCATCGTTCCGCCTGCCGCTGCCATAAAATAGGTTTTAAAATAAAGTATATTATTCAAAGAAAATTCAACTAGAGTTTTTCCTGGATTTCCATGCTACGCCCCCCACCCGCGCCTCCCCACCGCGCCCTGCAGCTGTGGAGCAAAGAAAAAGAAGAGCCAAATATAAAAACAACATAATAAACTTTTCTAAGCCTCCCCCCAGCGATGGGGTCCGAAACAAAAACTAAAATTAAACGCTCGTATAATAAAATAATAAAAAAAAAAACAAAAAAGAAAAAAATCGAGGCGAATACAAAAATTGAGATCCTCAGGATATGCTCAACAAGTGCACTTGGAAGCTGCTGGACGGTCGTCCAGCCATTTGTTGGTTTTAAACAATTTTATGGCATTTTTATGATTCGAAGCGTGAGGAGCTGGAGGCCGTCTGGCCCCAATAAAAGTTGCTAAAGTGAGCTAATGCCACAGGTCCTTGAAGTCCTAAAAATTGGGCTTCAAGTTGTCCTTCGTTATGTTTATGCCTCTTGATTTGTGCGCCGGTCTCTACTTTCTTGTAATGAGTTGTAACATTTGGAGCAAAAAATGTGAAAATGCCATTCGAAATCTTTTATTTTTGTGGTCAGTAACATTGTACATTATCCTGACAGGACACTGCCGGGAAAATAGTTAGGGAATTGAATGTGCTTTTAAAGCGTTTTAAGGCTGAAAAGTTTTTGCTCTCTTTGAATGTGTGGAAGCGGTTAAAAAGCTATGACAGTCAGTTAAGCTTTAAGGACATTATTGCAGGAGTTGCTAGGATAGCTAATTACATATTAAAATCTAAGGATAATGCTGTGTAGTCCTCCCTGAAGTAATGTAAGCCGCACCCATGGTCACAAATTTTCGAATTTCAAATTTTATTGCCTACTTTTCAGCGCATTGTGAGTTACAACTGAGTCCGAGTGTGTCCTTCAGCAGTCCAGTTATGTTTATCCTTGAGCCATAACGCATTCGAAATGCGCTAGAAAATGAAATGAAATCGCATTTTGAAACATCATCAAAGCCACTTCGATGCACTTATTTATGCACAGAAAATGCGGTTGGTCGCTGCCGCGCCCACTTTTAGAGGAGTGAAAAGCCCCGAAGTGCTATAATTTTTCACAGATTTGATAGGAAGGAACGTAAAATCGGATCGTAAAGTTTGCAGTTTGGAAAGTTTCATGGATGCGTTACTGGGTCAGCATCCACAATGGAGAGGCAGGGGCGGAGGTGGAAGCAGTGGCAGGGGCAGAGGACGAAGCAGGGAGAGGCAGCGGCAACGACATCGACGATTGGCGACCCGTTAGCTGCTTATTGTTCGGGTATCAATGGATGGGACCTTGGTCTATGTTCCTCTCATGAAATGGTAAAATGGTAAAATGGCGAAATGGTAAAATGGCGAAAAGGTCCTCTGCACTGGAGCCTTGGGAATGCATTGTTTCGGGTGGTCCTGCAATGGATGGTAAAATATTATTTTTATTTGCTTGGGCGCGCACATTTGCAGAATCAGCCATCGAGGAAGAAACTGCTGACTTTACCTTGATGCATGCGCTTTTCATTGCAATCCCACACGCACACACACACACACACAAACACACGCACACACACAGAGCTCACTCACAGCTACAATTTTCTTGTTCATATCGCTCTTTCTTCATCTATATATATCTTTATATATATGTATATATATATGTATGTGTGTGTGACTGTATATGAGTGTGTGAGTGTGTGAGTGTGCGTGTGCCTGTGTGTGTGTGTTTTTTTTGGCAACGTTGGCAAAACACGCTCCGTCTCCCTGCGGCCCTGAAATCAATATGCTTTCGACGCCAACTCTTTGCAAGTTAGCAAACTGCCACAGTTGCAACATAGGTTGCCCCTCTCTCAATGTGGCACATCGCCGCCAGTCCCGTGGCCCACAATGCTGTATACCTCGCTGCTGGCTGCTGTCATGCTGCCTGGCCCCGACCTAGTTGGTTGAGTCGAGAAAAACGAATTTTCTTGTCATATTTTCAATTTGTGTCGCTTCGCTTCGCCTCCGAAACTTGTAGGTGTCAGATTCTGCGCTGCTTTATGGCCCGAGTTGACAATTGCAATAAAAATGTTGGCAGGGATTATAACAAGCATATAATGTCTGCACCCAGCCCCACCCCCTCTCACACGTCCTTATTCCTACTCTTCTTCTGCCCATCCTCTTGGGTGGTCAGTCAAGGATACAAGTCCCGCAAATGTTGCAACGTTTCACCTTTCACTGTTTTCCTTTTGCTTTCCCTCTGCCTACCTTTTACCTGTCCCTCTCTCTGAAACGCTTTGCTTTGCTTTGTTTGCCCTTCTTTCTCCTTCTTCCTCGTTTTCTCTTTCTCTCATGTCCTCCTCCGATTTGCTTTGCCACGTCATGTGCAAAATGTCAATTGTGCTTAAGAGCAAATGTATTTGATTTCAACTTCGTTGCAATAGAGACGAGGCTTTGTGCAGCTTTGCTGCCCTGTCCCTACCCTTATCTCTTCTCCCTTCTCCCTTCCCCTGGCCATGCCCTTCACCCTAACCTTATAGCTGCCACCGCCTTGGCCCCACACCTAATGTGTTTGGCTTGAGATTTATATCCTCGTCTTTGGGGCATGCAACTCATGCAATGGGCATTTGACAAGTGCAACATACGGCAACGAGTATCAGTTCCAGGATAAAGGATTAAATAAAATCTCGTTTCTAGCTATTAACCTCACATTTTAAATCATTTACCTGCAGATGAAAATATGTTGCAATATATCCTGCAGGAGCCTTCAAAATTCCGCTTTTATTTGAAGTGAAAATTATTTTGGCCAGACAATTGATCTTCTACTTAACATCATATTGAGTGTGGATCATTTTAACGGATTGGGTTTTGTGGTTCGTTACGCTGCCAAATTGTATACTCTTAAGCCCCTCCACTCCCCTGTACTACCCCCTGGCCAAGCTGTGCGCCCAGTGCTCGCCACAATCCTTTAAGCTGGCAGGAGATAATAAACAGCTCATAGCTAAATGAACTTTCGACAGAGCACACAAAATGAACAGGATAACCAAAGAGTGAAGGGATGGCAAGTGTATGATGGAGGGAGGAGGGTGATAAAGAGGAATTGGGCTAAACACTTGGCGCTGTTTGGCAAATGAAGGCCGATTGTGCTGCCAGAGTCGGGGAACAAAAAGAATTTAACAAGCCACGCACAAAATTAGAAACGTGCGTGTTGCTGTCCATTGAAAAGCGGGAAAACCAGCAGACAGCTAGACAGGAGGACAGACACAGTGAAAGAGAGTGGCTGGCAGAATGGCAGAATGGCAGACAGACAGACAGCCGGAGGGACAACCAATTGAATGGAGAGGCCGACAATCGGGGACAAGCGAGCGGCTTGTTTAGCCTGGCCAATACAATTACGTCGAAGCACTAACCCTTTTGGCGTGTAATACGCACGTAGCTGCTGACCAACACGTTTGCCCATGCTCCACACCGCAAGCCACCTAAACACACACACACACACACACACATATACACTCCCATCCACATACAAACAGAGAACGTGGTCAAATAAATTGACGCCAGCGACGATGACGGCGCGTAGAAGGAGTTTGAGTTGCAGATGGAAGAGGAGATGGAGGACTTGAAGGACCACGCACCACAGAATTCAATTACACGTACAACTGTGCAGCTAGGAAAACTTTTTGCCAATCTCATAGCGCCCTTGGCGGAATTCATCGACTTCTTCTCCTACTCCTCCTCTGCCTCCTCCTTCTCCTCCTTTAACTCTTCCTGCTGACCCCGCCAAATGCTTATGATTTTTTCTCGTGTCCATTGCCAACTGCTTGGGCATTATAAACCCAATCCTTGGCTCAACCGCATACTCAACTTTAGCACAACAGAGCGCATACACAGCATACACACAACATAAACACACTCACACACCCATACACTCATACACTCATACACTCACACACTCACACACTCACACACTCAACACTCTCCATTTGATGGCACTCACTGCTGTGGCTTTCAGTGGGCGCATTGACCCCGGTAATGGGATTACTGGTCGGGCAGTTTAGCCAACTGTTTGGTCAGCCAGTGCACAAATCTTGTTATTATTAATATTTTATGCGTTGTTTTCTATTGGCACACACCCACAACCACACACACACACTCACACACACCCATCCACTTGGTACGCTTAGCCGGGCTTACGCTCCTTCGTCCTTCGCCCGATCCCTTGAAAGGGTTGTGCGGAAAACGCTTATAGAATCAGTGCATGCGCTTCAATTGCTTTCGACTCTATATTATCCGCTCAGACACACCCACAAACAACACACACACACACACACAAAAAATCTCACACACATTATAGTTAATAATGAAGGTATTTTCCTTCTCAGCTTCGAAGGGTTTCGCTGGGGAACATCGCGCTCTGATTTCAAGAATCAGAATCAAGTTTAACGAATGTTTACATTTATTCAGAAGGTAAAAACTTTTTCTATTTTAAGTGAATAATGAATATATAAGGAATAAAGTTAAGTTATAAAAATAAGTGTTTATTAATTATATATTGTATATCCTGGTCTTAATCTGAAGATCTGATGAAGTCTTAAGTCGAAGTCTTGAGTTGAGCTGCCTTTAAATTACTTTCACTTTTGAACTAACAATATATTAAAATAATATCTTTTTTTGTAAAATAATTATTTTTAAATTATTCTACTTTAATTTATTTAAAAAAATTTTTTAATTTTTTAAATATTTTTATTTTAATTTATATTTTTTAGCTATGCTTATATAATTAATTTTTGTATTTAAAGATTTATTTGCCACTTTACTATTTATATTTTGATTTAATTAATTGCTAATTTCAAAAACATCTAAAAATATTTTTATAATTTAAAATATCTAAATAAATATTTTAAAATTATAATTTAATAAAAATATATTTATTTTCATAGTTAAAATGGTTTTTGCTTTAATTCAAAGCATCAACTATAAAAATTCTTTATGACTTTTGTTTTATTTCCCATCAGTGAATTTCCAACAGCT
Source organism: Zaprionus lineosus (assembly GCA_035044505.1). Lineage (NCBI taxonomy): Eukaryota > Metazoa > Arthropoda > Insecta > Diptera > Drosophilidae > Zaprionus > Zaprionus lineosus. Next base: position 310,835 of record JAWNNX010000436.1, on the reverse strand, counting down.
TGGAAAATAAAGAAAATTTTTAGTTCAATCTGTGAAAATCGAATTTCAATAAAATTTCAAAATTGAATTGTTGCTTTTGAAATTTAATTATGTTTTAGTTGAATAACAATATGAATGTTTGCAGTTTTGAAGGACAATGCAAACATTTGGGGCGAGCTTAAGTAAATTTACAGTGGCTGCCAAACAGTGTGTGCCGCCCCGGGCGTGTCATAAATGTTCAATAATAAAATATATATATATATATATTTGTGGGGAAAATGGGGAAAATTGGGAAAATAAAGAAATAAAAATTACACAAATCTGTGGGCCGCAGATGCAATTTTCAGTGGCAACAATTCAATTTCAATTGTTGCTTCATTTATGCAATACGCACAAGTTTTTAATTGGAAAAACTACAATCTGTTATCTAAATAAATGTGCCACAGAGCCATAAAGTGTGTGGCACAGCAATTGTAATTGCTTGCCACACGGCAACAAAGGCCATGGGGCAATGTCCAATTTATGGTAGTTTTTATTTTCGATGCTTTTCAATTGCTTTGTTGTTGTAGTTGTTGTTGGTCTTCAGGCTGTCGGCCATCGGCTGCAGGGATGGAAAGGCTGAGAAGTGTGGGGAAAAGGTTGTAGGGAGAGAGGGGAGAGGGGAGTAGCCATGGACAGAAGCCATCGTAATCAAAGGCAAATTATATGCTCCTATTGATTGGGGCGTGGCTCAAAGCAAATCTGCTGCCAGAGCCAAAGTGAAAGCCATTGCCACAGCCATAGCCAAAGCCAAATCCATAGCCCAAGCCAAAGCCAAAGCCAAAGCCAAAGCCAAAGCCAAACAAAGCGAATCGAAGCGGAGCAGAGGAAAAATAAAGAAAGGCAAAATGCAAATTAAATGGGAAACCAATTAAATTTAAGCACAAAAAAACCAAACAAGGCTCCATTGACGAGTGTCCAAAACATGTGGCAGTCTGGGTGTGGGGTATGCGGCATTCGGCCTGTGGCATGTAGCATGCGGCATGCGGCATGTGGCATGTGGTAGCATGGGAGGCAGACCCAGCAATGCAGTCAATTGCATTGCGTGTCGCTTGGTTTCCATTCCCTTTGTTTGATTGTTTGCTTTATTTGTCGCGTTTGTTTAATTGGTTGCTGCGTAGGATTTTTGCTTGCTTTCAGGCACAGTATGCAGCGCATTTAGCAGCGTACATTTTATTTGCTTGCTTTTGTCATTAGCTGTGCACACGAGTTGATTATTTTCGGCTGCTTTGGGCGCATTTTATTTGCTTTACACGCAGTAAACTGTGCACCGATGTGCATGTGTGTGTGTGTGTGTGTGTGTGTTCGGATGCTTTGGGGTATGCAACCAACACAGTTCAGCCTTGGACTTTGGCTGAAAATATTTTATGGTCCATGCTTACATGACTCATAAACTCTTTTGTATGTACCGAGAGTCAATAGCTGGGAGTTCACTTGCCTCTTTCTGATCCTCGGAAAGCATCCTGGAAACAACTCACAATTTTCATGCATCAAATAACTTTTTATTATATGAAATAAATTCTGTCCTTATAGAATCATTTACTTTGATCGTCTGTTCTCATTGGAATAGTTTTTGGGCAATCTACTGCCATCACATTTGAAGTTACATAAACGTCTGTTGGGCTTTTGCATGGATCACTTAGGGTCCAAATGGCGCTCAAGGCAATCGGTTAAGAGCAACAAAGGACCCCAATCAGTTACCAACTTTGGTAATAAACCGTTTCGTTGCTTTCTCTTCACTTTGAAAATGTGTCCCAAAAAAGTATGCTACATAAATTAATGGCTAAAAAGGCGGCCGCTCGAACAGCTTTGCTCTCAGCCTCTGCCTCTGCCCGAGCGTCAGCCTCATCTTTGGCTTCAGCTGCCATTGCCGACATGCAGACGCACCAGACTATAATTTCCATTTGCAAAAGTATGCCAACAAAGCGAACATAAAGCATAACATGAGCCACACATGCACGCAGTCCAAATTGTGTGTGTGTGTGTGCGTATTATAGGTATGTGTATATGGGAAGAAAATGGGCAAAAAAAAAAATGGAGGCAAATAGAAGAAAGAGAAAAAGTCGAGCTAAAATGCCACAGCTAATGGAACATATTTGCGTTGAAAAGGGCTCCAGTCTGGCAGAGGGCCGCCTGCTTTTGGCCAAAACAATAACAAACAAAGCCGAAAGGGCTGACAGAAAAGAAGAAAAAAAAAAAAAAAAAAAAAACTATGCGTCGCATTCCGCATGAATAAGCCCGACCCGGACACCCGAACCCCGAACCCCTACCGCCCGTGTCCGCCCACGGTTTTGGCATCCCGGATCCCTGAACTCGCATCCAGTCCTGTGGTCGTCCGAATAGGAAAAGAAAAGAAATGTGAGCAAAAATTTGAAGCATTCATAAAAATGTCGCAAACGCAAACGCAAAGCGCAAAGCGCAAAAACAAAACGCAACGCAGCAATAGGAAAAAGAGTACGAAAAAGAGTAGTAGAAAAACAAAAAAGTAGGAAAAATAAAAAAAGTAGGAAAAATATATAAATAAAAAAAAATAAAAAAAAGTCAACTTTATGTGTCATTCATTCAAAACCATGTGAAAAGCATCACCAACAGCAACGCGGCCCCAAAGTAGCCGCCTGTCAGCGGCAGAGCATCGCAAGGTTGGGTAGGTAGGTGGTTGGGGATGAGATGGACTGACTGAAGGTGGGTCTACGGGGTATCAGGGGAGCTGCAAAAAAAGAAGAGAAGGAAGGGAGAAGGAAGAAGGGAGCAAAAGGAGAGAGCGACAAAACAAAAAGTTCAGCGACATGCGGCAGAAATTGGGTGAATACACAGAAATTCTGAGAACGTGTGAAAATATGTGCTTTATGTGTAGGGGTGGCAACCCTAGCCTAGCCCCGGCTTGTCACATATGGTTTTTATGCGTACACCGCTTTTGTTTCCCCCAATTGTCTGCTGGTTATTGTTATTCTAGTCCCGACAATAGAATTTTTCATAAATTAAAAGTGTTGCTCTCTCAGCCACAGTCATATTTTAATTCCAAACTGTGCGTGTGTGTGTGTGTGTGGTCGCTGATATATATACACATGTTATAAAACTCGTTTCAAATAAATATATTTTAAAAAGGTTTCCTTTTTTTTTTATTTTATATTTTTGAAGAATTTGCTGGAAATGCCCCATAAATAATATGTGCCTGTTTTTGGCACTGCTCCGAGCGGAAAGTACGCAATGAATTAGTGACATAGTGTCCTTTACAAGGAAAATGAAAGAGAGGCGGAAAAAAGAAAAAAGAGAGAGGGAAAGGGAGAGGGGCAGGAAAATAGGGGAGAAAGTAGCGAGAAGAAAAAGCAGCAGATACACAGTTGGAGAGTCCTTTGAATGTCCATCGGGCAATGGGTTGGAGTTTTAGTTTAATGGGTCAGTTGGCTGAGCTTCAAGTGTCCTGCTGAAGTGCTTATTGTCAGTGGACAAGCCATAAAGAAAACTGAGAAAATGCATAGTTACTCCTGTGGGGATATAATAAATAAGAAACAACTGCAAGGGTTAATAAATATAAAAACTGAAAGGAGCTCCCAAATAGCCAGTCGGTTGTAAGGATTTCTATATAGGACATCAAATTGTGTTAGGATGTATAAAAAATATATATTAAAAAAAGTAAATGAAATATATTTTTAAATATTAAATAATGACAGTAAATCTTAAAATATATATTAAAAAATATACATGAAAATAGTGCTCCAAGAAATTATAAATATTAAATATATATTAAAAGCTATAAATATAAAAAATATATTAAAAAATATATAAAAAAATATATTTAAAAATATATTAGAAATATATACGAAATATATAAAAAATATGTAAAAAAATATATATTAAAAATATATATAAAAAATATATTAAAAAATATATTAAAAAATATATATTAAAAATATATATTAAAAATATATATTAAAAATATATAATAAAAATATATAATAAAAAAAAATATAAATTAAAAATATTTATAAAAAATATATTAAAAAAATATATACTAAAAATATATATTAAAAAATATATTTATTATATATTAAACTCTGTCCTCTTTCATTATTTTTTTTATGTTTTTTGTAATCTTCCTGCTGTTAAGGATGATTTCAAATTTTGCTCAGTTTTTAATTAATAAATCACAGGAATAAGGAACTTGCATGGCTTTAAAGGACGTCATTCGGGAGAGGCGCCTCTTCTGAGCTTTGCACGAGTTTCACGATTTAACAGTTAATTAACTAGGGATTGTTTTATATTTTAAATATTTATTGTTAATATATAATAAATTAATTAATTATTAAAATTAAAAATTAATTTTATTCTTAGTTTATATTGAGAATATTTTGATTTATTTTTAATATTTATTTTAATTTGCATAATTATATAATTATACATTTGATTGTTATCAGTCGCATCCTTGAGTCATTAGAGAGTTTTGAGTTGATACGTATCAATTTAAAGGTTTTATTTAAATTCTAAGGAATTATGCATACTATAGCATACACTCACACACATACACATACAAGTCCTTAAGGACGATGTTGTCTGAGCTACCACCGCATTCTTAAATTGGTGAGAGGCTTAAGAGGTGCATCACATGCCAATTCTGAATTTATCTAGATCTCTATTAAAAGCTAATAAATTTGATATCAAGGACAGGATTTATTTAACCGGCATATCCTTAAGTGTCTACTTTTTTTTTAAAGCAGTGTAGGGTATGCGACTGACAGCTATGCCCACAGCAGCTTCAATTTGCTTGCGCTTCCGATTGAAATCATCGCTATAATCACTTCTATAAATACAGGACATTCTAATATGTCTCATAAGCGTCATTGCGCCAGCGGCTTAAATAGATTGTAAATTGCAAATACATGTGCATGAGTGTGTGTGTGTGTGTGTGTGTGTGTGTGTGTGTATATGATATGTATATAGCTGTGGAATAGTCAGTCGGCTAATGCGTTTTAATTAAACACGAGAAATTCATGGAATGGCTTAATGTTCGAGTGTTTGGACAATCACAGCCTCATTGAGGACATATGCGATGTGCGATGTGCGATGTGTGTGTTGTGTGATGTGTGATGTGTGATGTGTGATGTGCGATTTGTGCTGTCTGTATTGATGTCAATATTTATATAAATTGTGCCATTGCAGAAATCAAAAATCCGCGAAATGAAATGAAATGAAATGAAATCCATTTGCCATTAAAAACACACGCGATGCAATTGCTCGGCGCATAATTGTGTCGCATAGTCTGCCAAAGCAAATAGAGTATTCCTTGTGCAAACAACAAACAACGAACAGCAGCGTGAACAGCCAACAACAACAACAACAGCAACAGCAACAAGAGAGACAAACAACGTGGCGTATGCGCAATCAGCGACTGAATTTTATTTAAATATTAAAATCAACGCAGAAGCGCCGAAAACTATGACATCAAAATATGCAAGCTCACGTGTCTCTGAGTGTGCGTGTGTGTGTGTGTGTGTTTTATTTGTTTGTTTGCTTGTTTGTTTGTTTGTTTGTGTTGTGTTGTGTTGCGTTGTGTGTACGTTGACTTTATGGAGGCAGTTGCTGCGTCAGAGTTTCGTTTTGGTGCGGGGAATGTGGCAATTCATACGCTGATTTTACGCCGTTTTCAACACGTGATTTTCACACCACACACAGACAAATACACACTCTCACACACACACACATGTGGTAGGAGCAGCAACATCGCGTGCCTGGCAAATGTTTTTGCATACATTGAGGCGCTTAATTAATCATTTAAGCTTCAAAAAACAAATAAACAAATCGCATAAACGAGCGCCGGCTGCTCCATGTTTTTCGGGCCAAAATTAATGTATACCCCCACCTGTGTGTGTGTGTGTGTGTGTGCGTGTGTGTGTTGTCGTACTCAGTCTACTGATAATATGATAACAATAGCCTCGCACATTTGTTTCCAATATTTAAGCTTGCTTTCAACTATTTTCCCCGCCCACCTGCAATTTTCTAATTTCCAATTTATTTCCTCTATTTGCAGGTGAGCACCCAATAAATTCCAACAATTTACGGATTTATGGCTGAAAGTCATTTGAGTGAACGGATACATTTGTAAGTGACTGTATTTTGTTCAACTATTAGACAGGTAATTAGCCAAGGACATTCTGAGTGGCAAATTGAACTGTGAGCTGTGTGAAGGACTCTGAGATCTCAGATTTAATTTTTTAAATTTATTTAATTATATTTCTGGGATAATTAGACGCTGTTTCTTAAGGAATAATTAATTAGAAATAAGGGAAGGATTTTCGAAATTACTTTTTAATTTCTCATTAATTTTCTTTTTTTTATTTTCTCTGCATTTTCTCAGCAGTTTCCCTCAGATCAAGATCAAGCCTCAACTCATTTCTTTTTGTAGCCTAAAAATGATTTAAATTAAATTGAAATCTGCTTTTAATTAAGCGCAAATAAAATCCTCATTCTCTTTAAAGTGTCCTTGCACATTTTTAATTGATATCCCTGCCAGGACGCACACACATCCCATGCCACATGAAGCGATTAGTTTTCCCTTCAAGTCTTTCAAATTACCCGCCAATTGAGTTCATTAAGATATGAATCTCTGTGGCGGGCATTACTCAAACTCCTTGTTATATCTCAATCTAGTTTTTGGGGTCTCAGCTAACGGTTCCTGACCCATAAAATTCCTGCATGACACATTTTTGATTCTCGCCGCTCCGCTGATTGCCCAACACGCACCTAAATTGTCACATAATTAACACAGCGGGCGCCGTGTCTCCGCCCTGCCTCTGTTCCCCTCTGTGTCCTGTCGTGTCATGCCGCGTCGTGTCGTGCCGTGTCGTGCCATGTCGTGCCGTGTGACACTTGACCCGAACGGTGTGGCGGTAAGGAAGCGTGACGGACGCTTGAGATGGTGGCAGCGGATGGGGCAAGGACTGGGGACGGGGGTGGAGAAGGACGGAGGGTGGCGCGAATGTATGCCAGGCCTTCAGGTAAAGCGAGAAAACCTTTTATGGCGCTAAATTGTAAATTATACGAGGGACTAGAAGAAGATGAACAAGAAGAAAGAGAAGGGAAAGAAGAAGAGGGAGGAAGAAGAAGAGGGAGAAAGCAGAAGAGGGAGGAAGCAGAAGCAGAAGAAATGAGGAGGCAGGAACACGCGTTCAGGTTAAACGCTGGGAACATGGCGAAACGAAACGAAACGGAAACGGAAGTCGGCTGTCATGGCGGCTGTGTACAGTTAGGCAATGGCTTGTGGCTGTAAGTGGTTGCCAGCGGAGCGGAGCGTTCGCCTGTTGCCGCATGTTACATTTAAATATGTCATAATTTCATTTATGTGTACACACAACTCATGTTCCTGCGGGAGTGTGAGTGTGAGTGTGAGTGTGAGTGTGTGTGTGTGTGTATGTGTACACATGTGTGCCGGTTTGCTTGTGCTTATGCTTGTTTGTATGCGACTCATTTTTATGGCGTGCACGAAAATGTTGAAACACCTGTCGCCATCCGCCGCCTCCTCAGCTTTAGGTTACTCGAAGGGTATACGAGGCTTGCAGCCAGGCTTGTGGCACAACAAAGGCGCTCAGACAGAGTATTTGGCATTCGTATATCTATGTTGCTGTATAAAGGAAGGATAAAGGAATTTGATATTTTTATTTTATTTAATAAAATTTGATGCCAAGTCCTTGGCTTCGGGGAATCAGGAATCATCACTCAAGGGAATCAGGACTTCGTCTTGTGGATAATCAGATTTCTTTGCTTGCATATGTGGCTCGTCATGTATGTTTGTTAGTGTATGTGACTGTGTGTGTGTGGGTGTGTGTGTTGACAGCTGTTCAGGTGTTGTTGTTGTTGCTTGCCGGGACGTTGTTGTTGTAACCTTATAACCGCATGGTAGCAAATTATTTAATTAAGTGGCACTCACCTTGGTAATTGTTTAATTAGAGTTGTGGCTGTCTGTGTGTGTGTGAGTGTGTGAGTGAGTGTGTACTGCCGCAGTTGTTTATAGACGGATGTGAGGGTGTGCGTGTGTGCGTCTCTACACAGGTGTCCACGTGCAAGCATCGTGGCTCTGCCGTATACGATTTTTGCCAACTTTTTAGTGAGCTGTTATAATTGACAGGTTAAACATCAACTTCAACTTCAACTTTAACTTTAACTTCAACTTCAGCCTCAAAGCTATCGTCGTCGTCGTGCTGCTCGACATGTTTGTTCTTGTTTGTGGCCGTAATTGCCGCCTTTTATGCCGCAGCCCCAAGAAGTATGCAACAACTTTTTGCGGGCCGCACAAAGTTGCAGGCAACACACAGACGCCTGCCTGCTAATGAGCCATGCATTCTACCTGGCCAATTAGGGGCCCACCCGATGCCCGATGCCCCAAAAGTGAGTTGGCAATTGAAATTGGTATTCGGTTGAGCGCCTAAAAGCATGCAATTAAAATTGAAAAGGGAACGATTTGTGTGCCGTTTAATTAGCAAGAGCGTAAATTAATTTCCTGTTGGTCTGAAATTATGCAAATGCAATTTTATCAAATTAAAGTGGACACCCACCGGGTTCCCACACACACACACACACACACACGCTTTCACACACACACTCACACTCGTGTAAGCTTAGATTTTAATGAGCTTATATTTATAATGTTTGGGTCTATTTCCATTCAAGTGCATAATTTATAATTTCAATTTTTCCAAACATATTATATCATAGTCTGTGTGTGTGTGTGTGGGAACCGTTTAGGTTTTTCGATTTTAATTAACCTCTGCGCTGGGTTAAACATTGTGACATTTACCAATAACTCGAAACTCTTGATGCTGACATCATTTAAGCGTTTCATCAAATGTCCTGTGGCTTTACATTCATGCGTAATATTGTTGCTCGAGCTTGTGTGTGTGTGTGTGTGTGTATGTGTGTGTGTGCCGTGGGTGCGGAAGGATTTGAATGGGTATAACTGTGTCTGGGTGTGGTGTATTGTGGTAAACGTTGCCTGGCCACCATTCGACGTTCCTGTCCTGTCTGCCTGCCTATCCGCCTGTCCGTCTGTCCGCCAGTCCGTCTGTCCGCCTGTTCGTCTGTTCGTCTTTCCTCTCCTGCCTTGTCCTGTCCTGTGCGCTGATCCACTTAACTTTATTAAAAAGCCAGTTTCACACAAAACTCAACTCAGCCTTTCGCTTTGCGTCTCGTGTTGCGCTTCAAAATGTATGACTACAACAACAACTACGTAGGCACAAACATGCAACAACACAACAACAGCAAAACAAAACAAAACAAAACAAGTAAACAACATTTTATATTTACACGAAATACTCTTACTTTTGGCAGTAACTGTAGCTCAAGGAAAAGTTTGGCTAAGCTAAAGCCACTTGACTTGAGAACGGAGCTGGGGCTTTAGTTGGGGCTTTGGCTGGGGCGTTGGGGCGGTAAGGGGATGTTTTATATGGCAATTAATTTGGTATTTATTTAGTTTCAAATTTATACTATTTAAAATATACCAAACGCATTTTTTGCATAAGACTTAAGGGCAATAATTTGGAAAGTAAATGGCTTTTATTTTTATTTTCATGTGTGAATAATTTTAAGTAAATATTTGGGTAAGGAGATATTATTTTAAGAAGGCGTTTCTTATTTAGTATTTAGAATTTAGAATTTTATAATTATTTATTATTCTTAATTTTTGTATAATAAAATAAAAGACACAATAGTTCGCTCCACTTACCTAAGGAAAGAAAACTTCTTCAGAGTACTAAATCATTAGGCATTTTCTGTTTGTTCCGATGGTCTCCAGGACTTAAAAGGAGTATTATTTATTTAGTATTAATAAAAAATACTTCAATTTCTATTTCTTTAAACTTTAAGTTCAGACAAGAAATTCTTAGAAGAGCTTGAATTAATTTTAATTTAATTTTTAAATTTATTGCATATTTTATTTCTGCTGCCAAAAAAATTAAGAGATTTGAGGGCGAGGGATTTTTACTAGTAGAGATTAAAGTTGGCCTCATTAAATGATAAATATTTTTATTTTTTTACTTTATTTATAATTAACTAAAAAAATTATAAAATAATAAAAATAAATTAATTTTCAATTTCTGCGAAATTAAAATCCATTTTAAAAGTGTTTAAGAAATGGAAGCCATTTTTATTTAGAACTTTTAACTATTTCTTCTTTCTATTAATATTTAATTTATATATAATTAACATATATATAATATTTTATTATTTTTTACTTTTTATATATTTTTTATATTGTTCATGTTATGTTTATACAAGAAAAATAAAAATAAATAACATTTAAGATTTAATTTATTTATTTATTTTTCATTAAATATTTCTTCTTAAATTTAAATATTTTTCTCAGTACCGAAGAGCATTGGAAATTCGAGTCGGCCTAGAGAAATTTTCGTGGCTTTCGTTTGGGGCCATTTTCCTTTTTCATCTCGTTGAGCTATAAACAATTTGCGATGATATAGAATATCCTGTGGCGTTGCTCGCTTAAGTCATGAATGTTTTTTAAATGTTTCGTCGTTTGGTTGTCGCTGCTGTCGCGACATGCAAGTGACTGACTGACTACTGCCATCTCCTTCTCGCTTGAGTGCGCCTCTTTTTCCTCTCTCTTTACGTGTATGTCAAAGCGGTCACACACACACACACACACACACACAGTGGGACACACTCACACACAGGCATAAATATACATCAGTTGTTCACCTTTTGATTTCACCAGTGACTTTTTGGCATTCATCTGCTTCTCCTCCTTTTCTACTTCCCCCCTCTCTTTATTTCTCTTTTTTTTTCTCTCTTTCCCTCTCTTTCTTTCGCGTGGTGTTGTTCTGTATTTGGCACGCAAACTTCTGCCAAGAGCCGCTTGTGTTTGAGGTGAAGGAGGGTCATGTTTCATGGTGCCAGTTTCTCCGACTTCCGTTATGTGTGTTGTGTGTTGTATATGAATGCCTGTGTCCATGTCCGTGTCCGTGTGCATGGATGTGTGTATGGGTGTGTGTGCTTGTGTTTGCGTTGCCTACTTTCAGGTGGGTCAGATGGTCGGTTTGGCGTTCTTCCTGTTTGGCCGCCTGTTTGCTTTTCTGTATGCCTTTTTCACTCTTGTTGCGGCTTTGCGTGTTGCTGCCAAAATTTATTGCGACAATAATGTTTTGCATGTTGTATTTGAACGCGCTGTCGCCTCAAAGCGTGGCCTCTGCTCGTATATAAAAATCACAGTTTTGCGCTCTGATTTGCCCCGCCCCCCCACTCCATCGATGTGGCGACTCATCAAACAAAATGAAAGTTGACCTGAAATCGCATTCAATTGTTGATAGCTTGACGGACAACATTCGATGTCAACTAAATCCCATACACATACACACACATATACCCATACACATACACATACACATACACATTCACATACACATACCCATACATATGCATATACACATGGTCCTAGCCCAATTATGAAATCCTTGGTGCAGTCTCTTCAACCAGTTTCGGCCTCGTTTTCATTAGCGACCGAAGCTCTGCCTACAGCCACTCACAAAAGTTAATGCACTCACGCACGCATCGGTGAACAATGGACCATTGGCCCAGTGAAGGGTTAATATCATTTTGCAGCCATTAAATCGTTTCATTCACACGCCCGCCCATTGAGTGGTTATTGATTAATCGTCTTTGGCCAATACTCAGCGGCACTTCAACCTCTTCTCCCCTTCTCTTACCCTTCCTTCTTCTCTCTCTCCCTGTTTCTCTTCCTTTTGTGCACTGAAACGCTATATCCGTCAGGCACTGATAGTCTCGTTGTGTGTGTGTGTGTGTTTGTGTGTATCTCTCGCCCAGCACTAAAAGTATTGCATAATTTCGGGCAACGTTTTTTAAGGACACAAGTTTCTGTATGAAGGGAGTACAAGTTCTGGGAAACAGCTTAACATAATTGAGTCCTGGATAAATAAGTGAACTCCTGGCAATTTTCTAAGGCTTCACTTTACCTTACTTGAAATGAAAGTGACGCTTATGTGAAAAGTCGATTTCTTTGCAACCAGCCGAGAGTCCTTAAGTTCAAATTAGCTCAATTTAGAAGCTAGTTGAAAATTTCATCGAAAAATACTCGCAACTGCAACTTCTCTGCAAGCCGTTAACTATGTGATATGAGGTTTAATATCATGTGACTAAATTTGACAATAAAGAGTCCTATATATTATTACCAGCCGGTATGACACAAGGAAGTCTGCTAGGACCCACACTTTTCTCCCTATACACATCAGACATTAAAACTACACCGCCTCGAGGCGATGACAAGCCTCTGAGGATCTGCAAGGTTAACTTAAAAAAATTACAAAATGATCCAATACCTGGAACATTGACATTAATCGCTTACCGCAGATTAAATTGTTCTTGAGTAATCCTCAATCTTTCAAGGAGTAATCCTCGATCGGAAAACACATAGACAGATCCAAAGAATCCAGGGCTGCTCAAAATAGAGCAGTCAGAACAATCACTGGGTACGAGTGGTACGCCAGGAACACCATCTCCAACTGTCTTCGGTCTTTGGCGAGATCAACAGGCATTCCAGTCGACACCACGAAAGACTTGGACATCACAGAAATCGCCTGGCACATGGCCTCAAAGGACACGACCACCGAGAAGGCTGAGACAAGAGATCTCATACATAGATCTCCGCGGGAGAGGAGAAGCAAAAGCTGTTATATATTTATATTGCTTCTTTTTTTTTTAATTTTCTTGTTAATTGTTAATTGTTATATGTTAATTGTTATTTCATAAATTTGTGAAAACAAAGCTCGGCTAACCCGCGCGCCCAACTTGGGCTGAGTTAACAGGCTAAAAGGTTAAAAGGAGGTTTGAGGTTCTTCGTATGCCTTAATAAATAAATAAATAAATGAATAAATAATTAAATAAATAAATGAATAAATTAATAAATATATAAATAAATGAATAAAAAAAATAAATAAATAAATAAATAAAAAATAATTTAAAAAAACTTAAAACTTAAAAAAAGTAATTAGTGATCTGAAGGAAAACACAAATAGATATATAAGGTAACGAGAAACTTAAAAACCTCTTGTTTTTAAGTTTCTCGCATGCTTTAAGTACAAAAAAAAAGAAAAAAAAAAATCGTAATATTTTTGTAGCATACTTTCGGGGGGGATTTTTAATTGAAATTTTTTGAATTTCGAAAACATCTGCTGCCTACCTTCGAGGGCTGCACTGCACAATATAAAGGATCTAACTCGGCTATATCCTTACGGATTTGAGAAAAAATCAGTGCGTTGGAATCGCAAGGAGCAACTCTGTCGAATGGCATTCAAGGATAATGGGCTTATCTAGACTTCATTGACTTGGAAAAATTTCGTCCCGGGGCGCGCTGCAACCAATCAAATGTCACCAAATTGTCAATATCTTGAGAACCGTTAGTTGGATCCGGATGTCCTTTGGTCAGGTTATAGTCCTTGCTTATACAATATGTTTAATACCAAATTAGCCAGGATCTGCCAGGACATTCCTGAGATATGGCTTGTTTTTTCAATATCGAAATATCCTGCGAAACTAGAGTTTCAAAGGACTTTTCGTCCTTTTAACGGTTTTATCGGATTTTAGACCTTTATCCGCGATGTTGTGCCAAAGGAGTTGAAGAAAGTCCTCAAAATGGTCAAGTTATCGTCCTTTTTGTGTTTTTATGACAAATTTTGCATGCCTCCCCCTTGAAAAAAAAAATCGACAATTTTTTGAAAGATCCTGAAAATCGTAGTATGCCATTCGATAGAGCGGCTTCTCAGGAGCATAAAAATGGGTATCCTTTTTAAAATCGAAAGGACATTCAAGGACTAAAGCTCAATAACCTGGCATTTTTGAGTCAATTGTACTGCATTTTGATGAGGACCTTTCAACGACTCTTTTAACCGAAATCGATGTAAAAGGATACTAAGGATAATCAGGATAGCGGACTTTAAGCGATGCAGTAGAAAAAAAGGATTCAAATAGAAAAAAAATTATACTGTTATATGATGCACTTTATTATTTTTTCTAAGTACACTAAAAGCCCAGTGGCTCTCAAACTGTAAATGCAACTTTTACATGCAGTAACCATTTACTACTTGCTTTTATTACTTTAATTACTTAAACTAATATGTATGTGTGATGCCAGATTGAAGTATAAATTTAATAATATTTAAATATTTAAAATTTATAAATATATATTAATAATTTATTTATTTTATATATGTTATTTAACTTTCAAAGATTGATACTAATTATCAATACCTTACCTTTTCTTATTTATTTTCTATTTATTTTTATATTTATTATTATTTTATATTAGCTGAAGTATAAAGAATCCACTAGCTGATGATTAAATTATATGTATATTCATAAGAATTGTAAAAATAAATAAAAAACAAAAATAAACAAGAAATGAAACTTTACAAGTTTCACTGCCACCGGGAAGGTTGAAAAGGAGAAAACCAAAAGATCTCATACTTAGATCTCCAAAAAAAAGGACAAACAGAAGATGATAATCATTTCTTCTTCTTTATTTGTTAATTGTTTATTGTTAATATAAAAATATATAAAAAAAACAAATATTATCCGGTATAATTATTGGTATTTTGGCTTTTGTAGGTAACTTGTTTGTTTTTCTTCAGAATTTTCCAATATGTTGCCATTTTCCCCATTTTGCCATTTTCCCCGTTTTTGGCATTTGGAAAATCGTTCAGCTTTTGAGTTGTTTGCCACACGTTTCGGCATCACAATTAACTTCAATTTCTGGTCCATTCATTCATTTTCCATTTGCAACCGCAATAACTGTGTTTTGCCTTTCATTTTAATGCCCGCCCCTGCCGACCCTGCCCCCCGGTCGTCGGTCGTCGGTGGCAGAACTTTTCATGCAGCAGCATATCGCAGCCACGAACTGCCAATGTGGCAATCAACGATGTTGCACTCTGCGATGCCTAAAAACGATGCAACATAAATTTTTCACATGCTACATAACAATGATTGCCATTGTTTTTCAACTTGTTTTTCGCTTGCCACGTGCCACCAGCCAACAGCCATCAGCCACCAGCCACCAGCCAACAGCCACCAGCCACCAGCCGCTACACCCACCCATAGTTGTTCTTGTTGTTGATTTACTACTGACCCGATTTTCGGCTTGTCAACACATGCAGCAGTTGCATGTGGCATGCCGCTTGCGTCCTGCGTCCTGCCGCTGCAAGTGCGGGGTGAATCACGTGGCTGGGCCAAGAATTTGTCGCCTTGCCAAACTATGTGAAACTAATAGTTACATTTTGGCACCCACACACACACACACACACACACACACACACACACACACCCGCTCTTAAGCTAAGTGGAGAAGTGCACCGGGGCATTGCATAACTTTGGGCGCCACATATGCAAGCCATTGTTGGGATCCATGTGCATGCAACAGACTAGAGGCGACTCCACGCTCTGCACATTCAATGAGGCCGCGTCGGAGCCCATTTAAGGTTACTCGGTATGCCGGCCCGGACAGGGACTATGCCTGCCAGCGCCTATAGTTATGCAGCCTTTTTTTTTCTTCTCTCTTCTTCTTCCTGTTCGCCCGCCATCCGCATGCTTGAGCGAAATTTTTGCGCTGCGCTTGTGTTGCACAGAGTTTCTTTATACCCTGCAACAGTGGCTGCAAAAGGACTTTTGAGGCCAAAGGATTGTGGGTTGATTTTTGGGTGTAACCCTTATAATGTCCTGCAAGGTTCAGCTATGATGAGACTTTCAGCTTACAGGATATTTCCTGTGATAGTTTTGGGCTTACAGGATATCTGCGGGTCGTGGCTACAGGAGCCCATTTCACACATCCTTGCCAATTTGCGCGATTTTTTTCTCAGTTGGTCGTGTTTTCTCCGTGATGCGCATGGAAAATTGTTGCATATTTTGTGGCGCCCCCGCAACGTTGCGAATGCAGCGCATGTGTTGCAATTTGCTGAAATTTTTTGCCGTAATTTCGCTGCATGTTGCGACTTGCAACGCATCCCAAATTCTTAAAGCCAAAATACAGGATCAAACTGCGTACTTTTCGGCTTGTTTGGCAGCTTAATTTGTTGTTTACATTGCCGCTGGCAGTGGCAGTGGCAGTGGGAGAGGCAGTGGCAGTGGCAGAGGCAGTGGCAGACGCGGTGGCAGAGGCAGTGACAGTGGCATCTATTGCATCGCTTGGATCTCAGCATTCAACTATTTTGACATATTGCCTGTCATATATCCCGGAAGAGGACTCCTTTTGCCCCCTCCCCGTCACTCCGCGTTGCCAAATCGATGGGAAGCTTGGCAGATATTGCGCTCGCTGGCTGCAACCGAGTGTGTGGCAAGTGTATTATGCAACGAGGGTTGCCTTGACTTTCAGCGCGTGATGGACGAAGGCAGCACCGAAACGACAAAACGCTCGAATTGTGTCAATTTATATGCGAGCAGCGCAGTCACCCAGCCACCTAGCCCTCCCCAAGCCACCCAACCACCCAACCACCCAACCACCCAACCACCCAATGGGGGACCATTATACAAAAACAAGAAAAAGAAATTCAAAAAATTTTGCAATATTTTTTCTAACGCGAAACGCAGGCTTCCCGCTTTCTACCCTTGTCAGACGCTCTGTGATTTTTCATTGTGATTCTCATACACCAACACCAAGACACATTCACACACATTCACACACACGAGTACACATTCACACACACGAACACACACGCAGACACACACGGATATCGACACAGTCAACCTTTCTCTGTCTTTTATTCGCTCTATTTCCTTCACTCACACACACTCACTCACACAATCACTCACACACACACACACACTCATACACACACACACAGCTTGCTATTGAGTGCACTTTGTCAAAAGTTATTTTGCAACATTTGCTATTATGCGCTCGATAACAATTTTATAACATTTTCTTCTGTTGGCGACCTCTTCACCACCCACCCTCCTCCCCAACCCTCCCCGCCTTCCCACCCATCGATGTCCCATGCATTTTTTGCGTTCACAATTTATTGTGTTACATATATTATTATTGTGTATTGAAAAATGCATTTTTCATGGCATTACAACGAACCGTTTGCTGCCCCCTTCCATACCCTCACCCCGTGTCCTTCAACCAACTCACTTCTCGCCGGTCAAAGTTTTTGGCTGGAAAAATTGCTCCGGCTCCGGTCCGGAGCGGCGTGCGTATAAATTGTTTGCGACAGTAATTGGAGCACAATGTTAAAGCATAAAATTTTAATTTGATTTCGATCAACTTCATATATATTTATATATATATAGTCCTTTGGACGAGGCGGCCACAGATGCCTCAAACCGGATGAGGAAGAGCTGAGACCGCCAGCCGGCAGCTGGGAGCTGGGAGCTGGGAGGACATGCTTCAATGGGATCGGGTGTTCATATCCTGCAGCCAAGCCAAGTTCTGAGTATTCTGATTGCTTTGGTTAAAGTTTAATGCACTGCATGAAATTTGCCAAAGTTCTCAATGAACTGTGGACTGTATAGGACATGGGATGAACTTTTAAGTGCTCATTGCTATCGGCTTTCGATAACACAATTCAGTCTGCCAATCGATTTGTCGGCTGCTTATGTTACCTTCAAGCTGGCAAATTAGTTGGATTCAAATAACTCAATTTATGTGCGGAAAGTGAGAGGGCCCCCTCCCCCTCCCCCACCCTTTATGACGAAACTAGAAAACGCTGCATGAAGGTCGCTCCAAGGATCAAGTTTTATAATTTGTGTCTTACCTTCAATTCAAAGCTTGTCCCTCGAAGCAGCTGAAAAATCATGTCAAGGCTGAACCTTAGTCAAAGTTAAATGCGTTTTAAAGTCTCCTTTTGGCTTTAGTGAAGTTTCCAGGATGTTGTTCGTCCTTAAACATGGCACTCGCTGTCTTTAATCTTCGTTTCTTCTGCTGGCTTTCTGGGTTAAACTTGAGCGAATTCGTTGGTCGGTTTCAGTTTGTTGCTTGATTGTTTTGGCGCTTCTTTGGCTTCTTGTGGCCACAGTTGGTGCACCTGATGTGGCTTCCAGGTAACCCAAATGGCTCTGTGCCAGTTTGCATTGTCTTGGCGCTCTACTCAAGACTCAGTCAGCCAGGTAGCCAGTCAGCCAGCCAGTTAGCCAGTTAGCCAGTTAGCCAGCCAGCCAAGTGTCGTGTGTCGAGTGCCAAATGCATGTGGAACAGAGCCTTGACTGGACCATTTGGCAGTAGACATGGGCGGCTATTGAGGCATTCGCTTTGGAGGCGCTTTAATGCGCCATTTTCAATTTGTTGTAGATTACCCAAAAAGCAAATCCAATTAATCACAAATCCCAATTCACCCACGCGAAACACAACTGGGGGAATTCAGAAAAATCGAATAACGAAATGGCGACTGGCAAAATGGTGAAGTGGTAAAATGGCAAAATGTCCAAATGGCAAAATGGCAAAATGTCCAAATGGCAAAATGGCGAATGGCGAATGGTGAAAGCGAATGTTGCCGCTTCGAATATCAATCAATTACAACGGAAGTATTTATCGGACATGCTTATCGGCTTCAATAAAAGCACACAAAAAACACATGACACACACATGACACACACACATGACAAAGGATGGGCCGTAGGGACGATAAGGTTGTAGGACATCCGCTGGTTTTTGGGTGGCCCGTGAATATCATGGGAACTGCGCACGAGCGGCAACAAAAGTGAAATTCGATTAAAATTTATCACAAAACGCAAATCGCATAAAAAGCAACATCAATGCGAGGTATTCCTTTGGCGTATCCTTTAAGCAGAGGGCATGATGTTGCGGTGCTTTGGCGGAAACAATAAAAAAAGGCGCATCATTAATTCTTGCAACATTTCCAATAGACGCCCCAAAATTTATAGCCAGTAAAGGATACAAGGCCAAAGCCGAGCAGCGGCAACATTCTGAAACGTATAAAATGAAATGAAATAATCAATAAGGATATACGATACCCTTTAGGTTACTCCTTGAAGTGATCGGAAAATATCGAAGGAAGAAAGAACGAAGTTAATGGATCGGCATCAATGCTATGAGATATGTGGACTTTTATTTAATGTTAACACTGAAAATGCACGTATGTTGCATTTCTTACATTTCTGTTAACAGTCTGTTAAAGGACTACACTGTTTAACAGAGCTTCCTTGTGAGAAATTAAACACCTTTTCAGATCTACTGACAGACGATGCGTAACTTGAAGATGTGAGATCTGTTTCTATACCTCATAGCTTACATCTCTTTACATCTCTGTAAGCATCTGGTTACATCTTCTGTTAACATCCTGTTAGCATAATCTGTTAATTTCGTGGCAGCATCTTCTGTTACCAGCCTGCTAAAATCTTCTCTTAACATCCTCCTAAAATCTTTTGTTTACATTCTGCTAACATTTTCTGTTAACATTCTGCTTACATTTTCTGTTATAACCCTGCTAACATCTTCTGTTAATAAAATCTTACAGAACTCAAGCCAAACAGATTTGTCTTAGTGGATAGCACATTAAAGTGTCCTTAAGAAAGTCCTTCGCCTATGCAAATCTTTTCTGTCTGGAATCAGACATAAATCAAAAATTTCTCAGAATTGTCTAAATCCTAATTTGAAAATTCCCGTCTAGTGGAAAGTCTGTCCTTAAAATAAATCTAGGGTAGAGCAGCGCCTAAGTCTGACGTCGGAGCGTTTCAGCATCTGTTCTGCTTGCGTGACTCTTCACCCCCCTCTAATTCCCACTTTTTAGTCTTAATTTTTTGTTTTTATTCCCCTCTTCCATCCTCTACCTCTCATCCCTATCTTTCCCTCTGTCTGTCTGTCTGCCTGTCTGTGTGTCTGTTGGTGAAAGTGTGTGAAAGTCTTTTGCTACCCAATCATTATTCAATATGTTGACTTTTGTGCTTCTACATTTGTTTCGCCCCTTGCCACATAAGTCATTTGTGGGCTACAAAGGCATTGGTGGACGGGACGGGTGTGGGGGAGCGTTGGGGCTTTCAGGGGCATCACCCTATTGCCAATATGTGTGGCAGCGCATGCAAAAGACAAAGAAAAATTTGTTCAAAGTGCCGCGCGTCGATGTGGAAATTGTGATAGTGGTTCTGTGTGTGTGTGTGTGGGTGTGGATGTGGGTGTGAATGTGAGGTATGGATGTATGGGGTATATGGGGCAATATCTCAGCCCCAGTGCTGGCCCATAGCAGTCACCCGCATGCCAAAACAATGAACTCTCTGGCAACACTGTCGAAGTTGTTTAACTTTCGATTTGTTGCCCTGCTTGTTGGCTGTTCTGTTCCACATGTCTGGTTGCAGGTCTCGTTACATTGCCACAGCTTAGGGTTGCCTCTGCCTTTGATTGAGGTCCCCAACAAGTGTCAACTGGGGCATTGATTTCCCATACATTCTGCCCGTGAAATGAAGCCCCAGTCTCAGGTGACTGCGTGGCAGTCAACCAGTGGAAACTACTCCATAAGTGGGACTTGGTTTTTCCGTTGATTAGAAAATTAATTGCGACTTCTTAACCCATTAGCTTTGGCCATGGGTGTTAAGCCACGTAAGAGATAAAAGGATATTCGGTTGCATTTAGATTGAATGTTAAATGCGACCCTCCGGAACTCCAAATTACTGGGCTATTGGACTCAAAAGGGGATTTGTCCCTTTAATTCCAATCTGTGGCTGTTGTTGCTGAAATTCCAAATAAATATATATATGTATATTAATATATATATATATATATATATATATATATCGTCCCATCGGTAGCTAAATTATGAGGATTATGCAAGCCGTTAAAGCCGTCGATTATTGCAGAAATTGTATAACAAAATATCTAAATGGATTTGGAGCATAATAATCATTAAATGGAATCCATTAGATGAAATATAATTCAAAGGCTATAAACTAATCGATATCATTACGTGATAATTCCGGATTGTCCGGGTAATTACAGACTCTCCATAGGATTTACGCATTCCTCTGCTTGCATAATTTCCCCTGCCTGGCGGCAATCATAAATCATAGCACGCTTTTGGGCGTCAGCATTGAATTGGGCCGCAGTTACATATTTTATTTGATATTAAAAATAAATGTATGAATTGAAATTGCAATTGAAAATGAAATCAGCAATCGAATATATTTCATAATATGTTTAAATAAATAAGTTTTTAGAGCCCACTTTTTCCAGCTATGTAATCAGCGGCCGCAATGAAAAAAACACCTTTTCAAAGGCCTCTGACGGACAGACGGCCTATCGATTAATCGGTATAAAACAGAGCTTCAGGCGGCTCAAGAGCAATCAAACTCATAAATTAGTCAAAAGAAGAAGAGCTGAAATATTTATATTTTATTACCCACTGCACAGTAGAATGCATATATCCTTGAAGCTAGCGAATTTTAATTAAAACATTTTCAACTTGCATTTTTAAGATAAATAATAAAAAATAAACAAAATAAATAAAATAATTGAAAAAAATAAAATAAATAAAATAATTAAAATAAATACAGTAAATCAAATAAAGAAATAAAAAATATTAAATAAAATAAATAAAATATATAAATAATATAAATTAAATAAATAAATTAACTGAAATAAATAAAATAAATAAGATAATTAAATTCAATAAAATAAATAAAATATATAAAATAATTAAAATAAAGAAAATAATTGAAATAAATGATACAAATAAAATAAATAAATTATATAAAATAATTAAAATAAATAAAAAAAAACAGAAAAAAATAAAATATATAAAATAAATAAAATAAAAAAAAAAATATAAAACAAATGTAAATCCTTAAGAAATTTTCCTACATATAGAGTTTTCTTTTACATCAGAATTCTTAATAGTGATAAATGTCATATAATAAAAATTCTGAATTTCTCTGAAAAATCCTGCTTGTAGAATTTACAGGGTATCCTCAGGTCGAGCCCAGCCAATAGAATCCTTCGCTGCAATCGCGGTTTGCTTTAGTTTGTGACTTTTTAAAGTTTTATGTAAATTTAATTTGGTTTTCAAGCTTCAAATACCTCACCTGTCGCTGCTTCTACCTTCTACCTTTATCCCTTTTCCCTCTCCACCCTCCGCCCACCATTCTTCTTGTTTTCCTATCCTCGTCCTTTGTCCTTTTGCTGATATACCGTCTCATTGCCCTTCACTGCCCGCTGCCTGCTGTTGTTGGGTTGTGGTTAACCAGCAAAAATGCTCGTTTCCAGCACACTTGCAACAAAGGCTGGACATGAAGCAACAGCCACGCCCATTGATTGAAGCACCCGCCGCCCATACGATTGAATAGTTCAGATAGTTTCGCATTGTTGCGGTAAATTGGCAAAAATTTACATACCATTGGCATTTATTGTTTATACATTGGTTGCATGTCACATCATCATCATCATCATCATCGTCATCGTCATCATGATGATGATCCTTATTGTTGTTGTTATAATTGTTTTTAACGTGTTGATCGTGTTGCATGTTTGTTGGCAGCGATTGTGGCCTTAAATTTGTGGCAATTGCATTTTACAGCTTTCAGCCGCCCGAAACTCTTTGGGCCAATGTTTGAGCCTTGCATTTTAATTGGGGTTTTAGCCATGAATTGCACGCTTTTTGGTTAATTTTTGAAATCGAGACTAAAACTCGTAAGCTCACATAATTGGTTCGTTTCAAACAATGTGTGTGTGTGTGTGTGTGTGTGTGTGTGCAGGATTTAGTGAAACGTATCAAGTAGGTCAAAGCCGATAGCATTTGTGGTTTTAATAATATTTAAAGGACACTCAACCAGCAACAGCAACAGCAACAGCAACAGAAATTTTAAATCATAAATTCGACTATTCCTGCGCCTCGTTTTCAGGACTTCACATTTTGGCCATAAATAATGGCCAAGCCGGTTTTAAGTATTTGGCAACAGCTTGGCCGAGGACGTGAGAAAAATGTGGCTAACATTCAGTTGCCGTCTTTGACCCACCTGACAGCACCTGCCGCTAATGGCAGCTTCCCCTTTATCGCCCCACCGCCCCACTCCCCTTCCCCCCCTATACACCGCCCCCTCGACTGAACCTCATTTGATTTATAAGCGCCTCCCCATGTAGAATATCTAAAGTTTTATCACATTTATCACACACTCGGCTGTGTATGGGAATGGTTTGTTTGTCCTTCTGCTTTTGCATAGCTCAACCAACTGTGTACCATCTGCCCACCCACAGTCCACAGTCCACAGTCCGCAGTCCACCCACTGCCCACCCACAACCCAATCCGATGAGCAGCTTCTGTTCATCTAACAAACAATTGCCATGTAATAGTTTGTCACTTGCCTTGTTTTCGAGGGTTCGTCTTGCATAATGACAGCTGTGTGACATGTCATAAGCTCAATGACAACAATGGCTATAGTGTATCTACACACACACCCACACACACACACCCACACACACCCACACACTGTCACATATTGATGATGTGCGTCAAATGCCGTCGCTGTTTCTGTCAATTTCGTTAGCCACAATGTTGTCCTGGCAGTTGGCCTTCGCACTGAGCGAATGCTGTCCTTCGTCTTGCTGTCCTTTGTTCGGCTTGTCAGTGCGTTCATCAATGCATCCACACTGCTTCATTTCTACGTGTATGTGTGTGTGTGTGTGTGTGTGTGTGTTTTTGTTGTCAGCTTGACAAATTGATCGCGTGATATGTTTGTTACCAAATACCGACAGAGCTCCAATTGCTCCACGACAGCTGCATTATTTCTGTGTCTCCACTGATTTCAACGATGGTCCGTTGAAGGGGGAAAAATGAAGGAAGGACGGACGAAAGGACGAAAGGAAGGATAAAAAGAAATACTGAAGATAAACTGACATAAGATTTAAATTTGACGTTGAAACTGAAACTGGATTTATTTCAAATTTTCTATTAATAAATCTCCCTCACTTTTAAGGCACATATACAGTGTATATCCAGTTGGCTCTCAAGGATGAATGATGTTACCTTTTTGCTAATCTGATATTGGACTTTGATGGCTGTACATCGAGTCCTGCAAGTCCTTCAACTCACCGAATTGAGCTCTTGTTATGCCGCTTGTTGAACAATGGAATTTACTGACCAAAAACAAGTTGTTCAACTTTGAGTCCCACTTTGACTCTGCTTACCCAATCACTTGGACAGGCTTTATCCCTCGTTTCAGCCTCTCTTTCTCTCCTCTGCCCCCTCCTCTCACTCCTCCCCCACCACTTACCTTCTCGCCTTCGCTCGCTTTGAGATATTGAGATACTTGCATAATTAAACCGTTCACAGTGCCAGACAACTTAATTGTCGGTGTTGTCCTTATGGGGCCCGGGACCAGGACAGTGACCAGATGTGTGGGTGGCTAGGGATGGGGCGGAGGAAGAGCTGGAGGTGAAGACACGGTTGACAGCAGGCGGTATATGGCAACGGGACAACGTCAATTCGTTAAAATCTACGTCAGCTTTGCTGCTAATTTTGTTTGCCTTTTGTAGCACATTCGCACACATGCAGACTGGCAAACACACACACACACACACACACACACACACAGATACAGTGGGAAACACAGTGCTGGGTGAAAGTATGCGCACGTAACGTTTGTCATCTTGTTTGACCTGCACTTCAAACACTGCAGACAAAATGCTGTCGAAAATTCAGAGATCTCCGATGTCTGATGTCTGACGTCTGATGTCTGACGTCTGATGTCTGACGTCTGATGTCTGATGTCTGTTGTCTGTTGTCTGACGTCTCTTTATGCATATATCCTTGTATAACCGACACGGGTCGGTGTTCATCTCTCCTCTCTTTAGTTGTTAATCCGCCTAACGATATGCGACATACAAAAAGTTTTTGTTGAAAATTAATTAATTTTATGTGTAAACATTTGTTAATTTTTACCTCTTTTGCAGTGAGTGTGGACTGGTGTGTGTTTGTGTGTGTGTGGGTGTGGTTGTGTGCCGTTGATCCTTGGCAAGTGGATTTTGTCCTGACAACGTTTGTCAGCATTTAAATTACTTTAATTGGCTTGAATATTTTTTAGATCCGCTTTTAATTACATCAATCGCATTTCTCTCTTCCTTTGCAGTCACTCACACATGTGCCACTGAGCAGCGGTACGAGGGGCAACGTAAAGGAAACTACACACAACATCCTTGGGAGAAGTGATGAAGTCATGAGACCGACATTCGATCGACGCCTCTGGATATTATTGTTCATTATTTTAGTACAATGTAAGTAGCAAGGGGAATGGGAGGGAGGGCATGGGGGTTGGCCGGGCGGGGTTAAAGCCGGAAGATTATTTGCAAAAACGAGAAAAATACATTCTCCCAAATTAATGCTCCAAGTGGCCCCACTAAGCCATCCAGATCATATATTCCTGGCGAGGCTTTTGTTGAAAACCGAATGCTCCACTTTGTATGCCGGCAACGTGTGAAAAATAGTTCACAGATAATCGCAGTCAGGCAGGTCACATTATTTATGCGCCGGCACACACACTCACACACACATTCCCACGTTGTCCTTCGCCCTCATCCTCGGCAGTCGCTCTGCAGTCCGAGTCCTTCGGGTAGCCCTTATCAGCTTGATATTCTATGCCACAAGCAGCAAACAAAGCCATTTCTTTTATTTGATGTGCGTTTCGGGGCCTCCCGCTGTGGGTAGGTGGCAGAGGGGGTGAGGGGGTGAGGGGGTGATGGGGTGAGGGGGCGAGGGGACGCATACGGACAGCGGCTGACCCTGGGCATTTGTTACGAAAATAATATGTGTGGTACTTGCCTCAAGGTTTGTGCTCCAATAGGATGCCATGACGGGTGCTGCATAGCAAGCAACCAACCAACGGCTTCATCGCTTCTACCGAATGCAATGGGGCGTATGAGTGATATGCTATTAAGCAACCTTTATTAGTCATACGTAACCTTGCCGCCCCGCCCTGTCCACTGTCCCCTTTTTACTTTGCTCATAACTTTTCTAAGTTCAGGTTGCCGCCTTCGGGGCGTGGCTGCAACATATTTATTAAATGCTTAACTCGCTTAGGACAGTTATGACCCTCCAAGTGACACCCGAATACCGCCCAAGTGCCTAAGCATTAGCTTTAATTATTTAAGGAATAAATAACACTTTAATTAAATAAATAATTAATTATTAAATTTAAATAAATTTTTTAATATATTAATTATTTAAAAACAAAGTCTTAGTGGGTAATTTATTTCCCTTCCAAAACCACCACAAATTGACGCCCAACTTTTCATTTGTGATTGCATCGATAATTAATCGATAAATGGCTACTTAGTGTAATTGAAATACTCCAATTGGATGTCGGGCGCCACGTCAAGGTCGCTTTCAACCACAGCTGACACTGCGAGGACCACAGGATCTCAGTTACCATAACTCTTTTCCGACTAAAAGTCAGATGCGTGTAACAAGCGGTAAAGAAAATGCCCGGCACATCCGACTACTCAACACAGACACACACACACACACACATGCACACATTCTAGTGCATTTATAGATAGAGGGAGAGAGAGAGGGAGTGAGAGATACACATGCAAAACGGAAACGGAAATGCGCGTTCAAGAATTTTAATCTGAATGCGCAATTTCGCGTGTGAGCTGTATGCCAAAATGGCGCGGCACATGTCGACCAAATGGCGGCATCGCTGCCACAGCCAAAGGCGACGCCACACTGGTGGATTGTGGATGGGCGTGGACCACACCCATTGCCAACGTCCGTGGCCCCTTTGTTGCGGCACATGTTTCACTGCGGTGCGCCTTGGAATTTCACGCGTTTATTTGCAAAGATTACGAAATGCGCCCCCTCCAGCCCCTCCTCGACCTCTTCACCCCACCCCATCCCCTGCTAAAGTTTTGTATGCGTTTCCTGTGCACTGACGACGTTGCTTTTTTCCCCATATCCTTGCACCACGCAGCGATTCCTTGTCCCTAGTGTTCTTTAGCTTGGCTCGCCTTCTCCTCATTTCTTTTTTTCGCCTGTGCACTGTTTGCTTGTCCCTCCGTCTGTCCGCCTGTCCGCCGTCCGTCCGTCCGTCCGTCCGTCCATTCACCCGCTCATCCCGCTAACTTGTTATGCATGCAAAATTCTGTGGCAAGTACACAGGCAGGGAACACACACACACACCGCACCCCATGGCATCCCTTCCCCCACTTCACCCTGAACAGCCCCCCACCCCCTGCTCCTTCGTTAGTGACATGCAAAATATTTTTGCATAAAAATGTTTGCCCACCAACACACGCACTTCCGCCCCTGGAGTCCATAAGTCCTGCAATCCTTGCCCCGGCAGCTGCAGCTACAACTTCAGCTGCAACTTCAACAATTCCGTTTGATATGTGAAAAATGTTAAATTTTAAAGGTTTTTCAATTTTAGTTTATGAGACAAGCGGAGCGTGAAATTTATTGGTAAATTTGTAGTAGTAGATTTTTGGTATATTCTTTGGTATATTCTTCTCTCTTTGCGAGCTCACCTTCCTCCACATTTGAGTCCACATCAGGGGAGGGAATCTTGGGTGTCTGTCTTCGCCCCACATCCTCCCAGGGGTTTTATGCCCAACATTTTATCCAAGTATTTAAGCTGAATGTGCGTTTGCTACGTGTTCGCCATGCTAAGGACCTCCAATAGCATCCTGATGGCCATTGCGAGGATGAACAGGATGTGCAGCATACTTAAATTGTGACAGCAACAACGGCCATCAAGCATATTCCAGCTCTAATAAAGTGGAGCATTGGGTGTGCTTAGTCATATCATTGGACTGTCATCGTCCGGTTGCTCCTGCCATTAATTCGTTGCTCCGAATCATCAGGCAAGCTTGAATCCTTGAATCCTTGAGTCCCTGCCTTCTGCTTGGCAGCTCGCATTATGTTCTTAAATCTCTTAAATAAAATCAAAATATTCTCAGCTTTATGAATCGCCTTTCAGTGGCTTCCAGCCAAGCGATTGGTTTAATTCGGGGATTTATATTTTTTATTTGCCTTGGTCCTTAGTTGATATATTAAATAAAAAATAAATAAAAATAAAATAAATAAAATAAATATTTATAAAATTTAATTCTGGACTTTAAGTGGCTTAAATCTGAAGTGCACATCTCATCCTTAAACTTAAACTACAGATTGAACAAAACACTCTACATTTCCTACTAAATATCAATATTATTATATTATAATTATTAAATTAATAAAAAATTATACTTAATCTAAAATTTATATTCAAAATTATGTACATTTTAATTTTATATATTTTCTATTTATTAAAATTTTCAAATTTATTTATTTATGATTTTAAAGCATTTAAATCGTACTTGCAAATGTGGGTCCTTGTTGGGGTGCCCGATGTATGCCAATGTGCTCCTTGCCTTCAGGAATATTAAGAGAAATATACAGTCATAAATAATCGCATCACAATGCACAGTCTTTGGCAGTTAGCTCAGACAATATCGTCCTGCGAAAGTAGGCAAGAACTTAACTCTTCCATGAACAGCATCAGGAGCAAAATTCCAAGCGAAATCAGCTTAAATTTCAGCAGTCAAGTGGACTCCTCCACTCAATTTTGTGCTCACTCAGCGCACGCTGCTCGGATGCTGCAATCAAGAAGACAAGACCGCAGCGCGTGTCCTGGCATGCATGGGGTGCCGCAGGACCAGAGAGTGAGTGAGAGAGAGTGAGAGAGAGTGAGAGAGGGGGAGCGGGCTAGGCTATTCCGGGCCGTTCATAGACAACGACTCTTGAGGCAGGCGGCCACTCAGCGGCGAGCCATAGAGTTGAATTGACTCCAAGCTGCAGCTGCAGTTGCAACAGCGACGCCAATGCTGACGCAGCGACGGCGATGGCGACGGCGACGTCGTCGACTTAGTTAGCCACTTTTCCTTTATATAAAATTCGCCTTTTGTGCCTCGAGTGGCCCTAACTGCACCGCCAACGGCCCGCGCGCAGTGTCCTCCGGCGTCGACTCCTCTAAGAAAAATACAGTTTGCTGCAAGTTTATTTTAAAACTCGACTTTTGTGTGCTCAAGTTTACTTTTGTGGGGAATTACTTTTCGGTTATTTTATGTGGCCCACAGACGCCGCTGATTGTCTTGTTGTCTGGTGTTGATGCAGCCCCAAAAACCGCCAGCGACTGAAGGACTGAAGGATCCCCTTGGCCGGGCTCTATTTTCTAGGTCTACTACTTCCTGGCGGAGTTTATTATGCTGCCCGCTTGAAGTCGAAGCTGTTTGCAAAATGCAATTATTATAAAGTTTCTCTCGTATTCCTTTATTCCTTTATTCCATTATTCCATCTTGCGTCGCGTCCTTTGTCCTTTGTCCGATGTTGAAAATGGAAATTATGGACGGCGCCATTTTTGCTGTCCTCAACTCGTGCTCGGGCACGTTTCTTCTCCTTTAGAGTTTTGCTCTTTCATTTCGCTTTCTTCTTCTTCTTCTTATTTTTTCTTCTTTTACTTCTTTTTGTCTCTCTCTTTTCTTTTTATTTCAAATGTAGAACAAAACTACAAACTATGAAGAGAAGTTAGAAAAGTTTTAAAGTTGTTGCAGTTCATGAAACTTAAAGTCTTAGAGCGGCAACTCGAACCGGAAATGTGCATCGCCTGTTGTTCCAAAAATCGCCAAGAGCGGAAACGTTGCTAACAATAAAAAGCCAAAAAGGGCATAAAACGCGCACTTCCGTTTTAAATTTCACCCCTTCACGGCGGGCAACCCCCCTTAACCCCACCCAACAACACCCCTCCCCTTTTTAACATCACTGCTACATTTAAAAAAAAGCTTCACACCGCGCAACTTCATGTGTTCAACACGGCTTTGGACTAAAGACTCAGGACTAAGGACGCAGGACTCGGGACGCAGGACTCTGGACTCAGGACTCAGGACTCCGGACTCTGGACTCAGGACTCTGGACTCTGGGCTCTGACTCTTGACTCTGACTCTCGGCTCTTGGTTGCTGCTGGCTTCCGGCTTGGCTAGACCGACAAAAATTGGCCGCACACTAAATTGCACACCTGAGATTAATGCGCCGGCACTTGAAAGGCGTTTTGGGGCATGGTCCGGCCTGCCAAGGTGTGAAGGCCACAAGCGTTTCCACTTG
The DNA here is from genome assembly GCA_035044505.1 of Zaprionus lineosus. Classification (NCBI taxonomy): domain Eukaryota; kingdom Metazoa; phylum Arthropoda; class Insecta; order Diptera; family Drosophilidae; genus Zaprionus; species Zaprionus lineosus. Next base: position 280,746 of record JAWNNX010000436.1, on the reverse strand, counting down.
CAGTTCGAGTTGAATGTAAAGCGCGCCCGCCGCCTTTTCACAGAAAGTCAAACGCTTTTCAGGCGCCTTTGCTGTTTCACTTGTCTGTTATTGTTACAGTCCTTCCCCTCCTCCTCCTCCCCCTCTCCACTCCTCTTCTTCCTCATTCTCTTTTTCCTTCTACTCTACTTCTTCTGCGTTTTTCTTTTCGACCGGACGCCATTTTGTTTTTGTACTATTGTTGTCTAGGTTGCCGCATTTTTGGCGCTCACAGCTGACGCCTTGGGAAGGCGCGTTGCGAGTGCACAAGATGAAAGCGGCTGCCATACACTGACTGCCAAAAGTATACGGATGAGCTGCAGGAATACTATAACTCGGGATAAGACTGGAAATCCTTAAAAATAATACTTAAATTCAAGTCACTTAATTTTCAAATATTTTTAGAAATTTCTAATTATATCGGATTTTAATGAAGTCAAAGCAAAATCAAATCATTAAGTCGTTTTAAAGGTAACTCATAAAAGTGAATTTATTATAATGTTCAACTTTAAGGAAATTTTCAAAAAGGACATTCGAGTCTTTTAACTTAACAGCTTTTGGTGTCCCCGAACCTTTGGAGGAGACTGTGGAAATGATTTTTTATGTTGCCTTCGTTTTTTTCTTCCACCGAATTCTGTGCTTTTCGGACTCATTTCCTTTCGTCTCTTCTGCCATTCACACACAATCACACACATACAAATGTACATCACATGCTGTGTGTGTGTGTGTGTTCAGTCAGTAAAAGCAACAGAAAATAAATTAAGTGGAAGTAAGTCGTAACGAAGTGATACATAATTCTTTGTATTTCGGTGTGGCCTTCCCTGCAGAGCCCCAATCATTCCCCCTCAATGCCACTCACCTCCACTTGCATCCACCCGCCTCCACGCACGTCCAGCCGCCTCCACTCGCGTCCACCCACCTCTGTGCCTCTCACCCCTCGAGTGCCTCATTTTTTATATTTTTACTGCAGTTCGTTTCAGTTCATTGTGGCCAACAATTGGGTGCAAGTTTGTGGCACAAAACAGTTGCAAGCTCCTCTTTAAAAGTAGACACTCGACATTTGAAGTTCTCGTTTGCGTTCCTTAATTAATGTCCGAGTGTGTACGGGACGTGAGGGGCATGCCATTTACAAGTCCTTTTATCTGCTTCCTCGTCTTCTTCTTCTTCTTCTCTACACACACCCGCAGACATCAATGTGGAGAGACTTTAATGTGACTTCCAGTAATTTTCCCTAAAAACGCCATTCATGGACGCAAATCAAAATACACGACGAAACTTTTTGCCTAAGGGCAGGGATAACGGTAACCTAATATACCGTAATTTGGCTTTAATGACCAGACAGGGGGACGGAGAACGGACATTGCTGGGGGGGAGGACAACAAAAGAGTCCACTCCTTGAAGCCCTTAAATAGCCTAAATAACTTAATATCAGGCGAAAGGCAAGGCGGGGTGGAGGGGCAACTGGGCGGACGGGGCGAACGGCAGTCGGGTAGTTGGGAGCTGTGATTGGGATCTGACGCCCGAAAGCGGACATTGCGCTCGGGTTGCCTTTCTGCTTATTGCTGCTTAACTAAGCCAACGATATCATTTTATTACACAGCTCAATGACAGCAACGTCGACCACGCCCATTTGGCCACTTGCAAAGGTGGGCAAAGTTTAGAGGGCGAGAGTCCAGCTGCTAACTAGTTGAAAAATTTCACTTTCAATGGGCCCAAAGTCGCAGCAGCCGCGTTCAGCTTTAACTTTACTCTGCCACCCTCAACCCTCAGCCCTCAACCCTCAACCCTCTGCCGACAGCCACGAGTCACCAGTCATCAGCCACCAGCCACCAGTTACCAGCTACCAGCTACCAGCAGCCAGCAGCCATCAGGCATCCGTCCTTTGCCACCTGCCACACCTCTTGCGTCTCCTTCCATCGTCCTTTCTGCATCGCGCTCTGCGAGCTCAGAGGCCATTAACGTGTTTCGTTTCATTTAACTTTTACGCTCGGCGTTGTTCCCAGCCTCCCCGAAGGAGTAGCTCAGCGCTGCTATTTAGCACGAGCCCAGAGCTCCGGAGTGTTCCCTCTTCCTGTCGCCGCGATGCGACCACCCACTACGTCGCCCACTCCAGGAATTTCTGTTTCGTTTCACTTTGGGCCCATAAAACGAAACTTTTACCTGCTGCATGCTTGACCCAGCAAAGGACGAGAACAGCAATGACGAGGACAACAACGGGAACGAAGACAGGAACGACGACGGTAACGACAACGACGACGACGGCGACGATGGCGACGATGGTTGGAAAAGGAATCGCATGGCTGTGGGCAGGGGAGACATGGGATCGCTGAGGGCGTGGGGCCCGGTGGGTTGACCTTCGATGCTGACAGCAGCCGTCATTAACCTTTCATGATGAGGGAGCGAGCCGAGCACAATCAAGCGGAACAGGTGGCAGCCTTCGGGCCTCTCAGGACTCTCAGTCCTGGCAAGCAGCCATCATCGGAAGTGGATGCTCAGTGCGGAGCTGACTAAAAACTTACTGCTCACTGCCTTGGCCTCAGATATTAAATTTGAACTTTGAGTTCCTTGGCTTGGACTCCTTTGTTGCTTCACTGTTGTTTTTGTTCATGTCCTTGTCCCTGTGTCGCCGTGTCGCTGTGTCCTGTTGTGGTTGCTGTAAAGTATTTTTGGTTATTTTGACTTTAAATGCTTTTGGACTGCGACAATTTCCCAATGACCCAGTTTTTTGTCGCTGTGTGTCTGACAGCCGCAACATTTTTTGTATAGCTAACCGCATGCCACACCCACACCCACACCCACTCATACACACGCACACCCAGAAGTGCACCCACTATACAAACAGTTGCAAATAATTTGGCAACCGCAGTCCTGTCTGTGTCGTAGCCAACGTCCTGCCTGCGGTCGCACCAGGCTCTATTCCTATTTGCGCATCCTGTTACTCAATTTGCAGAAAATTATTTGCCGAGCGAATTTGCACCCCGAAATCACGCAGCAGGACCAAAATTCTAAGCTACGCACTGAGCGTTCCGTTGAACTCCAGGCGATTAATTGAATTTCAATACTGCAAATTTCGGCTGCAATACTGCAACACGTGAAAATTGCCGAAGCTCTGCATAAACAAAGAAAGTCCTTAATAGTCCTTGGGGAAGAGAACTTTACGCTGCTTGATTGAAAAGTCCTTCTGCATCGCTTATTTAATAGTTTAAATCGGCAGTCTTTAAGCCAGTCAAGAGCAAGAGATATATGGCTTGTCCTCTCAAGTTGTCTTGCTCTTATCCTTAGAAGTGATGCCACATGCTTAGGCAGTAAACTTAATTTCAAAACTTGGCCCAAGGACGAATGTCTGCTGCTTAGGCGCCAACATCGCATTCCGTTCTCCAAAAATCAATAAGAATTTTATAATGTGGCACACAGATTGCTGTGGGTGGGGGAAGGTGAGCGAGGGGAGTGGGGAAGGGGGAGCTGCCACGGACGGGGCCAAAACAACAATGGCAATGTCGCTATGGCGCCTAAGCCTCCGTTGTAACCTTAAACTCAGGCAAAAGCAACAACAGGGACAACTTGAACATCGACAAGAACAGGATCAACATCATCATAGCCATAGCCATAGACATGGCTATAGACATGGCTATAGACATGGCCATAATAATGACTATGACGATGACAGAAGCAGCAGCAATAACAACAACAACAATAACAACAACAACAATAACAACAACAACAATAACAACAACAACAATAACAATAGCAAATAACTGCCCTCGAGTGTTTTATCCTTGACAAATCCTTGTGCAACAATCAACAGCAGCAGCAGCAGCAAATGAAGAAAGCATATGGAAAAAATGAAGGCAAGAGAGCGACAAAAAAAAGAAAGGATGAAAATGAGTGGGAAAAGGAACTGCAAGCGAGTAGTTAACAATGCCAAATGCGCTGCAAATGTCTAAATGAGTGCACGAATGAATGGAATGAGTAGAGTGAGTAGAGTGAGTAGAGTGAATAACCACTGATGAATGCCTGAACGAGCACCCACAACTACTTGCCGCATTCATCAGGCGAATGCTCATATGTCCTTTGTGTAGGTGCCACTGACAATGGCGCTAAACGAGATTTTGAGATGAATTGTTGTCTGGTGATGTCTTGGTCAGGCCTTCCAATAGCCCTCGCATACTTTAAGGATAGTTAAGGATACTCTCTTTAAAGAGAAAGTTAAAGAGATGCTTGAATAGAAGTTGTCCTTTTTGGCTGTTGACTTGTGTGAAATCCTGGGTGTAGCCTGAGAAATATTCATTAAGAAAGACCCCCTTTAAATTTATGATGTATTCAAAGGATATGTGTCATTTAGAAGAAAGCTTATTTTTTATTTTCTTGAAAAAGGATATTCATTTGTATTGAATTCATTTTAAAGTCATATATTAATAAAGCAGTCCTTGCCTGTTCTGCTATAACTCGATACATTTAGAGTCGAACAGACCGTAGTTCAGTAGTATTCCCTTTAATATACCAAAAATAGTCAAACTTAGTATTTAAAAAATTACATATAAAGTCCCGAAATGATTTCTGGACCGCCCTATCTGGCGACCTTTGGAGAGGATGGGCTACCCACATTTGCGGCTAACAGGCGGGAGTTCAAAAGGTGAGTCCAGGGGATCCCAGCAATTTTCTTAATATCTACAAGTGGCAATTTGCATTTCGTCCTGAAGCGACTTGGTGCCACAGTTTCATAACATGGCCGAGGACTTTGGTAATTTCAAAACCACGACTCTGGTGCACAAATTGTACTCGAAGCAGTGCACAAAGAACGGTAAGTGTTCCAAGGTGTGCTTCGAGGAGGCCATCAAGCGGGGTAACGAGCAGTTGGAGATCGGGGATGGGGAGTCCGTGGCTGTGCCCATAGTTCGTAAGATACAGCGTTGCGAGGATGTGGATACGGTGGTGCACGTGGGGGATCGCAAGTTCGCCTGCACTGGCTTAGTCCTGGCTGCGTTGTCCTCCTACTTTCGCCAATTCCGCATGTACACGGATGTTGACCTACGCAAGGCTCCGATCTCGCCGTACACCTTTGACTACATTTATAAGTGGATGATCGGTTGCATTGGAAGAGTCGGGGCAGATGATGTTATGGACGTCCTGCGAGCTGCCACCTTTCTGGGAATTCCAAAGCTGATCAACGCTTGCTACGCTGTTTTGGACCATCCCAAGTTCGATGAGTTCCTGGCCTTCGATGTCATGTGCCGCTGCCAGTCGGACAAGCAATTATTTCTCATTACCAAGACCATGGCAAGTCGCGTGTCTTCGTCCTTCTTGATCATCATGTGCAGTCGCGAGTTCATGAACCTCAGCGAGGCCGAACTCTGCTGTCTGCTCAAGTCCAGTGCCCTGGCCGTTAACTCTGAAAGTGAGGTGGGTAGGAGGATGTCCTCTTGGCTATGTGGTTGTCATTCGACAGGTTGTCATTCATTCAATCTCCGTTAGGTACTCTTCGGGGCATTGCACTGGCTGAACAAGAGCTGGCCAAAGCGGAGCTCATCGGTTTTGACCGTGTTAAGTCACATTCGATTCGCTTTCCTCTCACCGAAGCTACTGTACCATTTCAATGGACCGCAGCCGGAGAAGATTTTGCCGTTCGGGAACATTCTGAAGAGTTTGAAGACATTGCCGGAAATGAAGCTGCTCGTCCAGGATGGCATCTTTAACAGTGCATCGGTCAATTCCATGTCCATCAACGAGAATGTCATTAGCGAAATGCCAGAGGACAAAAGAATCCAGCTTACTCCGCGTCGCTGGATGGTGGACTCTCGCTGTGAATACCATCGTCCTGTGACCGTACAGTGTCCCAACATGCGTTTTATTTTCTATGACGATTTTTATAAATATTGTGATATACTGAAGGCGAGTGATGCCAACTACGAGCAGTTCTTTGCATATCCAGAGAGCTTTCATGGATCGATGAAAACGAATCTTGGATCTGCTTGTGCAGAGACAATTGACCGTCCAACCCAAGAAGAAGTCAATGAGTCGATCTCTATCAATACAATGGTGGAAGAGATGTCGATAAGCAGCTCGATTACGGATCTGTCTGAGGACGAAATTGCCTCAGATTGGCAGAACATGTTAAGCAACTTCTCACCCTCAAAGACCTGGAAGGAGTGTGAGCAGGCTTTCCTTCAAGGAAAAGTGGATGAAGCCTAAGATGTTTCCATTTAACTAAAGATTTTCGCCGAGGTTGGTCACACTCCCTACATGTTTGATTTTTAAAATTTATTATGTTTACTTATTAAAATGCGAGCTAAAAAACCAAGGACATGCCATGATTAGATTTTAAAAAGTTTCTCTTCTTTTTTAGAACTGAAAATCCTTCGCTTTTCACTCTTTAAGTGAAAAAAATTTAAAATCCTTGCATTAACCACAAAATATGTGAAAGAAATGACAGGAACGCAGCCTCAATACCAACCACAGCCGTGACATGACAACCAAGTGCCACATCCACACACACGCACGCACACGCACACACACCTACGCACATGGCGCATGGCGCATGGCGTTGACTCTTCAGCCTTAAAACAGGCAACAGAAATTGCAGGCGGCAGACAAACAATTTTGTCGAACATAAAATCGAGCGCAACTTAATTAAATGTTGAAAGCGCGACCGCAGCGGCTGTGGTTGGGTCTTTAGTGAAAGGGGTGGCAGGGGGCACGTAATGAAAGCACAGACTTGTTGTGGAGGGGTGGAGGGGAGACCGGAGAGTGATAGATTGGGGGAGGGTAAGTGTGTAGGAAGAGAGGGGCAAAGGAGGGGGCAGCTGGAAGGGCTGTTATGCCAAAGCAAAAGACGTTGACAGCCTCAGACATACGCAGACACTGAGGGCCAACTACATTTTCGGTGGGTGGTTGGGTGGTTGGGTGGCTGGGTGGCTGGAAATTAGCAAAGCTGTCAACTGTCAGTGGGTTGAGTGGCGGACGTGGATGTAGGTGTAAGTCGGAGTATGAGTGTGGCTACAACTCTGACTGTAGATTTTGGATGGTGATGTCTGTCTCTGTGTGTGCACGCGCGCGTGTGTGTGTGTGTGTGTGTGTGTAGTGTAGAAATATGTCTACAGCTTCATGGCTGGCAGGCATAGGCAAGACAATGTGTCTCACCTGCGCTCCAACACCTTGAGTCCTCTATGGAACTTGCCCCACAAACTTCAAGCTGCTGCGCATGAATGCGCTATGTGTGTGTGTGAGTATGTGTGTCTGCATGTGTGCCTGTGTATGTATGCGTGGGTGTGCGTGGGTGTGCACGTGTGTGTAAATTATGGCATGTCTACATCCGCTCCTGCTCCGCTTCCTGCCACCTACCACCTGCTGGCATTTGTTCCCGCCCCTCGTGCACCGTCCCCCGTCTCCCCCCGCCTACCCCAACTGCCGCCTCAACCGAACACCCTTCACGTTGTTTGTAATTTGTTAATTTCCCGCATTTAGAAATTAATTTTCACTTCATGCGCCGCCAAGCAGACAACAGCAGACAACGCGGAGCCAACTTGTCTACCCACCTGACTGGCAGTGGTTCACATGAGTATGCTTTGGCCCACACAACAAACACATACACATTCATACCCATTCACACACACACACACACATACTCAGGCATTCTCAAAACTTGTACCACAACATTTTGTACATTTAAATTCTTTTATGTTGTCCGTAATTTGTCCAACTTGTTTTTCCATTGTTCCTCTCAATTCCTGCATCCGAATCAGTGCCTGGAACTGAGCCTGAATCTGGGAATGAATCTGGGAATGAATCTGAATCTGAGTCTGAGTCTGAGTCTGAGTCTGCGTCTGAATCACCGGCAGAGTCCTTAATTTGACGTCTTTTTGACACGTTTACATTTTTAATTGCTCACATGTGTAAAAGGTTTCATTTTGGATGTGGGAAATTGCAATTTGTCTTCGCTTTCCCTCAGAATTTTCCGCTTTCATTTTAAGATTACTTCTTTGTGTGTGTGTTTATCAGAATTTCCCACTTTACTCCGAGTATTTGTTCAAGCAGTGGAAATCACTTATTTATTTATTTAATAATTTTCTTTAATTACGCAGATTAAAGTCGAGAAGTGCTTAAGTTAAGATCAAGTAAGGAACTATTTAGGATCTAGTTAGGATCCATTGAAGATAAGCTCAAAATCATAATGAAATCAAGTGAAGATTAAAATCAGATCAAGCTGAGATCAAGTTTATATCTGGTTAAGATCGAATTAAGATTAAGCTAAGAGCAAGTTAGGATCGATTGAAGATCAAAATTAAGATCAAGTTAGAATAAAGTTAAGATAAGGTTAAGAACTAGAAAATAAACTTAAGATCAAGATGAAATCAAGTGAATATTAAAATCAGATCAAGCTGAGATCAAGTTTATATCTAGCTAAGATCGAATTAAGATTAAGCTAAGAGCAAGTTAGGATCGATTGAAGATCAAAATTAAGATCAAGTTAGAACAAAGTTAAGATCAGGTTAAGAACTAGAAAATAAACTTAAGATTAAGATGAAATCAAGTGAAGATTAAAATCAGATCAAGCTGAGATCAAGTTTAGATCTGGTTAAGATCGAATTAGGATTAAGCTAAGAGCAAGTTAGGATCGATTGAAGATCAAAATTAAGATCAAGTTAGAATAAAGTTAAGATAAGGTTAAGAACTAGAAAATAAACTTAAGATCAAGATGAAATCAAGTGAATATTAAAATCAGATCAAGCTGAGATCAAGTTTATATCTAGCTAAGATCGAATTAAGATTAAGCTAAGAGCAAGTTAGGATCGATTGAAGATCAAAATTAAGATCAAGTTAGAACAAAGTTAAGATCAGGTTAAGAACTAGAAAATAAACTTAAGATCAAGATGAAATCAAGTGGAGATTAAATTAAGATAGAGCTGAGATCAAGTTTATATCTAGCTAAGATCGAATTAAGATTAAGCTAAGAGCAAGTTAGGATAGATTGGAGATCAAAATTAAGATCAAGTTAGAACAAAGTTAAGATCAGGTTAAGAACTAGAAAATAAACTTAAGATCAAGATGAAATCAAGTGAAGATTAAAATCAGATCAAGCTGAGATCAAGTTTAGATCTGGTTAAGATCGAATTAGGATTAAGCTAAGAGCAAGTTAGGATCGATTGAAGATCAAAATTAAGATCAAGTTAGAACAAAGTTAAGATCAGGTTAAGAACTAGAAAATAAACTTAAGATCAAGATGAAATCAAGTGAAGATTAAAATCAGATCAAGCTGAGATCAAGTTTAGATCTGGTTAAGATCGAATTAGGATTAAGCTAAGAGCAAGTTAGGATCGATTGAAGATCAAAATTAAGATCAAGTTAGAATAAAGTTAAGATAAGGTTAAGAACTAGAAAATAAACTTAAGATCAAGATGAAATCAAGTGAATATTAAAATCAGATCAAGCTGAGATCAAGTTTATATCTAGCTAAGATCGAATTAAGATTAAGCTAAGAGCAAGTTAGGATCGATTGAAGATCAAAATTAAGATCAAGTTAGAACAAAGTTAAGATCAGGTTAAGAACTAGAAAATAAACTTAAGATCAAGATGAAATCAAGTGGAGATTAAATTAAGATAGAGCTGAGATCAAGTTTATATCTGGTTTAGATCAAATTAAGATGGAGCTAAGAGCAAGTTAGGATCGATTGAAGATCAAAATTAAGATCAAGTTAGAACAAAGTTAAGATCAGGTTAAGAACTAGAAAATAAACTTAAGATCAAGATGAAATCAAGCGAAGATTAAAATCAGATCAAGCTGAGATCAAGTTTAGATCTGGTTAAGATCGAATTAGGATTAAGCTAAGAGCAAGTTAGGATCGATTGAAGATCAAAATTAAGATCAAGTTAGAACAAAGTTAAGATCAGGTTAAGAACTAGAAAATAAACTTAAGATCAAGATGAAATCAAGCGAAGATTAAAATCAGATCAAGCTGAGATCAAGTTTAGATCTGGTTAAGATCGAAATAGGATTAAGCTAAGATCAAGTTAGGATCGATTGAAGATCAAAATTAAGATCAAGTTAGAACAAAGTTAAGATCAGGATAAGAACTAAAAAATAAACTTAAGATCAAGATGAAATCAAGTGAAGATTAAAATCAGATCAAGCTGAGATCAAGTTTAGATCTGGTTAAGATCGAATTAAGATTAAGCTAAGAGCAAGTTAGGATCGATTGAAGATCGAAATTATGATCAAGTTAGAATAAAGTTAAGATTAGGTTAAGAACTAGAAAATAAACTTAAGATCAAGATGAGATCAAGTTTATATCTAGTTAAGATCGAATTAGGATTAAGCTAAGAGCAAGTTAGGATCGATTGGAGATCAAAATTAAGATCAAGTTAGAACATAGTTAAGATCAGGTTAAGATCTAGAAAATGAGTCTAAGATCAAGATGGAATCAAGTGGAGATTAAATTAAGATAGAGCTAAGATCAAGTTAAAAACTAGTTCAGGTCGTACTAATTTTCTACAACACCTTTACAATATCTAGTAGCCTGTGGAGCAGATTATATTGTGTGTCGGACATTTTAGAACAGTTTTTAAAATAACTTTCAAAAATGTACACTTTTTAGATAGTTAATAAATTAAAATAAAAATTTTACTCAGTTTTGGCCACCAAATTCAGTATAGACTACCCACAATGTCGTTGGTTCGACTTACTTACCTTTTCCACAAGAAGTACCTCTTCAAGAACATCTCAGTTCTGGGCGATTGTTTGAACTCCATTAGGCCGCCCAATAAAAGTCCTGCAATGAGCAAGTATTACGTGGCCTCGTATTGTACAAAAATCATCCATGGATCCATTGGCAAAAATAGGGTTGACACTCCGACAGTTAAACTAATAGACAAAAAAAAGCAGACTAAGGCCAAAAAGAAACGGCTTGAGGTGCGCATCAATAAGTTCGAGAAGCTATGCAAGGAGCATAAACTAAATGGTCTGAGCTCAAAGGAAAAGAGGATGATGGAAGGCATGGTGGCTCGCTTGTCATACAACATGCGACAGGCGTACGCAGATCTGACGGATAAAAAGCGTTCCACTAAGCAGGAGATCGATATAGAAAAGGTTATAGAAGCTACAGCTGAAAAGATCAAAAATCTCATAAGGCTATACGAGAGAAAAGACCCCAAGGCAAACACTTTAAACGATGCAAAGCTCCAAACCAAGCCCCAACCCAAGCCCCAAACAGTGGCTGTCGAGCCAGAAGTTAAAGAACCCGCAAATCCAATAGGTTTTACAGCTGAAAACTTGAATAAATTAAATGAAAATAAGACTCCGGCTAAAGGTGATCATAAAAAAGAATTAACAGAATCAACAGAAAAATCGGACACTTCTAATAAGAAATTAAAAAATAAGTCCCAGGCGAAAGTGAAAGATCAAATTAAACAGCTGTTATTACAGAAGGCAGCCCACAATACAAACAGGCACATACCCGTTAAGGAGCTGAAGAAAGAAGCGAAGAAAGCATCAAGCACCACGAAGAATCCCACTATGGAGCTGGCGTCCACCCTGCAAACGGACGTAAGTGATCGGAAGAGTGGCTTTGCTGTCGGAAATCGCAGTAAAAGCGACTCAAGTTCGGGCAGTAAGGCTTCTGATGAGTCCGGTTGTAAGTGTAAAAAGGAGAAGCCCAAAGCTGAATGTAAATCCCTTCAGAAAAGCGAATGTAAAGAAAATCTAAAGCCAAACTGCGGTTGTAAGGGAGGAAAGGAGAAGCCCAAATGTGAATGTGAAGATCCAATTGAGAAGATATGCATGTCACTAAAGGAAAACGAATGTGTGGAACAGCCAGAACAAAACGAATTCGTTAGGGAGTTCAATAAATGCATGAAGATGGAATGGGTCGCAATTTGCAATTGTCGCAACTCCTTCTCGCCGCAGGACAGGGAGGTTTTGTCTCGTTCTCACGACTTGATTGAGTCACAATTAAAGGTGAAGTGCAGGAAGAAAGCTAGGCAGGCCATGTGCCAGAGATGCTTCAGTAAATGTGAGAAAAGCAGTAGATGCGGAAATACCGGTAAAGAGGGGGGTGGAAAATGTGAAAATGAGAGTAAGAGTAAGGGTAAGAAAAAGAGTGACAAGCAAAAATGCAAAGAAGCGGCTTTGAAGGAAAAGTGCGATAAGAAGAAAAAAGAAGAGGCTGAGAAAAAGAAATGTAAAGAGACGGTTAACAAATTGATGAAGTGCAAAGAGACCTTACAGAAAGCTAAGTGCAAAAAGAAAGCTTTAAACAAGAAGTACAAAGCTGCGGCTCAAAAAGGTAAAAAATGCGAAGAGACTTTAAAGAAGAACAAGTGCAAAAACATGGCCGAAAAGGCGAAAAGGAAAGAAGAGGAGGCGTTAAGGAAAAAGATCGAAAAGGAGGAGAGACAAAAGCAAAAGTGCAAAGAAAAAGCCCTAGAATGTAAGCTCCAAGAGGAAGCCAACAAATACAAAAAGTGCGCAACGGAATTATGTCAAAGAACGTCTGAGCAACAGGCCCTAAAGAGACTGTACGATGACGAAGCAATAAAGTGCAGATTGTGCGAAGAAGCTTTGAAGAAGAAGAAGTGCGATGAGGAGGCTTTGAAGAAGAAGTACGATCAACAGGTTGCAGAGAACAAAAAGATTGCATTAATGTTGAAGAAGAAAGAGAGCGAAGAGCAAGCTTTGAAGAAGAAAATGCTCGAAGAGGAGGCTGCAAGAAAGAAGAAAGAAGAAGAGGCTTTGGAAAAGCAAAGGTGCAGGGAGGAGGCTCTCGTAAAGAAATGCGAGGCGGAGGCTCGAAAGCATAAAAAGTGCGAAAAGTCATTAAAACAGAATATCTGCGCGAAGAATGCTTTAAAAAAGAAGTTCGCTGATGAAATCCAAAAGAATAAAAAGTGCGAAGATAATTTAAAGAAGAAACAATGTGAGCAGGACGCTTTGAAAAAGAAGAATTGTGAAATTGAGGCCTTGAAGAAAAAGTGCGAGGAGGAGGTTAAAAACAAGCAGAAGCAGCAAGAGGCTCTAAAGAAACAATATGAATGTGAGCTTCAAAAGAACAAAAAGTGTGAAGAGAATTTAACAAAGGTGAAGTGCGATCAGGAAGCTTTAAAGAAGAAGAACTCGGAAATTGAAGCCTTAAAACGTAAGTGCGAGGAGGAAATTATAAAGAAAAAATGTGAGGAGAATGCCGTCAAGAAGAAGCTGGAAGATGAGATTTCAAAGAACAAAGCATGCGAAGAGAATCTATTGAAGACAAGGTTTGAAAGGGAACTTTTATTGAAGAAGAGGTGTGAGGCAGACGCTGCAAAGAAAAGCTGCGAGGAAGCTGCTTTAAAAAAGAAGTGTGAAGAAGCAGCTGCTAAGAAAAAGTGTGAAGAGGAAGCTCTTAAGAAAAAGTGTGCAGAGGAAGCTCTTAAGAAAAAGTGTGGAGAGAAAGCTGCAAAGTCAAAGTGTGAAGAGGAAGGTGCTAAGAGAAAGTGTGCAGAGGAAGCTGCTAAGAGAAAGTGTGCAGAGGAAGCTCTGAAGAAAAGGTGTGAAGAGGAAGCTGCTAAGAGAAAGTGTGCAGAGGAAGCTCTTAAGAAAAAGTGTGAAGAGGAAGCTGTTAAAAAAAAGTGTGCAGAGGAAGCTCTTAAGAAAAAGAAATGTGAAGAGGCAGCTGCTAAGAAAAAGTGTGATGAGGCAGCTGCTAAGAAAAAGTGTGATGAGGCAGCAGCTAAGAAAAAGGCGGAGGAGGAAGCTCAAAGAAAGGAAAGGTGTAAAGACGCTTTAATGAAAAAGAAGTGTGAAGGGGAAGGTGATAAGAAAAAGTGTGAAGAGGAAGCTCTTAAGAAAAAATGTAAAGAGGCAGCAGCTAAGAAAAAGGCGGATGAGGAAGCTCAAAGAAAGAAAAAGTGTGAAGAAGCTTTAAAGAAAAAGAAGTGTGCAGAGGAAGCTTTAAAAAAGAAAAAAGCGGCGGAGGAAGCTCAAAAGAAGAAAAAGTGTGAAGAAGCCGCTGCTAAGAAGAAGTGCGAAGAGGCCGCTGCTAAGAAGAAGTGCGAAGAGGCCGCTGCTAAAAAGAAGTGCGAAGAGGCCGCTGCTAAGAAGAAGTGCGAAGAGGCCGCTGCTAAGAAGAAGTGCGAAGAGGCCGCTGCTAAGAAGAAATGCGAAGACGCCGCTGCTAAGAAGAAATGCGAAGACGCCGCTGCTAAGAAGAAGTGCGAAGAAGCCGCTGCTAAGAAGAAGTGCGAAGAGGCCGCTGCTAAGAAGAAGTGCGAAGAGGCCGCTGCTAAGAAGAAGTGCAAAGAGGCAGCTACTAAGAAGAAGTGTGCAGAGATAACTGCTAAGAAGAAGTGCGCAGAGATAGCTGCTAAGAAGAAGTGTGCAGAGATAGCTGCTAAGAAAAAGTGTGCAGAGAAAGCTGCTAAGAAGAAGTGCGAAGAGGAAGCGTTAAAAAAAAAGTGTGACGAGGCTCGCAGAAAGATGCAATGTGAGGATTTGGAAAGGAGAAGTTCGTGTGAAAAATGTGAGAAAGTGAAGGATAATAATGTCATTTTAAAGCAATTCGAAAAGAAGACGTGTGAAGCGGAGGCTACAAGAAAACAATTCGAAATGTTTCGTTCGTTACTTTATAAGGTGTTCCGCAAAAATGACTCCGCTCCTGGCAACAAGGTCTCAGTTGTGGGCACAGGGGCTGTGGGCATGGGCTGTGCGATTTCTCTTCTCACCAAGAACGTAACCAATGAAATGGCACTTTTTGACTGTAAGACAGATCTATGCAGTGCCGAGCGAATGGATGTCCTGCATGGATCAGTCTTCCTCAACAACTGTAGAATTGCCCAGTGCGATAATATCGAATGTACCAAGAACTCCAGAGTGGTCGTTGTGACAGGAGCGGACGCTGCTCCAGATGAAGATCCCGTTTGCGTGGCTAAAAAGTCAGAGGAGCTGATCAAAAGCATAATGCCGGAGCTGGTTAGTCTTAGCCCTAAAGGTATATATATCATTTTGGCTAACCCGCCCGATGTTATGACCTGGTTGGCTCGTAAGATAACCAATCTGCCTTATGAGCGTTGCTTCAGTACGGGCTGCCATTTGGACACCGCCCGCTTCCGTATGTTTATTGCTCAGCTTCTGGGGGTCTCCACGTGCTCCGTGCAGGGCTATGTTATTGGAGAGAACGGTGAAAATTCCGTACCTCTGTGGTCCACAGTCAGTGTGGGTGGCACTCGGTTGCAGTTTCTGCTTCCCACGATTGGTACAAACAAGGATCCGATGTCCTGGAGTTGTGTGCATGATAAGATTAGGTCTGGAACTTCAAGTATTGTTGCCGGCAAGGGATATGCGAATTGGGCACTTGGACTGACAGTCACAGACGTTGTATCAGCCATCTTTGAGAACAGTAACCGAATCCTTTCGCTGTCAACCAACGCATTAGGACTATGTGGCATCAAGGACGAAGTATTTCTGTCCCTGCCATGTATCGTCAATAACTGTGGTCTATATGGTGTGATCCAACCCCAACTCACTGATTGGGAGAACGACAAACTCAATAAATCCGTTGAAGCTATACTGGAAAATCAAAAATGCATAAAGGTGTAAATTGGAGAGTTTTTAAGCTTAATCCTTGTCAAATTTTAAAATAACATTAAAAAAATTGATTGTTTTAAAAATATCTTTTTTTTTATTGAAAGCTAAGAGTTTGTTTTCCCAAAAAAGTCCCACAGTGGGGGGGAAAATTCTAAATTTTACCCTAGTCCTGGATTTTTCTGTCTGTTCAACATCATTTGATATTATTTTATTTTTATACGACAGTTGTTTTTTTTCTTTCCGGACTCACAACCTTTTCAGAAACTCAAAAAATTATGTCCCGAAACATTAAATAGCCAGTCAAAATTTGTCATTCATTGCGGATAAAATTTTATTTTTGTCTTTTTTTTTAAATTAATTGTCTTTTCGGCAACCAAAATTTTGGAAGTCTCGTCAAAATATTTTGGCATGTGGCTCAATCGCATATTTGTTGGACACGTTCCTGAAACAAGTTTATTCAAAATTGGTAGCTGTGTACAAAGGATCTGTTTGAGTACAGCTGTCGTAAGGATAGGCGGCTTGAGAACCTTTGCCGCTGAGAGTAAAAAAAAGGAGAGCAGCAAGGCTAAAAAGCCAAGCGGTAACCGACTGAAGCTGCTCCAGGCACTTCGGAGTTGCCTCTTTAAGCAGAACGAGTGCCAGGATGCTGAAGTTGGGAATAAGGTTTCGATTGTCGGAGCCGGAGCTGTGGGCATGAGCTGCGGCATGGCTATACTTTCCAAGGGTATAACCAATAACATTGCTCTGTTCGATTGCAATAAGCAGCTGACGGAGGCAGAGCGACTAGATCTCATGCATGGATCCTTGTTCCTGAACAATTGTCGCATTGAGCCGTGCGCCACTGTGGAAGCCACTAAGGAGTCCAAAGTCGTTATCGTTGCAGTTGGCCATCGACTCTCCAATGATGAGTGCAAGGGGGAATTTGCACAAGCTACGGCTGATATCATCAAGACAGTTATGCCACCTTTGGTGGAAGTGAGTCCGAAGGCTATTTTCATTATTGTGTCAAGTCCTGCCGATGCCATGGCGTACATTGCCCGCCGTGTCACAAACCTGCCGTACGAACGCTGCTTCAGTACTGGCTGCCACTTGGATACGTCTCGTTTTCGCCTCCTAATTTCCCAACTCATTGGAGTGTCGCCATCCGCTGTGCATGGTTATGTCATTGGTGCCCATGGCGCCTGCTCGGTGCCGATGTGGTCGTCGGTGAGCATCGGTGGTGTGCGGCTACAATCGTTGCTTCCCTGCATTGGCACCGACACTGATCCCATGCAGTGGTCAAAAGTGCACAAAAAAATAATCGATGAGGCCTATTCGGTGCTCGCCACCAAAGGATACACGAACTGGGCAGTGGGTCTCACTGTCGCCGACATTGTTGGTGCCATTTTCGAGGACAGCAATCGCATCATGTCCGTATCCACAAATGCTGCTGGCATTTGTGGGATCAAGCCTGAGTTGTTTCTGTCCCTGCCGTGCGTCGTCAATAAGTATGGATTATACGGAATCGTCCGCCCCCACCTGTCCAACTGGGAGAAGTGCCAAATGAAGCTGTCAACGGCTGAGCTATACAAGACCCAATGCAACATTAAAGTCTAACCAAATTTATGTTCAATTGATCAGAAATTTAAATTTATATAAAATTAAATTCTTGCACTAAATTATACTCAAAAGAGAGATGCACATGTATCAGTGGGAGCAAAGGGAAGCCATTCCAGCCTAAAAAGGATGAGCTAGGTGGCAGCTTCAAAGAAAACTCCTTTCCATACATTGGCATCGATTTAATGGAGAAATGTGTCAAGTAGGCAAAAGGATGGCAGATCTGCTTTTGACAGCAATCAAATGTTTTTATTCATTAACGTAGTAATCAATTGTTTGGAGAAATTATTTTCAATAAATTCAACGTGTTGTCTGTTCATAAATGTTTGGAGATTTCATTACATTCAAAATTCAATCGCAATCCTTGCATATATATCTCATATGTGGCGTGTGTGCAATAGCGCTCAGTTGCATCAGGTTCTGAGCGGATGTCGGGCTCAAAAGCCATGTCAAAGGACTCGAAACAAAAGCTCGACGCATCCACCAGATTCACAAAATATCGCCGAAAATCAAAATGTATCCAAAAAGAAATCGGCTACAGATCCTGAGGCTCAGAAGGAACTTAAATTTTATTTGCGTAGCAACCTTGATAGGTCAATGCAGAAATCTGCCAATCAGCATCTCGGCGCTATGATCATTAACGATGAATGTCCCAAAACGTCCCCAGTAGAACCACCAAAGGATTCAGTGCTGGTGATCGGCTCCAAGAGACTTGTGGATCAGTTGAAGGAGGTTTTCTCTGTGAAAACAAAATTTGTCGACACCATCCAGGAATATGATGTTCCTGAAGGCAGCATGGTTTATTGGAATGAACTTGATGTATCGTCTCATACTAATTCACAACCTGGTCTAAAAATGGTTACGGATGTTGGGAAAAGATCTGAGAAGAATAAGAAATGTGTACAAGTGAGTTCCCCAAAGGACGAAGCTTTCAACACGCCTTATCCAAAGTGTAAGCCCTTGGGTCTGATTAACAATGAAACTTCTAAGTGTATTGCAAATCAAAGCTCTCGAAAATACCGAGAAGTTTCATTGCTAGCGGCCGATGAGGCTATGCGCTTTCAAAACTCGAATGCTTTCAAATGTCCTTGTAAGCATCCGCAACCGGAACATCAGTCAGTAAACATTCAGAACTGTAAGCACCCCGGAATTGTCCAAACTTTTTGTGCACATTCATTTAAAGATACATCAAGCCCGAAAAGTGAAAAAGGATTTGAGCCTTTAAAAACTTACCATATTCCTATGAACTCAACCAACAGTGGATCCAATGAAAGAAATGTTAAAAAGGATTTCATTCAAGTTCCAGCAAGATCGAATTTTAACTTGGCCTCAACTTGTGCATCAAACGCGATCCGCTCTGATGGAAAAAGGAATTCATTGATGAACAAAGTGAAGCTACTGATGGCAAGTGAATCCTTCACCTATAACAAATCAAACTTACATAAGTCCGGCGTCGATTTTTGTGCATCGCAAAGGCTTACAAAGATGTCCCGATGTCCTGTTGTACCTCCTACCGAATGCGAAAAAACAGATAGCCCCAAGGATACAGCATCTTTTAGTCTAGATAAATGTTCCATTGATCTAAAAAACAATCAAATCCTAGCCGAGGAAGTTAGATCAACTAATTTTATGTCAGACAAATTGGTCAAGGATGATCCCCAGAAGCTATTCAAGATTGTCAAAAAATTAACGTCCAGGGAATGGGTAAACCGCCCATCCAGCAGCTTTTTAGACAACATCCCTCAGAATCCTTGCACCGCGGCACAGTCAAAGCCTTGCGAGAGCGTAACTGCAAAGGATCTCGCTATGCAGAAACTGATCAAGTGCACCCAAAATATATGTAGGCCTGGCGGCTTTCGTAATCAAAATTATTTGGATCTGTTGAATACCCAAATGGGAATGAGGACAACCAAAGAGCTGCAGCAAATGCCTGAACATAAAGGACATGATTCTGAATCCGTTGCAGAAATAAAAATGCTGTCGTCTCTTCTCGAGCTTACACACTGTGCTCCCAGCGAATATGACTTGATGAAGACGACTTTCCTGGATCTCCCGGGTGACTTAAAGAACACGTCCCAGAGTTCTTTGGGAATATTTCCGCCCGAACTTGATCAGGATGTGAATGGAAGGGATTACAAATCGGACTTTAATATAGACAACACAGGCCACTCGAAACCTACGAATAAGTGGGACAAGGATGGGGAGATGGAATGTAAAATGATGGAGCATCTAATAAAATGTGAAAACGGGAAATATAGAGACGAGGGCGAGGAGGACAGTAAGGAGATTGCAGAAATTAATAATGCCATTAAGTCCTGTGAGTTCCTTAAAAGTAAATTCTATGAACGTTTAAAGAAGAAAACTCAACAAGTAAAAAAAAGACAAAGAGACCAGAAATATACCAGAGAATCAGAAGCAGAAAGAGCAGACCGAAATCCTTTGCAAGAATGCCTTTCAAGCAAGAAAAAGAAGGGCCCCTCCTACAAAGTTCCTAAAAAGGGCGTTGAAATGAAAATGAAACTCAAGAAACCCAAAAGTTCTCTCACTAAATCCACCGAGGGCAAAAACAGAAGTGACACACCCAAAAAATCCACTGGTTTAATGCGGAAGGATCTTGACAAGTTGTATGGTGAAATGAGAAAACGAGTTATGAGCCCGATTGAAAATCAGGAAAAGGACGATATTAAAACTTTGGATGAGGCCGTGATATTTGTGCTGAAGAAATTAGCTCGGAAAATCGTGAAGCAGAAGGAGGATGATTTTATTAGGAAGTGCCAGGAACACGCCAGAAGGAAGAAAATGTATCTAGCGGAGAAAGCCCGAAGGAATATGGAAATGGAGGTTATCTTGAAGAAGGAAATCGAAAGGTCAAGAGCCGAAAGAAATAAGTTGCGTATTGATATAGAAAAAAGATTTGATATGTTGGAAAAGGATATAAAAAAGATGAGAGCGGTCAAAGAGCCCCAAGGAAAAGTGTCCCAAGCGCTCGAGAGCAATTGTAATGGCAGAGTTCAGAGATTTGAAGGACATACGATTAATGAGGCACTCGCAAAGCCACCGGCTAAAGAATGGAAACTACTGCAATCCTTTTTTAAGGACAAGCCTGAGAATGTCAGGTATAAATTGGATATAAATAATCCGAACGGCATTATTGAAATCGATGGCATAATCAATGGTCTGGGCTCCTTCTTCCCGATACGATTGGATACCAGGTTTTATATGCTCGATCTGCAGAGTCAAGCAAGGCACATGGATATGGAAAGTGTGGACGACGAAGAGCTCGATGGAGAGGATGTCTCAAATAACAGATTACCAATCGAAAAGTTCCTTGAAAGCGATTCATTGATTGTCCGATGGATGAAAAAATTCAATTTGTTACCGCTGCAGCTACGACCAGGATCAAACGTATTGATACCCTTACCCCACTCTCAGGCGGATTTCTTCATTGGTGAAAGCGAGAATCGCAACCCCTTGCAGTTACCCGATCTCATAGTGGATGAAGAGTATGAATAGCTTGGTCCTGGCTCAAATGCCACCCTCGATCAATCTTTGGATACTGTTTGATGTCTTTGAAACTTATAAATATACTTAAATACTGATAAATACTGATAGATACTGATAAATACTGATAAACAATGATAAATACTGATAAATACTGATAAATAGGGATTAATACTGATAAATAGTGATTAATACTGATAAATTGTGATTAATACTGATAAATACTGATAAATACTGATAATTACTGATAAATACTAATAATTACTGATAAATACTGATAATTATGCATAAATAAACTGAATTTTTATGTCTCGACCCGCAACTATGAATATCTCACTTTTTATTTATAGCAACTAAAATATCCTTTTTCTTTTCTTCGCCTGACGGCATTAATGTGCTGGAGCTTGCTTTACTTTAGTTATTAACTATTTTAGATCGAAGATCGTAAATTTAAGAATTAATTTAATTGTTTTACACTTTGATAATTTAAATTTCATTTATTCCAAACGCGTTTTAAGCTGTGAAACTGCGTCCCATTTGGCAGGCAATTTATGGCAAAGAGTTTCATGTAACTTATTTATACGGCCATTGGTAGCCAGTTATGAAATCTGATGGAAATAAATATTTGAATGTATGTACATGATACATACATATATATCAAATATGTATATGTATCTATGTGTGTGTGTGGGTATGTGTGAGCGTGTGTGTTAATAATTTGCTTGGCATGCCAAAGCAAACAGAAAGCCATCTCAAAATATTGATTGTCGCATTGTTTTATTGATGAAATAATAAATTTGCTAATGCATAAATACACACACACACACACACACACACACAGCCATAGACACTAACACACACACTGGCATAGTCGTATCTATTTTTGCTTTGGGTTATGAATTTCAGGCCATGATAATGAAAGTTATCGGGCACAAAGTAAACAAGCTCGAGGGGCCGTCTATGTATTTGGACAGGACATCACACGGACAGTCAGATTGGCAGACAGAGGGCCAGACGGAATGTTGTATTTGGTTTTCATTTCGTATTGATTTCACAGTGATTGTACACAGAAGTGAGTGTGTCTCTGTGCGTGTGTAGAAGTTTATTGGCAAAGCAAATTTGCAGACGCCTCAACAGAACTCAACAGGATTCACAGGACTCAACGGGGCAGTAGGGGGTAGTAGCTGCCTCGACTGGCCATCATCAGCACTGCCATCCGTTTAAATTATTAACGTATGAGTAATTTGTATGACATATAAACAAAAGTCTGTGTTAGTTGTACGCTTCACTGATTGTGGCTGCCACAGGCTCAGCCACAGTCGCTGCCACAAGCCGCTGCCACTGCCACTGCCACTGCCACTGCTACTGCCACTGCCACTGGCGCCTCAGCAACGCCCAAAAGGTTTTCCGTCTGTGTCATGTGCTTTTCACGTTCATGTCGACAACATCTTCTATTTTCCTTTTGGGTTTTCCATTCCAAATGACAATCCACACAGCCTGCAATCCCACATGACCCTCGGGCTCGGTGCCCTGGGATTTTGTTGTGTTTTTGTGTGCGACAAATGAGTTGTGTGTAATTAAGTCCTGGTGCATAGCGTCGCCAGGACGAACTCCTCCGCCTCGGCCTGCAGATACTTGCCAACGGCAGCAAACGGCATTCGAGCCATAAATTGGCTGTCCGAAGAGTTGGGAAAACATTGACAAAAATTGATTAGCTTCGGCAAAGAATCATGCCGACAGGACAGCATCCTTATGAATGAAATGGCTTAATCGGTGAATCGGATTCAAGGGCTGGGAAGGAAGCAAATTTACTGGAAATGTCCATGTCCCAAAGAAACGCATTAAATCATAATTTTAGGTCTGCTCGGAGCTATTTTTTTTTTAAATTTTAATTCAATAAATTTATATATATATTTTTTTAAATATTTTAATTAAGATCTGTCCATTTATTGGGCAATAATATATATATAATGATGGTATCCTTTGCCTGGAGCCTTCTCCTCTTTAAGCTGTTTTCCAGTAAGTTGATTGCCAGGGGATTGGGATGGATTCCTTGCTAGCCCAGGAAACGTCGAGTTGGAAACAATCCTTAGAGCCTTGTTTAGAATCCTTTGAATCATCTTACGGTCTCTTAGGCTGGCTGTGCGCCAGAGTTGTATACCATAAGTCCAGATGGACTTCATCAGAGCCTTGTAATTTATTTCTAAGCTTCAACTTGGAGCGCCTCCCGATCAGCCAGTACAAATGCCTGATCCTCATTTCGAGGTTCAGGATCAGGTTCGAGGATCAGAAGATGGGTTTTCCAGGTGGGACGCCTATCAAGAGTTATGTCCAGGTAATTGGGAGTTGGAATCACTGCTCCGCTTCAGCTGACTGGAGGGCAGTCTTCCTTTCTAAGTGAGAAGGTGGTTTGCGTGGATTCTTCTGGGTTGACCATTATGTTCCACCTTCGGAAAATATATATATATACATATATATTTAATTTTTTTTATATTATATAATATTATATTATATTATCGAACATAAAATTAATTTAATATTTTTTCTCTCTACTTTCAGGTAAGTTCAATGCTCCCTTCAATCGTAAGTCCACAAAAAGTGTTCTCTTCTTTGACTTAAAACTTAGTCTTTATCGCACGCTTAATTCTAAAACTTTTATACTAAAGTTAAATGCAAAAAAAAAAAAAAAGTAAAAATACAAATCCAAGTCCTGAAAGCCCAAAAGGATATGTATGGGTGTAGGCGGCTGAAGCCGAAGCTCAAACAATTCGAACACCGAATTCCACGCAATGGCAAAACGTCAAACGTTGAACCGAAAATCAAAGCAATACTTTGGAGAATTCTGGACGCAACCGCTAAACTGGCCGGTCCAGGCGGGACGGCCGGAAAGTGGGACGGATGGATGGACGGGGACTAAGGACGGACTCAGTGCATTGTGAGCCGCTCAACCCGGCCGCATAGTTTAAACAAACTTTTTGTTTCAAAGCAAAGAGCAAAAAACAAAAAATATATAAAAAATGGGAATGAGAGAGAGAGAGTGAGAGAGAGAGAGGGATGAGAGGACGAGAGATGCGGCGGGGTGGTGTGCGGGCTGCGGAAGGCGCCACTATTACATTAAAACAGAAAAATAATTGCAAAAATTTTTGAAAACTTTTTCAACTTTTCAATTTTTGTGCCTTTTTTCCTTCTTTTTTTTTTTGGTTGGTTGTCGGTCGTTCCGTTCGGTCTCTCTATTCTCTGGCTGCCTTTTTTTGGTCCTGCCTTACGCATTCATTCCCCGAATAGCTGGCAAATTTGGCTGCGAAACTTTAAAACACGCTGACGACGCTCATTACAACTAATAATGTTAATAATCATTAAAGTGCCGCATTAAACAGGGCTTTCGGTTTGTTGGGTTGGCTTGGCTTGAGGGAAAGGACATGGCTAACGATTGACGGGGAAACAGGATGTTGCGGGACGGATCAGGGGGGGAGATGGGAAAAGCATAGAACAATTGCTTGGCACAAGATTTCTGAACACTTCTGTTGCCGCCGTGTGGTACACACAAATTGCAAAAATTAAAATACTTTTCAAAACTAATTAAAATTGTGTTGCATACTTTTGGGCTGGCAGACTGGCCCATGGCAAAATGTTGTTGGTCCTTTTTCTTTGGCATCCCTTAACCGGACAATTTGAAAGCCTGGCAAAGCTATTGACGTTCGTCTTCAACTTCGATTATTGCGGCGTATTTAAAGTGAGTCCTCTGCCTATCTCTGTCCTTTTCTCTCCCTTTCCCGCTCTCTTTCTCTCTCTCTTTCTTTCTTCCTTGCTCTTTTCTCACTACTCATCATTCGCAATCCTGCGTTTCCCACTTCTGTCAGCGCTCGCCTTTTAAGTGGCCAAACTTTTGCCATTTTTCTCTGCTCTTTGGTCGCTGCTTGGGTTACCCCATCGAAGCTTCAACTTTCTTCGTCCTTTAACTGAACGCCTCAAAGCACAAAGAGAAATATTCCGAAAAGTTAAATTCTCGATTTTTCATTTATTTAACCTAAATCGATAGATGACTATCGATCGGATTAAAGTATGTCTTAATATTAATTAGAAACTCAAAACTCGATAAGTATCGATACTTTCCGGGCACATAAGGAATTATGTACTTAAAGCCATGGCATTTGAGTAAATTGAACCTGGCTTATGTTTCACTACTTTTCACTTAAAGTGACTTGCAGTCAAAGTCCTTAAAAGCTCCCCCGCAACTTTGAAAATAATCCTTAACTTGGGCGCTCGAATCGTCACCTCGACTTTGGACTTTATCGGGACTCAGCAAGGACTTTGATACTTCGCATTGGAAGTGTATCCCTCGTGGTTTTCCATTGAATGTTCGCTCGTCGTTCCCCTTAGCCCATCTGTCACACTCGTTGCATGCATTAAACTTTATGGCAACACATACACACACACACACACACACACACACACTGGTGTACACCCGCAGGGTAATGCAAACTCAATACAAACACGAGCTGCAGCCCAGCGGCTGTAAACATCAAACGCGTTAAGCAACTTCAAAGCCCATCCAAGTGCATGAAATGCGGCGCAGTCGCTGCCGCTGCCGCTGCTTCTGCTTCTGCTGCCGTTGTTGTTGCTGCTGACGACGCTTGGGTAGCATTCAACACGCCACGACTTTTGCAGTCATAGCAAATCAAAAGGAAATAATGGCGCAGTGGCATGAAACGCAATGAGCGGTGCCACAAGGGGGCCAAACACAGTGGCGCGGCCTTCCCTTCGGCGCCCACTCGACGACTAAATGGCGCGCACGAAGTGCTCACGTGCACCTGCCAGCCTGCCATCCTGCCAGATTGCCAGCCTGCCAAATGTGCAAGGATACGATGCCAGCGCATCAGGATGCTACGTTGCAGGGCATGCATTCGAATTACATCACAAATGAGTGCAGCTTTGCACTCCGCCAATGCCCAAAGCCTGTTGCCTGATGCCCAAAGCCCAAAGTCTGATGCCCGATGCCCGATGCCTGTCGCCCGATGCCCGATGCCCGATGCCCGATGCTCGATGCTCGATGCTGGCAATTAATTAGGATTATGTGTCGTAGTCTGGCCGTCGCCTAAGAGCATGGAAGCGATGCACACGCCCATAGCTGTTGCTTATTGCCGTTGCCGTTGCTCAAGGCTCCTTGCTCCTTATCAATCCTCGTCGCTCCTCGTTCTTCGCTCGCTGCTCGCTGCTCGTTGCTCCTCGTCAACGTCGCCTTAATGGCCACGGCACCAGCTTGATTTCCGTTGCGTGACAGACACGGCGTCTAAATAGTTTGATTAAGCAAATTTATTGCAGCAAGCATTCCATCGCAATTAATGGCAGAAAGGACTTCCCTGCAACCCAGCAACACATCTCCTCACACACGCCCCCGATCAAAGCAGCAGCCAACAGGATTTGGAACTCAATCAATCATCAAAGTCGATGCTTGCATATTTTTAATGAAGACGATGCTCATTAAAAATTCGCCAAGTTGGCAACTTGAGTGTACTCATAACTACTTGGAGCGTATCCTGTGAAGCTAGGACTAGACTGGGACTGCTCGTGGTGCTCATATTTCTGGGTCTTCTGGGTTCTTTGTCCATCTTCTGCCAACACTAACGACTTTTTAAGTATTTACACACAATTTGGCGTTCGCCTGAGCAAACTTTTATCGCAGACGGCCGCAAAGTATGCAGCAATTTTTTTCCTTTCTGTAAGGACAATTGCTCAAAGGGAAATGCAAAGGCGTTCGTCTAATTTTTCTTGTCTTCTTTATGTTTGTATGAGTGCAAGTGTGTGTGTGGGTGTGTGTGGGTGTCTGTGTGTGTCTGTGTGTGTGTGTTGGTGTGCTTGTATGTGTGGGAACGCCAAAGTTTACGGTTCATTATCTAAGAGTTTTGGAGTTTTGCTTGCCATTTGAAAATGCAGCTGCCAGGACATCAGCTTGAAGTTTTGATAACCAAAAACTGCCGCTTACCCGAGGCATTTATTTCAAGTGCCACTGTGGCACCTGCTGATAAGACGTTGCAGCAACAGCGCTGCATGTGACGGCAGTCAAGCAAACATTTGCTAGTTTTGCGTTGCGGTTGTCACATGCCTCAAGGTGTGTCACATGCAACGAAAATGGGCCGCCCACTCGCCCCCATCCTTGTCTTTGAATGTGGTCCATTTCTGTGCAACTTTAGGAGCAACTTTGCATGTCCTGCTCCTGTCCGTGGTCATGTGTTGGCTTTTCTGACAGACTGCTTTCTCCGACAGCTCTGAAGTTTGTGTTTGTTCTGGTCAGTTGAAGGGTCCTGTTTAGCAAGGACTTACATTAAAAAAATATCCAATAAAAATTAGCCAAAAGGATAACCTAAAGATTGACTTCAGGTACTCATAAGCAACTTTAATTATCTTCTTAATTTCAAAGGCTCCTCTAAAACATTCGTATCCTTGAGCTTAGCTTGAAAGGCGCACAACTTAATGGGCATTTATTTTTGTGTATTGCTGTTTAAAGTCCTGCGACTCTCAGCCGCTGTCGTAGACCTTTCGACGCCTGCCATAAGCTGGTCTAAAGACAATGTCTATTGACGACTTTGTTCCTGCTGTTGCTGGCGCTTTGTTTAGCCCGGACTTTAGTTTCCTCAGCGGGAGTTCGGGCGGCAGGAATCTCTGAAGGACTCACGGCTGGAAAGAGCAGCGGGAAGCTATGCAGCTGGCTGCACGTGCTGTCTATGCAAACAGAGGCGAAAGACCAAAGAAGTTTCCAACAGTGTAAACTACATTCAGCAAGGCCTTGGGTGCACGGTCAAAGCCGGAATGGAGCTGGGATGGAGTCGGGAAGGAGTTGGGTTGGAGGAGGGATGAAGTTGGGTTGGAGGAGGGATGGAGTTGTGTTGGAGGAGGGATAAAGCCGGGTTAGAGGCGGGATGAAGTGGGTAAATAGTCAGGGTAAAGTCGGGATGGAATCGGGATGGAGTTGGGTTGGAGGAGGGAGGGAGGAGGGATGGAGGAGGGATGGAATCGGGATGGAGTTGGGTTGGAGGAGTGATGAAGCCAGGTTAAAGTCGGGATAGAGTGGGGATATAGTCAGGGTAAAGTCGGGATGGAGTCGGGATGGAAGTCAGGATGGAGACGGGTTGCAATTGGAATGGATGTCAGGATGGAGACGGGTTGGAGGAGGGATGAAGCCGGGTAAGAGTCGGGATGGAGTGGGGATATAGTCAGGGTAAAGTCAGGATGGAGACGGGATGCAATTGGAATGGATGTCAGGATGGAGGAGGGATGCAATCGGGTTGGAGTTGGCAAGGAGTCAGTTGGCCTCGCGACATCAAAGTGAAAGTCACGCGTTTTACGTCTATTTACCACTTTGTCTGGTAGTTTTTCTATTTTCTATTTTCTATTTTCTATTTTTTTTCCGTTTATTTTTTTTCCCCCATTTTCAATATTTTATTTGTTGTTGCTTCTGCTCTTATATCTGGAAAGTTGGATACGGTTGGGTGCGGAGTCATGTCTGTCTCCTATGTCTGCGTCTCCTCGATGTCTGCTCCGTCATCCGCGTCTGACATCAACTCTTTGGATGTGGCCTGTTGTCTGCCTCATTATGTTTTTCTTTTAGTTCCTCCGCGCTGGCTGGCAATATTTTTATGTAAACAACCAAGAAACTGGCAAACTGGTAAACTGGCAGACTGGTAAACTGGCAGGCTGACAAACTGAAAAAAGGACGAATGGACAGACACAAAAATTGACAAACGCACACAGCCTGACAGACGTCATATAAAACTGGCAAATCATCAAAAATACGGCAGACGACGCCCTAACGAAGCGAAGTCTTCGCTTCTTTCATTTGCTTTGTGCAATTATGGAATCTCATTCGCCGCTCAGAAGCCTCCACACCTCTAGCATCCTTTCAACTCCTCACCCTCCTCACCCTCTTCACCCACTCCTCATCCTTCTTCCTCCACTAAGTTGGGGAATGTCTGCAAGAAAATGTCGCGTCATTGTTGTCTGGCCATCGATTGGCGCTGATGATAAAAATTTAATTGCAGCTTTGCGAAATCCTTTGGCTACTGACCTTGGGGCTCCGCTGGCTTCTATCCGGATTATGGAATCCGTTTTATGTTTAAGTTTATGCCTGAACAAATCCCAATCTTACCTTTCCTCGCTCGGGGATCACATATTTTATTGTGTAGTTTAAATAATGTTCAACGATTTGCGGGATTGGGCTGCAAGGTGAAAGGGTTGCCAGCAGGCAGCAGGCAGCAGGGAGGCAGGCAGCAGGCTCGAGGGTTGGCAGATTTGTGGGTCCTGCATAAAATCTTATTAAATTTTTTCTGAATAGCTGCCCGTAAAGTAGGTTACGTGTATTTAATTTCCAAGCTGTTGGGGAACTTTAATACCCTCTACTCCTCATATCCTTTTAACGGGCGATTTGAGTATCGCTTTTATGTACTTTTGGCTGCTCCTCAAGAGAGAGAGAGAGAGAGGGAGAGACATTTTGGGAGTTCTGTCTTTAATCAGAATGGAATTTTAATTGAGCCTTTTCAATGTTAAGTTAATAGCTCTTTAACAGTCTTACAACAAATAGTTAACAGTTCATTAACAGACTTCCAGGGGATGCTTCAAAGTTCGGGTGATAATCAAGGGAGGACTTACAGAAATTGATTAAGAGTGCCAGTAATAAATGCAGCGAAATGTTAGCTTACCTTTCACCTAACACCCTCACCTTTACAGGTGTTGAGAGTGTAGGGTATCTGATAGTCCATACACATCCTTCACAGCTTCCACTTGCCTCTCATTGAGCTGCACAACGCCTTGGACAAACATTGAAAGCTGGCAGCTGCCTGAGAGTAGTGCTACATTGTTTCCATAGAGCACACTCGATCGCTAGTCAGGACACGACTTGGAGTTATGCGGTGGGCGGTTAAATCTATGCCACGCCCACTACGCTGCTGGCCATGTGCTGTTTTCTGCTGTTTGTTTATTTACGCACATGCGAGGCAAAAACTTATTTCATATTCATAGAAAAATCGCAGACACATGTGCTTTGAAGGTTCTTGCCAGCTGTTAGACCCACCCAAGTCCAACCAAGTCCACCCAAGTCCACATATCCATACACACACACACGCACACACACACACACACTCAAACAGAGCTCTTTGGTTGGGTGGAGTAAATCAGCAGCTAAGTAAGTAAAATGCTTCATAAATTGCTTCAAGTGGCGCAGCTGCCTGACAGCAGCTTTGAAAGCATTATGTTCTAGCAAATGTTGGCCCAGGACCTCTCTGTGTATATATGTGTGTATGTGTGTGCATGTGTGTGCATGTGTGTGTGCGTGTTGGAGCATCCGCTTTAAAGCATATCAGCCTGCATAAATCTAAATCAGAGCATTAAATGCAGAAAATCTAACGAAAATCAAAGTCATTCCCATAGCCAACATGATGATGATGATGATGATGATGATGATGATGATGATGACGATGATGATCATTATTGTGATCATGATTATACATAATGAGAATTTTGAAGTCCCTGGCTTCCCTAGGCACTCGGAAAATTCAAGCAAGCGGAAAATTTACGCATCACTCAGTCCAACCAAAAATATTTGCTTTCAAATTGTTTCTATTTCTCAATCCTGGCCGGAAATGTTGAGCAATATTTTGGTTATTTCTTTGTCCTTGCCCCACACAAGTGTGACAGCTTCTCTTGTGCGAAAAGGATTTGTGTCCCTGACGTTTTATTTATTTATTATATAAACGCTCTTTCTGTCCAGTTAATAAGCGGAACGTGTTGATAATTTTCCCTAGATTGTTTCTATTTTCATCTCTGTTTTCAGAAGTGGTTGATGGCGAGGGGGAGGGGGAGGGGGAAAGGGGGATTTGAATTTAATTGCTTGTAAAATTTAATGGAAAATTAATAAGTTGAAAAATGTTTACCGGAAGCTTCAGCAATTTGCAAAGCATTCGTCCACCCAAATAAAACAGTGTGAAACCTTCGCTCGGGCCTTGGCCCCTCAATGTGATAAATGGCCGGCAGGAAATGTGAAATTTATTTGCCATTTTCCTGCAGAAGATGGCGATAAGTGAAATCAGCAGTGGATCGGGCTGGAAATAATTAATAAATATAAACAGCTTAAAACGAGGCATCACAGGGCTTCCACAATCAAATGATGCAGCTTTTTGACGCATTTCATTTCTCATTCACTGAAAAGGATATAAAAGGACATGCTTCCATAGCAAGAAATCCTTTTAAGTGAATAAAAGAAAATGCAGACTTCCTTCTCTTTGGAATTACTTATCTCATATAACTGAATAACAGTAAATGCAGGATTCCCTTGGGAATTACTTATCTCATATAACTGAAAAGAAGGACTTAAATAACGCACTCAGCTCCTTGATAGCTAATTAGTTAGGTAATCAGTGACTAACCCTTAGCCTAATTTAAAATCAATTAAAGTATCATTTAACTTATTTCCATTGACTAAATTTCACATTTGGCCGACAATTTTCCAGGGAAATGCTGAAAATAAATCAAGCAAATAAATTCGAGAAAATTTATACTTTATATTCGCAAAAATAGAAGGTAATTAACTTGAAATATGCACACGCACACACACACACACACACACATAAGAAAACAGCTGAAGCATTGAAGTAATTAGCATATAGCTATAAATATGTTTTTCCGAGGAAAACTCTATAGAGAGGAGCTGAGAGAAAAAAGGATTCATTGGGTGTAGGAAATTTAGTAACTGGTCAACACTTTACTGAGTTAGCAACTTATATTACATAATTGCGCCTAATGACATGCAACGAGATTACCTAAAATTCAATTTCCAGGAAGAGGAGCAGGACGAGTAGGAGGAGGAGGTGTGGGAGGCAGAGACAAACATCCGAATATCCTAGAGCCGTTGGAGTCTTTGGTTGCATACAAAAGCCAAAATAACATAATTATGCAGAGACGATTGGGCGGATGAGGGGGGGAGGTTGTGCATTGGATGGTTTTAGGGGAAGTGGGGCGTTGGGGCGGGGCGACCACCTCGTCGAGTAAACTGGTAGGAGCATCAGTGAGCTGCTCATTTAATGGCAATTTAATTGTGATCATAATTAAGTTCATTTGAACTACGAGCTCTGTCTGAACAGAGGTAACACATTATATATCTATGCATGCATGTGTGTGTGAGTGTGAATGTGTGTGTGTGTGTGTACTGGCTGCCTGGTGTGCATGTGCGGTCGCCTGTGCCAGGTGGCTTCTGGCTCTAACCAAACAAGATGCACCTCTGGACTGGAAGCTGCTGCATGTTTGGAAATTTATATTAAATTACCAGCTCTGCACAATGAAAGGACAATCGACATTTTCTGAGCCTTAGTATCCTCTCATTTATCGCATGCATTGTGATTGTTGACGCCTGTAAGTATGCAACAATAATTGCAAGGCATCGTAATCAACGGCTCCTGATTTATAATGTTTTCATTCAATTATTCAAACAGCGCCCTAACCCAAACTGTGGTGGAAATTGTTACACACACATGCACACACACACACACACGCACACATATGTGGCTAAATACACACGCACACATTGAAAAGAAAAACAAAAAAAAAATTGAGAGGAAATACGTAACTCTTACAAATTGAAACTGTGTCAGAATTGGCCACAGAACGCGGGAACTTCACTGGCGCCGAGGCGACGTCGACAGGCAGTCGGCCAAATGAGCAGTGAGTGACCACAGTGAATGGGGCACTGGGTGTGAGGTAAGAGGGGCGGGAGGGGCGTTCGGTTGGTGGTTTGAATGGTTGCCTGGAATGTGGCTCTCTTGGGTTGTATGCACATGATTTATTATTGCTTTTTTACTTATTTTTTTTTTTTTTTTGAAGTGAACGCCTTTAAAGAATATCCTGTAAGTTGTGCAGGACAGAGTTGATGGGACTGAAGACTGAGAAAGGAAATGAATGGAATAAACTTTTTAAATATTAATTTTAATTTTTAAAAATCATTTTTAAATAAATAAATCTGCTAAGAGTCTTCGAGCTGCCATCAACAGACAGCTGAGGCTTTGCTTCTAAGGATCTAGCTAATTTCGGACATCCTTAAAAAGACTTTATTCTTATTATCATTAAGAAACAATAATTTTTTCAACTTTTTGAAAATAAAATAAAGTAAACTCTATAAAAAAATTATTTAATATTTATTTTATTTATTTTCTTAATTTATTTTAAACATCCTTCGGATATTTTTTGGTATCTCAAAGTCGGTTTGATACTTGAAGGATATTTTAAAGTGTGTTTTTTGCTCACTTCCTGTAAATGTCTGGCCCTGAATGTTCGCCTTTGCTGTCTTTCGTCTCAACTGCCCGCCACTTGGGGGGTTGGCCACTTGAGCCTCCCGCTCCCCTGCGCGACTGTCTAATGTGCAAAATGACCCAGTGACAAATTGTGTAGCCAACTTTTGGGCGCTTTTCTTTGTTTGCGCGCTACTGGGCAAATGTGTGTTACTTACTTGACGGCTGCGGCTGCCAAATGTAACAGAAAAACATATATAATATATATACGTATACATATGTACATTTATGTGTGCGTGTGTATAAGTGGAAAAGTATTAAAAAGCAAAGAAAATTCACATACAATACTTGAATACCGCACTCAGTGCTCTGAGTCCTGTGGCCTGTTTAACCGGACACTTGTCGCCTGAAATTTATGTGGGACACTGGATCTGATTTATATCCATAGTGCACGCGCCCGAACGTGGTCGCAGTCGTGGGCGTGGGCGTGGGCGTGGCATCAAGCACACTTCCGCAACTCGAGCATCGATAATTTATTGAAACAATATTTGCTGCTGGCTTCTTAGACTCATAAATTAAGCAGCTGCAAATTTACATTTATGCTTTGCGGACTCCGCTAATAGAGTCAGGAGTCCGGAGTCAGGAGTCCGGAGTCAGGAGTGTGGAGTCAGGAGTCACAGGAGTCAGGAGTCAGTGGCTGCAGCTGCTTAAAGACTCCTTAAAGTCTTCACTCGCCATTGTCCTTGTCCTTGTTGGCTAATTTGGTTCGGGTGGTGGCTCCCTTGTCGCTGGCGCAAATTTAAAACAATTGCGCGTCCTGCCTTGGCTGCTTATATAATTTTTTCCATTTCTTTTCTTTTTTTTTCCTTTTTTTTACTGTTTTTTTTATTTTTTTTACTGCTTAATATATTTTTTTTTTTTTTTTTGCGTCGTGAGGGTCTGGCATTGCTGTCGCCGCCATTTTGCGTTCGCGACAGCGGCAGAGTCTGTGCGTGTAGCATGTATATATGTGTGCGTGTGTACGTGTGCATGTCCTGCGGGACTTTGCCCACATTTTCGCGAGCTTTTTCGTAGCATCACAAAGCGCACATGGCCTGCAGCCCTTTTTGCTTAATATCTCAAATGAGGGCATGCCAAATAGGAGCCTGGGGGTGGTGGGTGGTGTTTGATGATCAGGATGTGTGAGAGGGGAAGGCAGTGTGGATGACAGGGTTTTTGGGGTTCTGGGAATTGCTTCGGGGGCCACGCAAGTCTCTTAACTAGCTGCATGCTTGCCACACAAAAGTCAAACTTGTATCCTGCTTTAAAGGTCGCGCTTTTGGCGATGGTGGGGTGGGAGGTGGGGGAGGTGGTTCCTTTAAGGCTCCAATTGATGCTTCCTTCCTAATCATTGCGCAATGCGCATCGTTAGAAATCAATTTACAATTCGAAATGCGCCCCCGCGATATTTTGACTTTTCATTGTAATTTTAATGCAAAAATAAATATAGGAAATATCCTTGACGTCATTTTTGGTGGGTGGGGAGGGGTAAGCGAAGCTCAGACAGAGACGCGCACGGCTAGGATAAGGCCGGCGTGTGGGCAGGCATGGCCGAGCATTTAATCATGCCCTCAATTCAGACTCAAAATATGCAGATGAGTCGCTTCATCATCATTTCTCCCCAGCAATTTCTTTTGGCTTTGAGCCCGGGAATGCAAATGCCAAACAAAAAGTAGTTTAGCATTTTGCGGTCTGTTTGAGGGATGCTTCGATGTCTGCCTCGCGGTGGCGCTTTGTTCTCGGCGAGGGTGGGCGTTGGGCGCTGGGGGCGGGCTGAATATCTGTCTGACTCGTTGTGTTGGTCTCTTGACATGGCATTTAAATTCAATATGTTAATGAGCCAGTAAGCGGCTCTCAACTCCCGACTCCAAATTCCCAGCTCCCAGCTCCCAGCTCCCAGTTCCTGGTCCCCCCTGCTTGTAGCTCATGGCTCTTGGTCACCAGGTGTTGTATAACTTTGGTGCGCCAACTAAAGGACAGTTACAAGGTCAGCCGCAGAGTTTTCACATCATTTGGGCCTTCATTTGGTGCCTGGCAACAGTTTGCCACGACTTTGATGTTCTCCAAAGGAAAATCTCCAGGATACATTTTGTTTTGCTCCCTGCAAATCCGCTTGGAACTCTGACAATAGATTCTATAACAGTTCCATTGGCTTTGATCTCATGAATTCGGAGTTCCATTTGAGGGATTCATAAAATATTTTACATGATCTAAGGATATTTTTCACCCAGTCAAACTGACTAATTGCTTGTGAATCAACATATTCTTTAGTTGGTTTCCAGTATTTGGATATTATTTCCTATCGACACCTAATGGACTTGCAGTGAAGTCCTGTTCGGAAAAATCGATTGATTTGAAACTCTTAATTTGATTTTCAGCGCTTTAATTGAATAATTTGTTTGCCTGTGCTTTTAATTTAATTAAAGCCACAATCGTGCGATACATTTTGCCTTATTAGGCATATTATTATCCTAGATTCTGTTCATTATTTTTATTGCAATTTATTTCGAAATTGTGCAATTGTTTTTAAATAATTGTCATGCGTTTGCAGTTCATTGGAGCCAAATGCATTTAATTAACAGGCCACAGGATTTGAAACGTGACCAGCACATTGAACGTAATAGAGCTTTCAGTTTTTCTGACGCAACGAAAACAAAGGAGCCGTAGACTTCATTTGTTTAAAAAATAGAAAAACAGGAAAATAGAAAAAAATAGAAAAAAAAGGAAAAAAAGGGTATATAAAGTATAATAAACAAATAACTAAGGCAACCGAGAATCGAGAGTCGCTGTGTCCAATGCAAATAGACAGCAAAATTCTATTAAAGTTTCTTTGTGGGAGCAAAATTCAAAGCATCGCCCCAGGCGGTCAACTGTCATAAACTACACAGCAGAAGAGGTCGGGGAGGGGGTGGAGGCGGGATGGTGGGAGGGGAAACTAGTTTGAAATGAATGTTAAAAACAATAAAAAACATTTGTCAATAGCATAAAACATATAAAATACACGAGCAAAAACAAAGGAGAAGGACAAAAAACCGAAAGAGAAGCAGAAAGAGAAACAGAGTGGAGAAGGAGTGAGTGACAGGGGGAAGGGGAAAGAGGAGAGAGGAGAGAACAAACTATTGGGTGATTGGCGCAAAAAGTGCAGCGGCTTTCAATAGATTTCCATGCAGTGGGCATGGGCGTGGCACATCACTGGTCAGTAAGTGGGCGGCGGAAATGGCCTTTGGCGGAAATCCGTTTAATTTGCAAAATGCCAACAATGAAATCGCAATAAATGTGACAAGAGCAGAGCTAAAAAATCAACAAGAGAAACGTGCATGAAATTTACCCAGGAATGAACAGCCTGCAGATACCCTGTAAAAACAGAAAAAAAAAATATTAATTGAAAATTTTAAATTAAAAAAAAAAACATTTATTTTAAGTTGATTTAAAATTTATAATAAATTTAAAAATTATTATTTGTTATTTATTTAACTATTATTTATTTTTTATTTATTAAATACCCCTCATTTTACATATGTAAATCCTGGAATATTGCAGGCTCTACTTTTAGTCGGATTTTAGGGTTATCCCTGAGATACCCTCGGATTTAGGGACTGAGGATTAAGGATTGCATTACGAGCCACATAAATCATAAATTGAAAAATCGCATAAATAAAAATTAATTGCTGTTTCATCGGTGAAAAATCAAACTCAAATAGAAGATGGACTGTAGGGGTGAGGAAGGGCGTGAGAGGCAAAAATGAGGATGAGGATGAATAAGAAAATTAGAGAAGAATTGTGAGAGAATGAAAAAAAAGAGATTGAAATAGAAATAGAAAGAGAAACAGGAAATAAAGTAAGCGGGGAAGAAAGTGATTTATATGGAAAACAATTTGGAAAAAGTGAAGTGGAAGAAGAAGAGCGGATAAGGAAAGAAAGACAGAAAGATAAAAGAGAAAGAGAGAGAAACATAAAAAGGGGGAAAAATATACATTTTTAAAGTGTAAGCTGCATTCAGCTGACTTTAGCTAGATACAAAAATAGGCAAGGATAATAAGGCAAGGATAATAAATTGATAAATTTTTATAAAATATATATAATAAAAATTTATATTTAAAAAATTAAATGAATAATTTTTTAGATGCAATTTGCATATTAATAAGATTGTACATAGAAATAAAAGAGATGCAATTTTAAAATTCAAATTGATTTAACTGTAAATATATATTTAATTACCTTCAGCAAGAAAGTCCTTTAAAAATATAATTAAAAGTTATAAAACTAAAAATAAAATAAAATAAATTATTAAATTTATAAAATAAAATTATTATTCTATAATAAAAGGAAGGACCTGCTAGTTATTTATATAAGTATTATATATACTCGCCTAACAGCTCTGTATCCACTCATCCTTCCAAATCGTCCTTTCACTTCAAGAAATCGGAAGACTTTAAAGTTCGCTTCCTTAACGTGTCGAAATCGTTTTACTGACGGATTTGATAGTCGGAATTAAGTGAATGCTTTTTCGATACATTCGTAATTTAATTTAAAATTCGTGTGCTCCTTGGAACAGGATTACGGTGAATGTCCTTTCAAGTAATTGAACGCGCACCAATATATTTCATCTATAAAAATCAACGCATTGTTTTTTGTTTTTATTGTTTCCTGTTGTTTTAGCTGTTGTTCCTGCTTGTTGTTGTTGTTGTTGTTGTAGTTGCTGTTGTTGTTGTAGTTGGTGTTGTTGCTGTTGCTTACTGCTTGCATTGTTTTTGTGTCGTTTTGCAAGCTGTTGGCAATTTTTAATGGCGGCTGCAACTGGCGCCAGGCGACGCAGTTACGCCCACAGAAAGAGGCCATCAGCGAGGCCGCGGTGACCGCAACAACGACGCGGCAGACTGCGGAGGGAAAAATAGACTGAAGGGGCGTGTGGCGGCGGAAGGGGAGATATTGGAGGAGCTGTGGCGGAGGCAGAGCCGCTGCTCTGGCTGGGCAGATGGGCAGACAGAATGGCGAATGGCCGCAGGGATGGCTGCTCTGTAGACTGACAGTCGAGCTGGCGGAATGGCAGGATGGCAGGATGGCTGGCTGGGATCCTAGCCGGGTCGGGGAAAAGGGAAGGCAGTTAGTCGGCTGAGTGTTGCATCTTGTTTAATTTGTATGGTCACACACACACACTCACACACAGTACACAGACAGGGACACACAACACACATGCAAAGCCCGCCAGACAGACGCACTTGCATAATATTTCATTCTCGTGTTTTTATATACCCTGTAATCGGAGTGTCGCCTGAGCGGGTATAATGGAATGGATATAAGGTCAATAATGAACTGACTATATAATTTCCGAACAATCAGAGGATATATTTTGAATTGTAGCTTCAACTCTTAAATATCTTTAATTTCAACTGCGAAGTTTTTTTCTCTCCGATTCTCCATTTATTTAGAGACTAGGATAAAGGATATTTTGGGGCTGAGTATACCCCAAAATGGGTGCAATTCTCAACCATTGTTTTTTTTTTAATTCCCTCTTTTTTTTCGTATGACATTCGTTGGATTCCGTAACTCCCAACACCCCAAAAAACAGGGCGACATTTCCATGTTGTGTCTGCGTGTTGTTATTTCTGTGATTGTTCTTGTTGCTGTTGTTGTTGTTGTTGTTGTTGTTGTTGTTGTAGTTTTTATTGTTATATAAATAAGCTATAAATTTCTCTGTGAAAGCAACAGCAAATGCATAAAATATAATAATACACACCCTCAACAACGCACATGCACCCACTCGCCCCTACAAACACACACACACACACACACACACATGCAAAATTTAAATATTTTTATGGCCAGTCGAGCCTCTGACAACTGCAGACGTTTGTTTTCCTTCTGTTTGTTTGTCTGTCGGAAAATTGAATGAAATTGTCAGAAATTTTAATGTCTTGCTCCGATGACACTTCAAAGGAGTTGCGTCTGCTCGAGGACCTCGGGTGGTTGGAGTATTATCCTTCATACCTTCTCTGTCACCTGTAGCATTGAAAATTCTCAATTTAAAACCTGAAGCTGCAACTAAAAAGTGAAAATTGGACTCAAATCAAAAGTAAATTACTTAAATTTTGGCATAAAGAAAATAACAGTAAAAATAATTAAATTTATAATAATAATAATAGTTTTACACAGGATGATGAGTTCCTTTTGGCCTGGCATTGATAAGGAATCTGATATTGTTCATTCACGTATTTCACAGACTTAACACTCCTTTGCGTCGAAGCCAGTGTATTGACTGCGCATTCACACTCACACTCACACACACACTCACACACACACTTACACTCACACTCACACATATATATACCTATACAAAGGCATTCACATAAATCAAATGAGCTAGTCATGCATTAGCCGCGTGTCCGTAACGCCTTACAGTCTGAGAAGCGAAGGGGTCCTGGCGGAGGCAACAGCAGTCACAGTTCGCCTGGCCATAAGCTGGCAAATCCCTCATATTAAACGCTTGATGCTTCGACTTGTCACCCATACCCAGTCTCAGCCTCACACAGCTTAATTTTATGCTTAATGGCACCCACTGCCACCCACCGGCAGCAGACTAATCCCAAATCTATACACCAACAGCGGCAGAGGCAGCAGCAAGAGTTGAACTGGCTGGAGCAGGACATGGCAGGAGTGGAAGGAACAGAAGCATCTCCTGGTCCACTCTGTGGCACATGCACATGCAAAGGACAGCCTTTTGTATGGGATGTTCATATCACATGCCGAGTGAGTCCAACGTCCATTCCCTGCCACCAGAAGATAACATTGGCTCAACTCGTGCATGGCTACAGCAACACGTGGCAACAACAACTCCACCCACAGCCCACAGCCCACAACCCCCTCTCTCTCAAGCTGTCTCTCTCTCTCTCTCTCTCTCTCTTCTATTCCCACATTCCATGTACCTCGCTGTGTGACACTCGCTAATAAAGGTAATTTTACACAATTCTCCTTCATCGCCTCCACCCTCTCCCACCCGTTAACTCTCCCTTTCTCCCTTTCTCTCTTTCTCCCCTCCTCCCCTTGCCAAGTTTCACCCTTCACTCGACGTGCTGCAACATTTCAATGTCACTTGGCTGACGAGCTGCTGGGCGTGATTTGCATAGTGAATTAGGCGTGGCGTTCTTTTGTTGGCTTTGACATTTTTTTAATTGCATACTCACATACGCAAGTATACACACTCACACACATACACACATACACTTATATATTCACAGAAAACACACGCGGGTGCTCGAGGACACGCGTCGCTTCATTAAAAGCGAGTTGTCTATCAAGTCTCACCTCTAACCCAACCTTTGCCGCCCCCTTTCCCCTTTCCCCTCTTCTCATCCCATTCGCAGCCTCTGCTTGGTCCTTATTATGTTGTCCTTGTGGCTTATCATCCAATCTATGTCATCCTGTCACCCATTTTCTAAGCCAAGTCCCCTCCTCCACAATGGCCTCCACTACGTTTCAGTTTTTATTAATTTTTTGTTATTCAATTAGCGATGTGAAATTCGTAAATTATAATTATATCCTTGGCAAACATTTCCTGAAAAATGCTAATTAATTTTCCATGCATATCGTTTGACCTTTTCTTTCAAATGATGTCCTTTGATGATAATTTGAGGGTTCACTTCGTTTTGGCCCTAATATCAGATGATGTGTGTAAATATTTGGGCTTTAAGAGCCAATGACTAGTTATTCATTTTAAATTACTTAATTAATTAAATTAATTATGACAATAATTTTTAATTTTAATTTATTTCTTGAAAGTATAAATAATATAAATAAAATAGATTAAGTACAAATTAAGTTACAGTTACTTTTAAGCAAGGCTTCTTATGAGGGGTTGCTTCTGCTTAATCCCAGTCTGAACTGGCTTGTCGACTAAGTGTGTCCTTTTTAAATATTTTCAAGGATATTCTATGCGATATCCTTTACATTTTATACGCTCATTAAATTTCAGTTTCGAAGGATATTATCGAGGGTATCCGGCAGTCCTTGCACTCTCGCCTCCCGTTGAGCCGCTTGATTATTGCAACTTATTAATTCGCTCGCATATCGCTTTATTCCTGTGTTAATCATATTTATGCAATTTTTAATCAGCTTGTAATTTTTGGTGTAATTTTTTATGTAAATTATACAATTGGCCCAGCGCCGATGTCATTTGAAAGTAATCCCAGGGCTGCCGCGATGACTGCGCCCGCAGATCAACTGTAAATCCCGTTATGTAAAACTATTGCCAACAACATGAATGACATTTTTCGCAGCCATTTAAATTTTATGCTCCCCCCTGAATTATTCCTTTTTATTCAAATTTATACACAAATAGTAAAAAAAAAAAAAAAAAAAAATTATGTATATATATAAAAAATAAATAAAAAAAATAAAAATTGGCATTTTTTTTTTTCACTCTCTTTGGTTTTTTGCTCGATTTTCATGTTAATTTTCCGACGCTGTTTGTGTGGGAATATTTTACGTGGCAGGAATTGAAATGAAATGCATGACAGCCATGGCGGCCACCACCAGACCACGCCTCCGCCTCAAACGCCCATTTCAGCTTTATTGCGTAAATGTGGTGATTTAATTAATATGCTTAATGAGTTGCAATTAAACACGCATAAATAGTCCGCAGGAAAAATAAACAACAATAAATGAAAAGCTGGGAAAAACTAGATCGGAAAAAAGCCAGCCAGCAAATAGATTTTCACAATTCGCTGACAAATAAAAACAAAGTAATTTTTTACATTTTTTGCAAATTGAGATAATAAATAAAAAAACAGGGAAGGGGCGGAAAAAAAGTGGTATAAATAGCAACAATTTCGAGCAAAATAATTAAATCAAATTAAATCAAATTAAATATTTATCAATACAAAAGTCGCAATAATTAATTAAAGTTTGCATCTTGGCCCTTGCGGTGTTCGATATAAATTTAAAGGCATATATAGTCGGGGCACATCTCGATATCCTTTTCCTATATCTGTTCCAGTTGTTGTTGTTGTTGTTGTTTTGGTTGCTTTGGAGGCAGGTTCAAGTGCCGCTGGTGGCTCGCATCTTCGCATTTGGCAATCAACAAAATTGATTAAAGTCGAAATGGAAATGGAGATGGAGATGGATATGGGGAGCCGGGGGCATCATTGAGCGGGGATTTTCAACAAGTGCAGCCAATTGGCAAAATGGCCACTCCCAGCGGACCCGACTCCCTGAGTCTTCGACTGCTCGACTACTCGACTATTCGGCTCCTCGGATCCTTCACAAAAAAAAAAAAAAATTGCATTTCAAAACCAACGGAAAATAAAGCCAGGAACTGAGCTGTAGGCAGAGGCGGCCGATGCCTTGGTCCTGGGAAATGGTTATTTTTTGTGTCTATTTCCACTATCCTCTTTTTGTTTTTGTTATTTTCGGTTGTGTGCGCTGTGGCATGTGTGTGTGTGTGTGTGTGTGCCAGGCTTAACGCCCACTCGGGCCGGGCACTTCATCAATATGAAACAGGGGACATGCATAATCGGGCGGATGGTGCCCACTGCGATGCATTTATGCGTTGTGTTAGGAAA
The DNA here is from genome assembly GCA_035044505.1 of Zaprionus lineosus. NCBI lineage: Eukaryota > Metazoa > Arthropoda > Insecta > Diptera > Drosophilidae > Zaprionus > Zaprionus lineosus. Next base: position 238,219 of record JAWNNX010000436.1, on the reverse strand, counting down.
TCCCGTCCAGACAGGAATTCCAAAATTCTGGCATGCGAGTGCAACGGCTGCTGATCTGTGCGGTTCGTGTGGGCAACTGGATGATGCACAGCCCCAGCGCAGGAGGAGGAGCACAGAGATGAGGATGGGAGCAGAGACGGGAACTGGGAAGGATGGGGAGTGCAGATGGGAATAGTGACGGGGAGACGAACAAAGTCGGAAGAGAAAGAGGGGGAAGGGAGGGAGAGTGGGTGGGAGACGGACGCGGAGACGAGGACTCCCCACAGGGAACATCTATTGCCAGTCGCTGGCAATTTGCGTTGTTTTGGTTAGTTAGCGGCGCCTGGAAAAATAATAAAAGGCGACTACGCGCCGGAGCCATGCACCGGGAGATAATAAAAAGGAGATTAGAGTTCCTGGCAAATGAACTTGGGTATCTGGAGAGTGGCTGGTGGAGGAGTTGGTGGCCATTAAATTGGAGAACACTGTACAGAGCTGACTTGCAGACTGGCAGCCATGAACTATGGAAAGGAAGCTTGAAATAAACACAAGAAATTATGAAATTATTAAATGGATGTTGAAACAAGGAAAAGGATAATGCGATGGCAGCACAAATTTTATAGCTTTAAGTAGTGGGAATCATGACATGGTAGTTAAATATTCATAATATATTTAATTACTTTAATTACCAAGATTATGTGCAAATCTGATTAAATAGAATCTCCTATCAAGCCGTGTCCTTCGGCTGGCTTAAGACGAAGCATGGAGTGGGGAGCAGGAAGCGGGGGAGCTGCAGAGGTTGAGCACAAAAATCAAGTTATTCAACGCATTTGAGGCAACAAGCCGCTGACCCGCCCACTTCAGCCACGCCCCTCACTTGTATTTGCCTTTGTCGCATGTCTATGAGTGTGTGAATATCCTTATGCACACGTGTGTGCGAGGATGTCTGTGTTTGTGCTCGGTCATTAATTAATGCAGCAAATATTATGTCCTTTCACATACATGCACTTCAAAACACACACACACACAGACACTTGCACACCCATCCAAACACACCCACACACACACACACACACTTCTGTACACAGACTAGAGACACGCTTATAAACATAGAGACGTGCTCATTTCCGTGTAATGTTTATGCGCAAATCCTGCGCCTGTTGTAGGCGCAATCCACTCCTTGGTCCTTCCCTCCCCCCAACCAACTACCCCATCTCACTGTGGTTGTTCTTGTTGGCCCATTTAGTGGCGCGTGGGCGGACAATGGGAAGCCACGCAACTGTCAATTAATTTGACACTCGTCAGGATACAAACAGTTGGTACAGTCAGTGACAGGACATGCAGCAAGCTTCTCACTCTTCTCACTCATAATTCTGTTTAATCAGAACAAATACAAAGTGTGTGTGTGTGTAGGTCGGTGGGTGGTTGTGTGTGGGTGGGTGTAATTAAGATCCGTTATTTTCAGCAGCTTAGAAAGCTCAATGATAATTATGCAACATGTGACCTTAAAACTTCTGACATGCTTCACCTTCGGGCCAGCTTCATGGCTAAAGCAGCTGTAAATGAGGAGCTGCCTGCAATTTCTAATATCTTTGTAAAATTAACATGCGTATATGCGTGTGTGTGTGTGTGTGTGTGTGTGTGTGTGTGTGTTTGTGGAAAAATGGAAAATGATGGCAATGATGAAAACGTGTTCGCAGTCCAAAGTTCAAATAAAATTGCCAGGAGGCACGTCGACAAGAACAAGCTAATAAAATCCGTTTCAGGACTCGACTATCCCTCTCTCTCTCTTCCCCTATCTCTTATTCTCTCTTTCTCTCTCTCTCTCTCTCTCTCTCTCTCTCTCTCTCTCTCTCTCTCTCTCTTCCGCTCTCCCGCTCTCCCGCTCTCTGCACAGCCTTGTCTCATTTGCGCTGGAGGCCAACCTTCAGCCGGGCTCGCAGCACACAAGATGCCTACTAATTAGCATGTGGGTCCTTATCAAGGTTACCGCCGACGAAGCGCGAACAAGGAATATGAAATTTACATCGCGATATATGAAAGTGAAATGCGTGTCAAAGTTAAATGAAATTCAAAAGAAAAACATTGAGGGAAATTAAAGTGAGGATCGGGTGGGGTTTGGTGGGGGCTGTGGTGGGGGGTGGGGAAATATTTGTGTTTGGAATTTATTAAACGACAAATAAGGCTGAAAAATAAATGTGCTTTATAAATAAAATGTAAAGGATATCTTGCAACATATCCTTAAACTTATTTAATCCTTGAGTGCTCAAGAATGTGTACAGTCGACACACACTGGGTAGATAGTAACGTTCTATAAATAGAACTTAAGAATTTATCAGGCACTCACTATGTCCTCTACCATCTTCAGATCCTTAAAGTAGTTCTTGTTGTGCATGTTCTTGCTACGCACGCCTTTAGAATAAGGACGAAACTTAATTTAATTGTAATGCAAATCCGACATTCTGACATGCCACAAGCCGTTGCCTACTCTTTAAGTGAAAGCACCCTCGTCCCTGTCAGCCCCGCCCCCTGCCCCATCCTGCCCCATCCTGCCCACAACTTTTGGTCTTCTTGTTGCTGTCAAACTTATTTTTGTCAAGCATTTTCTGTGATTGCATTAATTAAGTGCTCCATGGCAAATGTGAAAGGGTTTTCGGTTCCGTGGCTCAAAGTCAAACATATGACTGTTCCTCTTACTCAAATCCTTGGAGCTGCCATCTCGCTCTAGGTCCTTCTGCGTCTCACTCTCTCTCTCCCTCTCTCTCTCTTGGCTTGTGTACTTCGGCAAAGATTTCGAACATTTCGCATTTTGTTAAAGTTCCCAAAAGTTGCAACAACTTAACATGCCACAATTTGACTACTGTAACTTTGTCAGGCAGTAAGGCGAATGGGTGTTAGCAATACGCCCACTCATCCAACCACCCACTAGCTGAACTATGTTAGTCAAAAGTTTCGTACACTCAGCCCACCAAGTTGAGGTCCTTGTGTCGCCTTTTATCTCAATATTTGCCTGCGTTCCTTGTCAAAATTGAATTAACATTAAAATTTAGATAATTATAAACACAGTAACGAGTGTGTATTGAAATGGATGTGTGTGTGTGTGTGTGTGTTTGTGTGTGTGTGTGAGGATGTGTTGTATCTGTGTATTGGCAAAGCCTTTGGGTATAATTAGGGCGTGCTCTTAGATCTGAGCAGCTCCTACAGTCAACCACTTGGATCGATCAAGAAATTGCTTGTGGCTGGGTTGCTGCTTACGCTGCCTCTGCCGCTGCCTCAGTCACTGCCTCTGCTGCTGTCTCTGTCGCTGCCTCTGCCTCTGCTTCCTTCGCTCTTGCTGCTGCTGCTGCTGGTGCTTTCGGGGCCTTGGCTAATGCTGACAAACTGCAGCTTTGGCACAAAATTGTTGCTGAAATTTATTATTGGCTTAGAGATGGTGTACTCAATGGTGGTTTTCGCCATGTGGGCGTGGCAGGTGCCTCCCCGACTTGAGTGCTGGAAGCCCTAAGTTATATGGCCAGACCAAAGGCAAGGCGCCCAGACTACAGCGTAATGTACACAGGACACAGACGTGTCTGGCGCAACTTCCCGATTCCAAGGACCTGCAGTTCTTTCAGCTGCAGTTTTTGTTGTTGTTGTTGTTGTTGTTGGGTTTTCTCCTTGGCTTATTTCAGTGAAAAGTAGAAAATATATCAACGAAGAGTTGTTGCCCCTGAGCCACAGCAGCCCGATTTATGCTTTACGATGCGCAGTTCATGGCTAAAGGTGCAACGAGTGCGCTTCAAAAAATATAAAGTATACGCCAGGTGACACTCGCATCAAAGGATATTGAATAAAAGTCGAGTGGAGATCTCAACTTATGTGCTAATACCTTGTGTATATGCAGTGTGAAAATATTGACATAAGATTGTTTAAGTCCTTAAGCTTCTGCTGCTGATAATCGTATATCCTTGACGCTTGAAGCGAGCCAACAAATCGAACTTGTTCAGGTTATCCTTGGACCAGTTCCTTGGCTACGCCCATAGACACCAAGTGCATTCAAAGTGCAACTACAACTACATGAAAAGCTTTGGTAATCACAATCTCAGTTACTTGTAAAGTTCTAGGAATGATTTTCAACCACGGAAACCACTTCAAACTTTTCACTTGTTCCTGCAAGTCCTTTATTACAAGCATCGAGGTGAAAGTTCAGGTCTTTGTCAGCATTCAATTTGAAATATTTATTTTATTAACGCAAAATATGACAAACACTTGTGTCCAGTGCGTGGCATAAAAGGGGCACTTGAGATACCAGGCAGGAGGTCCTGCAGGATGAGGGGTAGTGGGTGGGTAGTGGGTGGGTAGTGGGTGGGTGGTCGGGGTCAGAGAAAATGATTAAAACTGACGCTGACGTTACCCACAAGCTGTTGCAGCAAAAACAATTTGACAAAAGTTTCTCCAACAACCGGGAGCAAAGGAAGTCCGAGGATTCGCCTGGCTGTCGAACAGCTCATCGGCGTCGGAGCCGGAGCTGGAGCAGAAGTCGGAGTCGGAGTCGGAGTCGGAGTTGGAGTCTGAGTCGTTGTCGCTTGACTGCCATTTTGTGGTCCTGCACATGTCCTCGCCTCTAGTCTGCTGTTCCTTCTGGTCAAAAGTGCAGTGCCACCAATACATGTGTACGCTATGTACATGTGTGTGTGTGTGTGTGTGTGCGTGTGTATTTGCCGCTGGCATCAACTATTTTACGAAAAACGTATAATAATTTTCACAGGATATGAAAAAAGTTTGTAGTTGACGCTTCCGTTGTTGCCTCGGACCGGCAACCTGCAACAGCAGACTGTGGCGTTTGTGCGTATTCATGTGTGTGTGTGGTTGTGTGTGTATTGGAGTGTGTGTGCGTGGCCTGCGGCGCACCATTTGAATGCCGTTGTTGTAGTAATTGGACAAGTCAGTGGCTAAAGTGGCGGCAGCAGCCACTCCACCAGCAACAACAACAATGATACAACACTTATTAACACATGTGTGAGAGTGTGAGTGTGAGTGTGTGTGTGTGTGTGAGTGAGTGGGTGTGGTTATGTGTGTACTGCTAACTGCTCGAGTTGCTAATTGCAATTGTTGTTGGCATCGTCGTTGCCTTTGTTGCTGTTGTTGTTGTTGTTGTTGTTGTTGTTGCTTTTAGGGTTGTGTTGGTTGTCGTTGTTGTCGTTGTTGTTGCTGCCTTGTCTCATATGTTGCCTTATTGTCTCCTCCGATGTCCGTCGTATAAATTATAAAATTGCTTTTTTTAATTAAAGCCATAAACTTAAGTTAACTTAATTTTACTGCTTAAATGCAAACGATGGTAACAAAGATGATCACAATGTCAACTGACAAAAATTGGGGGGTTCCTTTTTGGTAGCCACTGTGCGTCGAGGGTAGATGAGAGGTGAAAGGTAGTAGATTGAATATCGTAGTAAAAGTGCAGAAATGAAAAATGTTAGGAAAAAAGAAACTACCAAATTGACTTGGCTTAAAGCAAGGCAAATGGGAGGAAAGGAAGTAAGGCACAAATGTGAGATACCAGCGAAAAGTAGTAGAAAAGGCAGTAATAAAATGAAGCAGATAGTAGATAGTAGATAGTAGATAGTAGATAGTAGATAGTAGATAGTAGATAGTAGATAGTAGATAGTAGATAGTAGATAGTAGATAGTAGATAGTAGATAGTAGATAGTAGATAGTAGATAGTAGATAGTAGATAGTAGATAGTAGATAGTAGATAGTAGATAGTAGATAGTAGATAGTAGATAGTAGATAGTAGATAGTAGATAGTAGATAGTAGATAGTAGATAGTAGATAGTAGATAGTAGATAGTAGATAGTAGATAGTAGATAGTAGATAGTAGATAGTAGATAGTAGATAGTAGATAGTAGATAGTAGATGGTAGTTAGTAGTTAGTAGTTAGTAGTATTTAAAATAGTAGTAGTTATAATTATACATAGTTCTCTATATATCTGCGAGTCTACATTTTCCCTTTCATTTGTCCATCTTTCATGTCCAATCTGATTCCCTTCACTCCCTTCGTCCTTCACCCACTGTCCATCAAACATAAAGTAGCAATTAGGATATATTTCCCATCTTCCTTCTTCTAATCACAAATTCTCTTTCTCCCTTACAGGTAAGTCCTGCGCCATCACATGTGCTATGCAAATACCCTACACAAGCAGTGAGTTAAAGCCCCTTCAGAGCTGTAAAAGAAATATATGTTCGCTTGCGTTTTAGGGTCCTTCGGTTGGGACGATCCTCTTGATTCCATTACTTGGATTTTCCCTCCACTTTGGGCACTCTTTTTAAATGCAGTCCTAAGGGTCCTTCCTCTATCGGGCACGTCGGCATGAACTTTATCATTTTTCAGAATGCATTTAATTTCATTCCATTTTGTCGCATTTCCCTATCCCCTATCTTCCTTTCCCCCTATCCCCCCCATCCTCCAATTCTCTTTTCATCTTTTTCTCTTCTTCTGACTGCCAAATCGCTGGGCAAAGTTATAAAACTTCATTTGCAAAAGTGCTGCATCATGGCAAGACTCTCAGTGGGACAGGAGGTCGGACAGAGTCGGGCGGGTAGAGGGCGAGGGAGAGGAAGGAAAGAGCCGTGACAGGACGTTGTGGAGGAGGCGTGTCAGTGTCAATGTGTGAGTCAATGGCACGAGTTAGACAAGTCATCAAATAAATCCCTTTTAGGTATAAAGTTCTTTACTTACTCCTTTGCCCGAACAAGCGACACCACGACTTTCGTCCTTACCCACTTTCTCTCCCATTTTTGTGTCTCACACAGCTATCCTTCTCTTTTCTTCTTGAACATTTTTTTATGCTTCAGCCATTTGGCCAGGGAATTTATCAAGTTTTTGCCTTGTTTGACAAACGCCAAGGACAATGACAAGCAAAGGGAGCAACCAAGTCTCCTGCAGTTCCTTGTCCTGCGTCCTACATCCTGCGTCCTGCTTCTGCTCGCCATTGATTAGTTGCCGAGCTTAAATTCTAGGATAATCATATCGTGGCATGTCATCAGTCCATCCTTCTCACACCTTGCCCCATTCTGTGTCCTGCCATCAATCAAGACATTAGAGCCAATTGAGCAAACACTAAGAATTTGTCATAGTTTGAAATCTTTTGTTCAGTGTTAATGTTGTTGCAGTGACATTTAATTGCCAAGCTGCATACCGAGCTGCCTCACAGTGTGGCAAGTGGAAGGCGAGCATCGGGAAGCGGCAAGTAATGTATATTCAGTCGTAAGCCACTGCAGCGCATTCATTTGCCTGTCAGTTTGCATTGAAGCGGATGTTTGTCGAGCAAACTCAATTGATTTACCAGACATTGAAACACGATGTTGCAGCAGGCACCACCTTGAGCTACATCTCAAGCCTGCGCCCGCTCCTGTGCCCGTGCCCCATCCCATGCCCGGATTCGGTTGTTGCTTCATGGCTCATAAGCCACAAAATGCATTTCTAGCAATTTCCTTTATCCAAGTTGTTTGCCGTTGGCCCATTTTTATGCCACATGCCACACGCCACATGCTGCATACTTTACGGCGCCAGTGCATCATCAGGACGACGCAGCAAGCAGCCAGCAGCCAGCAGCCAGCAGCTAGCAGCCAGCACTGACTTGTCCTGGGCTGCCACTTCATCTGCTTAGTTTTTGTAGCAAGCATCAGCCTTGACTCGAGCTTTTCCAGGAAATCATTGCACCCAAAAACGGATATATCCATGCCACACACACATATATAGTATATATATGTATATGTATGTATATGTGTGAATATATATGGCGCTCTCTCTCAGCTGTCTTCGGCACTTCAGTCGCCGCTTAAGTTGCACAAAATGTAATACATTTGATTGCACTCATGTTCAAGTTGTGTTGCCAAAGTGGCTGCCTCAACGAAAGAATAAAGTGAATCGGATGCAGGAGCATTGCCCCGCCCCGCTATTCCGCTACCCTCCAACCCACCAAACCTCCTACCACTCCGGAGCCTGTCCTCGGGTTGGTTGCCCGACTTCCGTTCCGTCAGGTTGCATGCTCTCGATTCCTGCGGCTATTGCCGGAATGGAGTGTGAGTGCTTTTGAGTGCCGCTGTGTGTGTGTGTGTGTGTGTGTGCCTGTGTATGTGTGTGTGCTGTCTGCTCATGTGTGTGGTTTATATGAGCTTGAAAATGCTACAAATTGATAGATCCGCTAACACATTGCAACATCGGCAAACAAACTGCATTTGTGGATCTGTTCATTGCGCAAAACTAAAGGACTTCACGCTCAGCCAGTGAATCCTTATGTTTAAATATATTAGTATAAATATCTGATAATATATACTCCATATATGTATATATATATATATAATCACATATATAGTTGGGTATTTTTCCTGTCAGTTAAATCAACTCGAACTCTGACCCAAAAACCGCGTCTATGAACCTTATATAATTTTAGTTCTGCTTGTCAAGTCATCAGACTAGATGGTCGGTAGGGGGGAGGGGGGGTGCACTGGGCTGGTAGCTGGTTGCACATTAATAACCATTAAGGGCATCCGCTGTGACCGGTGCACATCATTCACAATTAAACCACATTAGGCGCGTCCATCGGCCATCAGGTTCAATCAAACTCTGACATGCCGACTGGCCAATTGGACGGCCTAAACGGTGGGTGGCTCGCAAAAATGCCGCGTATCTTGCCTACAGGCAGCTCAGCCACGGCATACATATTCACACACACACACACACACACCCACACACCCGCAACCGTTAACGGTCTATAACTGACGTTAGGCAGTTGCCATCATTAGACGGACATTTGGCAAGAGGTCGAACGGATGTTAACGCCGTCAACGACAGACTGAGAGAGCGACAGAGAGAGGGAGGCAGAGAGGGAAAGCGAATAAGGAAGGAAGTGTGTGTGTGTGTGGGAGGAGAAACATGCTAATAGCTTTGAACTTTTCATGAAATACAGGACCATCGACATGAACTAAGCTGCAGTTGCATGTGAGGCATCGCGCGCGTTGCCATTGCACTGTTAATTACCGTTATTGAACTTGTTTGATTGGCGCAAGTTGAAAGTTTCCGAGTTGCCGTATAAGTGTGTAAGTGTGTGTGTGTGTGCGTGTGTGTGTGTGTACGCGTATGCCACAGGTTACTTGCTGTAAAGTAAATACTATCCATGCTCGTTTGGCAGCTCGTTAACGATATCCCAGCCATCGCCCTTGCCGCCACCGCCTCTCCCTTAGCGAGTGGCCATCGGCCATCGGCCACTGTGGAGCTGCAATTAAGCGTTCCGAGTTGTTTGCACGGCATTTACAGAAGTTTATTCATTTTCATTGCCGACTTTTGGGCACTCGCACTTTGTGTTTATCCCTGCGATAATTGTATTAAATTGCAAAGGCAATGAGTGCTCTCGAATAGACAGCAGACAGCGGATATCGGAGAGCAGACAGAAGAAAGAAGAAGAGCAGGAGGCGGGGGGAGGCCAGAGCTGGCAGACGGGAGACAGGAGTCAGTACGAAGGGGAATGGGGAAAGGATTTACATATGCTCAGTGCTTTCAGCTCGCATCGTCATTCATATTCGAGAGCCATACAAGGCGTGTCCTCTCCACCTGCTAATATCCTGTTTGAAGCGTAGGCCTTTGTTCTGAACATGGATATGAAGTGCATTCAACTGTCCAACAGGATTCAATGGCTAACAATGGCCTGAGACTGGCCTAAACAAGAGGCAAATGGCCAAACAAAACATTGCACCACCAAATGTTGACTGCCACAAGTTCCACTGCATCTTGTGGTGCCTTGTGTGTGGTGGCCATTGTATTTGTAGTTGTTGCTCCTGCGGCAGCCATCCAAAAGCTGTGGATTTATGGAGCTTTCAATGCTGCGCATTTGACTTGGAATTGTTTAAAGAACTTTAGTTCATAGATATTATTGTATGTGGCATGTGTGTGGGTGTGTGTGTGGGTGTATTTATGTATGTGTGTGTATGTGTGTGATTGCACTCCCATCGATTGCGTTCAATTACTGTGGGGCATATTTGGGAGTAGCTGGAATAGTTTCTATACGTAATCATCAGATCAATCAATCAATCATTGCGCTTGCTGTCAGTCATAATTGAATGAATAACGAACAGAGAGCCAGCAGTGGACTGTGCTCTACATTTTTAAAATACTCAGCTCTCTGTCTCATTCTTACTTTAGCTATCCATCCTTCCTATTCATCTCTATCTGTCTCGCTCTTTCTCCCACTCACTCCCCTTCCTCTTTTCTGTCTGCCCAAATGCTTTGAGTTATTCATCGAATCGATTATCGAATTACCCGATAAACTGTTCCAGTTTCTCTCCATTGAACTATGCCTCAATTTAAGTTGAATTATTTTTAATTTTAAATAATGAAATTAAATTAAAATTTATTAAATTAATGGATCAATCAGTGGGTAATAAAAAAAAAACTGGAAACAAACTCAGCTTAAGATTTCGTAATCTATTCAGATTTTCAGACACTGGGAAAATAAATGACAGCTATTACTTAAATTAATTATTATTACTCAATTAATTTTAATTCTAATCTAGAGTTTAAATATTATCCTTTAGTATGAGATTTGCCAGGATATTTTCTAGTCATGCAGCTGAAACTTGGCCCGAACTCAACTTGAACTGAATGCGAGATTTATGTCTCGCCGTGTACCTAACATTTTGTTAACAGCGACATAAAATCCAGGGAAGTCAAATAAAGAAGGAGGAAGAAGGAGATAGGGAGACTTAGAGAAGTGGAAAGAGAAGAAGAAGAAACGGAATATAAGGAGGAAAGAGGAGTGAGGGAGTAGAAATTGAAGCGATTCGCGCTCTTCCCACTTAGAGGTTCTGCCTTCATCTTAGTCATTCGCTAAATTATTGTTGTTGTTGTTGTTGTCGATGCGTTCTTCTGTGATACGAGCTACAAAACTTTGGCCACACTTTTTTAAAGTTTTCGCTGCATGGGGATTTATAGGAGCTGAGAGTACTTTTCGCTTCTCGGTGCCCGATTTGAAGCTCTCGCTTGGGTATAAACTAAAAGTTTCGCCTGGCATAAGTAAGTGAGTCCTTACTGCACACACGCACACACGCACACACACGCACACATCTGCGGATGTGTGTGTGCAAAAGTTAGTGGGAAAATGTCCTGAAGCGTGTGTAATCAGTGTTAAGTCACAAGTAATACCAGAAAATGATATCGAATCAATTTGGTTTCGGCCCTCGGACTGAAGTGGAGCAGCGGAAAACTTAAATGCCAACGCAGGGAAAACTTTCGGAAAATACAATATACAATTTATTTGTTTTCTTTAAATAACAGTCATTCCGATAAGTATGCTTCCATCTAGCGTATAAAAAGTCTTCTGCCTCGCAGGATACATAAATAGGATTAAAAGCTTAAATTATATTTTATTATTCGCTTCTTGGCCAATTCATGTCATTTCTTATTGGAAATGATATCGTATAAACTTATAGGGATGGCCATCATCTAACGGTATATTTGAGGCAGATTTACTTCATAACCGGTTCCATCAATGGACCCGACCATTCACCCGCAAATCGGATTGTGTGGAGATGTTTTAATGGAAAATGCGTTTTCCCATTTTCATGCGCCATTTTATTTACGCGCATTACTCAGCAATGGCCATGAAGACGTGCCACGCCCACAAATGAGCGGGCGTTACTTAAGCCACAAAATGGATATAAAAAAAGAGTCCTTTCCCATATATATACATATACATATATATCTAAGCGAACCGTAAAGCTGCAAATCAAAGGGCCCACAAAAAGCTGCCATTGAGCGTTGAATTATGTGCCATTTGTTGGACGTTTTGGGCGGTAGTGGGAGGCGTGGCTGGGCATTAGTTTTACCCCATTCACAATTGTAATGCATAACCGCATTTTGCACTTGTTTTTCCTTTATTTTTCCTTTTTATGTGGTTCATTTTTTCCTCGTTGAAATTCAATTCGCTTTAGCAGCGTTTTCCGATTTTGTTTTGGGTCAAATGCTGAAAATGCAAATTTTCGCGGCGAAAATTTATGTGAACACCCCTTTGGGTATTCAGCTTTTCTTTCCTGTTTTCCACCGAATGAAAAACTTCAACGATATAAATAAAGCTGATATCTGAAAAGTAAAACTGGCAATGAGTCACAGATTTCGATTAGCTACTTGAAAATGGCAATTCGCCTCAAGAAAATGTCCTTCCATCTCTTCGTTCCCCTCTCTCTCCCACAGTCTCACCCTCTCCCTCTCTTTCTCTTGATTAACTTTGGACCGTTATTTGTGTTACTAAATTGAGTTTCAAGGTGGGTGGTGGGTGGCGGGTGGCTGTGGTTGGTGAGGTTGCTACCTACGTGTATTACCCAAGTGCGTAGAGAAGTTTTTCTTTTAGCTAAAACGAATTGAATTTTATTTTACTTTTTATTTCAACTTTGCTTCAATTTACAAAATTGAATATTGGCGACAAACTCGATTTGTGCTCACACATGGACACGCCCCCACCTGCCCACCACCTGGCCGATAACCTGCCTTTGTCTGTGCCACGTTGCGTAAGTCATTGAGTTATCCTTTAGACAAGAAGTCAATCGGCGGGCAAAGAGTCTGAGGCTCCCCAGCAGCTAAGTAGCTGCTGCCTTGTGGTGAGCACAATGGGACAAAAAGTAAATGCATGCCATAAAATTATCAAAATGCAATATAAATATTTCTTATGAATTATAAATTAGGGCATTCACTTGATTCATTCCTGAAAATCGGATTGGTTTCATCTCAAAAAGGAGTTATTGTCCCTGGAGTGGGATTTATCGATTCCATCATGGATTTATCGATACATATAAAATTAATTTAATATTTTTACTCTTAAAATTTACTCGCTTCTTATATCGATTACACATTCGATTACACAGACTTTTGGGTTGGAATATCCTTAGGATTTTCCTCATTTTATTTCCCAACATTTCCACAAATGTTGCTCCTTCGGTGCGTTCATCAGCTTTAAAGTCCTTCGACTTCTTTTATTCTACTGCTCGTATTCCTTGCACACACACATACACATATGCGTTTAGAGTTTAGCTACACACACACACGCACACACACACACACGCGTCTTTACGTATATAAAATCCTTCGGCTTTCCACGCATTTTATTTAAATATAAAAATTGTAATTTTGCCAGTGATTTTTATGCGACGAGCTTAACCCAACTACAAACACAGGTGCACACACACATACACACATATATACTCATATATACACATGTGTATATCCTTCTTCTATATCTGCTATCTTAAAGTTCCTGTCGCATAACCTGCTGAGCTGTAGCTGTACATGTGTGTGTGTGTGTGCTATGGGACGCACCCTGACTTACATAAGGAAACTCACACTCACACACACACACACACACACACACACACACATCCGCTATGGAAGACAACTGCTCCTTTGTGTATCATTTAGCTTTTGTCTCACGCGTGCGTTTCATGCAGCCACCTCCCAACCCCCACCCCTTACCCACCACCTTTCATCTCTTACTTTCCACCTCCTTCGCTGCTTATCGCACACATTTTCCCAGCCTCCTCCCTCGCGCCACCCCCCATTGGCGCTCTTAATTTTTCGCCAACTTTGCAGTTTCTCAACGTTTTTATATGATTTTTATACATACGTGATATATTTTTCTGATGTGCCGTCACTTTTGCCACACTTTTTATTATCGGCGTTAACATCAGCTCCACCCACGACTCCCTCACGTGGGGGGAGGACTGAATGGGTCTATGGGTGCATATCTGTATATATGTATATCTGTATAGGTGTGTGTGTGTGTGTGTGTCTGCCAGATGTGTGCGTGCTACATACATATGTGTGTGTGTGTGTGTGCCTGTCACGTGTGTGTGTCGCCGCCTTTGTCTTTATGCCTCAATGGGGGCTGCTTATTCAATTTCGTATATTGATTTTTTTTTATCGTTTTGTGTTATCGGAATGGGCATCGAAGGACTTACTTCCTGCGCTTGGTGGCCAATTGGCAACTCTTCTTGGCCATGTAGTCATCAAGCTTGCGCCAGAACTCATTTAGAATCTGATGGTCTGTGTTACGCTCCTCCTTTGGCAGGCTCAATACGTTGATCCTTAGGGTCTCCAGCTCCCGGAAAATGGGCTCCCCTTTGTAGTGGACATGAAAGGCGCAAATCTGGTTGCATATGATGGACGGATCACCGTGGAAGGGCCAGCCAATGAACTGAGTGTGAGCATTCAGCACGAACACAGCCACCACCTGCTCCCAATCCTCGCTGCCCAGGCTGGTCACGTTGTCGATGACGCGGTAGTGCTGCTGCTTGCCCTTGTAGTTGCGAACGATGGGCACCTCTTCCAGCAGGCGCACATCCGAGCGCCGCATCTCGGCGGGCGGCACAAACCGAAGATCCTGCAGCAGTGACTGCACATTGTGCAGCGTCACGAGGCTGATGAACTCCGAGGGCACGACGATGATGTGTTTGGCCGATGGACGCGAGGGATTCTGATAGTGCGAGCTGATTGGATGGGATTGCCGGCTCGTCCGTACCATGTTGCTGGTTATTGGAGGGACCTTGGCGCGGGGCTCGGTCTTGAGACCAATGCGCTTGTGCTTCGGATACGACTGGTAGTATTCCATAGACATGGGCTCCAGCTCTGGCGGCACAACTGGCACCTCGCGCAGCTTCAGCGGCTCGGCCTTGAGCACAGCGGCCACCGGCTTGACCGACACCTCACGTGGCTTGTCCAGCATGCAGCAGTTGGTGAAGTCATAGACACGGGCCAGGCAGCGCAGGACGCCGGGCAATTCTTTATCGCCGCACAGCTGCTCCTCGCGGGAGCGATGCTGATACTCACACGCCATGGCCTTGGCGGCCACCGCTGCCCTGCGCTCGCGCTCCTTTGGGTTGGCTAAGAGTTCAGGTGCGATGCGATGAACGGGCATGAAATTAGCAAGCGGGTCAATGTTATCATCGCTGCTGCTGGACTCCAATCTCTCCAGAGACTTGAAGGCCTTCCAAAAGTTGTCAGACGTGTTCCGTAGTCCTTTGGCAACGTCTGATTTATCAATTTGCTTAAATTGCGATTTCATTTTGAAAATTTTCAAACTTTTTCCAAACTTTTTTTTTTTCCTCTAACCTCGACTGTCAGATGGCAGACATATCTCAGTAGCAGGGCTGCAGAACGAAGGGCTGCCAACTGAACTCAAAGTATCGGAGTCTATCGCCCGGAATCTGAGAAATTAACATTTTTTGGGAAACTCGTAAATATTCAAACTTTTCTTTTTTCACCCCAAATAAATATATATTTATTTTTGTAAATATGTATAAATTTTTATTTAGAGGCCATTATTTATTTTTATTACTTTGACATTGGCCAACGTTTTATCCCCCTCCCCCATCCCCCGTCCCATGCCCCCTTCGATGGGCACTTACTTCGGCCTCCCTTACAGCTAGCCCAATTGCTTCTATTTGTAAGCTATTTTTATTTGCCAAACTTGCCTTGGCCCGGCCTGGCCCGGCAGACGACCCATAAAGGATATTGTCCTCTGCTTTATGTTATTGACTTTAATAACATTTTAGCTGCGAGCCATGAAAATATTTTCCCAAAATGTGTGTGTTTTTCTTTTTTCTCATTTTTTGCTCTTCTGCTTTCTGTTTTTCCTTTTTTGATTTTTTTTTGGTTTTTCTTGTTTTTGTTTTTTTCTTTTTTTTTCTTTATGTTTTGCCGAGTTTATTATGATGCTGCGGCGCTTTGTTTGCTGGCCTCCGATGGAGCTCAATGAAATTGATTTCTGGCCTGAACCAAGGCGGACTAAAAGCCATCAGCTTGGCCCACAATTTATGCAGCAGCCACTCTAGCTATTAGGATACTTCTAACTACCGCTAACATATGCCCAATGTCTGTAACCCGTCGACAGTTCAAATTGCCCGGAGTCCTTGTAATTGCTAAAACGAAATTTCATTACCGAAGGCAGTGGCGCTGGGGAACTGCGACGAGAAGCAAAACCAATGGCAGTTGGAAATGAAGGAAATGGAAGGAGTGGGTGTAAAGGAGGAGGAAAAACTGCACTCGGAAATCCCAGGGCAAAGTGTGAGCAAAAGTGTCTGGGGATGCGGTGTTGAGTGCGGGGAGGGGGTGGTTGAGTCTGGGGATCGCGTGTGATAAATTCCATAAAAGGTCGTCGAAATGAAATTCTCGCCCAGAGCCAGGCACTTCAGCCGGCAGCCATTTTGTCGCTGCACTAGAAAATGGCGGCGTCGCCATTTTTGTTTATGGCCGCATTTGTCACGGCAAATTGTATTGCCACTGCTGCCATGCTCTTGCCTGCCAGCCTGCCAGCCCCCTGCCTGCGCCCCTGCCTTGCCCCACTTTCCTCCTCGTTTTCCCGTTTATTTTTTTGCTTCCCCCCGTCTCGGCCCTTTTTTACTACCATTACTTGTCTTGTGGCTCATACAACGCGCTAACAATGCCCCATAAAAGTGTCTGCCCCTTAGGCTCACCTTTCGTCTGGGCGCGGCAATCATGTTAATTAAGCTCGGATGAGACGGTGACTCACAGCATGACGATCCAGCGGCATCTGATTTACTCATTAGACGCGGCAGCAGCACAAATTCAATTTATAGAGCTATTAAATTGTAGTCCTGCGCCATCTCCCATTAGTGCGAATCCCGAATTCAATTAATTTTTTATCGATACTCAATCGAATGACTCAGGTTGGCAGGACCTTGAAGCCATTCCGGCAGCAGAAACTTCACTCATACCAATAGCTCTTTTCGTCCTTAGAGTTTCCTTTCTTAAATGTGATTTGTATTAAGATTTGATTGGGTAATTTTATGGGCAATGGGCCTAAAGCGACATTGACTAACAGATCCTTGAGATGAATAATTCAGAAAATTCTTATTGATGTGGAAATATCCTTTGGCTTAAAGTTATTAATATTTTTAAATTTAAACCAAGCCCCTTTAATCATTCTTCTATTCAAAACTAGAAAATAAAAGCGGAAAAAATGCGTCCGACACAGTTTTATATGGAAATCGAAAAACAAAGAAAATTCCATTTGTATTCCATTTCTTCGGAAATATTTTGAAAATTCGGCGATGCGTGAAAATCCGAAAACCAAAAGCCGACCCATCGGAAAAAAAAAAAAATAAAACTGGAGTTTGGGTAAATGGAAAAAAATACAATGCATGTGCAGAGCTTGAATTTCATCAGGCCTGGAATGCTGGAGGAGATTCGCATTTGCTTACGCAGCGATGAGGAAATTTTCATAAGGGGTTTGCACAGGGACGAGGTGCAGGACGAGGAGGAGATTTTTGTTTTCTAACGACTGCCCAGCGGCCGCAGTCAAGTGCATGAAATTGAAAAGCGCTTCGAGTGGTTATCAATGCAAAGCCAAAGCGAATTCGGTTATTTGTGTGTACACACGTGTGTATGTGTGTATGTGTGTGTGTGTGTGTTTTGGTGCCTGCTTTGATTTGGGCCGTGGAGCGAGCCTAAAAAAACATCTCAGCTTAGTGGGTAGCAAGTGACAGGATAAGAGGAAGACTGCCAAGGATGGCCAATTATTTGTTGCTGGCTTTTTATTACGTAGCCGCACTGTGGCCGTTAACGTGCAACAGCCGCAGCAGAAACAGTGGTCGTGCCAGTGGCAGTGGCAGTGGCAGTGGCACAGTGGCAGCAACAAGAAAGCCATTAAACGGCACGAGGCGGCTACTAAAATAAAAAGAAAGCGGGGAAACAATTTTGTCAGCTTATAAACAGTAAAAATGAAATGAGAGGCTAAACAAATATGGGGGAAAAGCCAGGGCGGAGGAGAAGGTGGAGAAGGAGGAGGAGGAGGAGAAGAAAGAGGAGCCAGCGGATACATGCGAGGAGATACGATGTGCAGGACGAGGCGCACATCACAATAAAGCGCCAATGAGACACACACACACAAACTCACACACACACACGCCATAAACACCTATAAACATACACACACACACACACACACACGCGTCCAGCAATACACACATGCATAGGGGATCCTTAAAGGCTGCAGCTTTATGACTTTGGCTGGCAAATTGTTTTCATTTTGAGGCATCCACAAAACGGACGACAGAATTGGGCAACAAGCTTTTGGGGGCAATTCAAGGATATGAGTTTGGGGCGAAACTATAAAGAGGAAACCGTTAGATGAACGCATAAGTTGGTCAACATTTAGAGGCGGAGCAGTTGGGGCCAAGCGCTGCTCCTTATTAGCCACGTTTACACGAGCCTTGGACTGCGAGCAGTGGCATTAATCAAGCCCCCCAATGATGACTTAGTCAGCAAGGACTTTAGTCGAAAATCGTACAGTTCAGTTAGAGAATATCTTAAATGCATTCACTTAAGGCTCTCTCTTAAAAGTATCCCTTGATTATCCTTTTGTTGAATCCTTTACTTTCAGTCATTTGCTAAACTCCTCTGAAATCCTCCCATTGATTGCTTTAAAGTTCAGTTTAGGAAACAGCAATTTGTATGATCTTCAGTGTCTGGCTCAGGTCCTTACAGATGTTGCGGCGAATCCTGTGCACAGGATACGTATAAAAAGAGGAGCATTTTTTAAATCGAACAACTTGAAATCTGTTCGAGTTCAATTTGGCTTGGTACTTGCTGCGCCGTCCTCCTTGAGAGGACAGCAAATCGGAGTGTGACATCGAAACGTCTTCCATTTGAAGTGACAGGAGCAATGGGAGCAGTGGCATCGACAGAGGGGGGGAAATTGCCGATGCGGGGGTCAGACATGGGGAGAGGCAACTGTGAGCAGTCAACGGATATGAACTGAAAATGCGCTGACCGGCAATGGGAATGTCAACGTCTACAATGGGACTGCATCATCGTCATGGCGATAGTTGTTGTTGTTTTTGTTGTCACAGTTGATGAGCTTGTTTTCAAGTGTCGACACACTCACACACACACACACACACACACGCAGCACAAGGATGAGCAGTCACTGTAAAAAGGTGGACTGCGGCTGTGTCCTCGCGTCTGCTAACCTTTTCAAGTTGCTGAAGTCAAACAAGTCTGGAACCGCATTCGTTTCTGGAAATTCTTGTCGCGTCCACTTGAAGGATCCTTGTTGAGGTGCGCTACTTGCAGCATGTTTGCACTTTTTGATGTCCTCTTTGATGTGCAACAGTTGCACAGTTGAAGGAGACCAAGTTATCTGCTCGAGAGCAAAAGTCAAGCATACGCCATGTGAGATGCTCCTCCTCCTCCTCCTCTTCCTTCCTGGAATCAAACGATTGACAGCAGACTTCTTTTTGCCCAGCCACAACCACCGAGAGTCCTTTCGAGCTCCTTTCCCGCTCTCAGCTATTTTTAGCTGCGGCTGATAATCAATTTTCCGCTCCACTGATTCCACTTAAATTATTCACTTTTTATTATTGATTTTACATGTGAAATGCCTTCATTTTGGTATAGTTTTTATCCCAGCGCCTGGGGAGGCTCAGCGATGCATGCATATTTAATTTGAGCTGCCATGGCGCCCTAAGTAGGCCATATCCTGGCATGGCTCCTGATAGGTTCTATCATCTGGAATTGGACACTGACAACTGGCGGCTGGCATGTGGCAGGTGGCAGGAGGTAGGTGGTAGGTGGTAGGTGGTAGGTGGCAGGAGGTAGGTGGCGAAGGCATGTGGTAGGTGGTAGATGATAGGTGGGAGGTGGCAGGTGGTAGGTGGCAGGTGGCATGTGGCAAGTGGCAGCTGACGACGTGCAGCATCGCTTCTCCATTAAGTCAGCTCCGATTCTGTGGATCTTCGTTGATGTCGTCGACTCCGCAGCTTATGCAGCCAATCAACGAGTCTGCCCTGACAGGCAGGTGTGTGTGTAGTATGTGGGCTTATTTACAGGTAATCGTGTATGTGTGTGTGTGTGTGTGTGTGTGTGTGTGTGTGCATTTGCATGACATTTGCAACTTGGCAGCCGTCGCGCTTCGTACGGAAATTACGACATTCCTTTTCAGTTTCTTTGCTGCGAACTAAAAAATAGACGTGTCACACAGGCACACACTCTCACACACACATACTCCCACACACATACACACACACACGCAGCAGTGCACTTACAGACATGGGACCATCACTCAGTTACATACTCTAAGTGTTTTCGAAATTACGGTAATTTATTATGGCTCCAAAAGCGAGTAAAATGTTTTTGCAACACAAACCAAGTGCTGCCACTGCCACAGCCACACCCACCACACACTCGCCCGCCCATAGCATGAAGCAAAACAACAGCAGAAGTAAAACTGCAAATGCAACTGCAATTGCCAAAGTGTGTCAAAAGTTGCAACGCTTTGCCTTGTGGCACTTCACAGGTTACACAGTCGCTCAACGCATCCCCCGTCTGACAACTGTTGCCTGCCTCCCACCTTCCCAGCCAGCCCCTCATCCACCTTACCAACATTGGCACTTAGTCAGCTCGTCAGCTCGTCAGGTCGTCAGGTCGTCAGTTTTCGTTTTTACTTTTGTGGAAAATAATTTAAGCTGCTGCTGCACGCACATCAGGAGGAAGAATGAAAGCACGTTTGTGGGAGGGGGATGGAGAGTGGAGTCCCACATAACATAAATACCAACACACACGCACACACACACACACACACTCATACTGTTGTCTACCAACTGCAAAAAGGTTACTAATTGTTTTGCCGCCAATTACATGCACAGCTGTGCATGCAGAGCTGTGACAGTATCTGTGTGTCTATGTGTGTGTGTATCTATGGGTGTGTCTGTGTGTGGGTACCACCTACCATTTGACGTATGAGTACAGTTTATTAAAATGTTTTACTGGCTGACACTTAACATTGCCTTTTTAGTTTCAATTTGCAACTTTTGCATAATTTGCAACAGACATTTTAACGGCGGCTCCTGCAGGAATTTTTGTGGCATCCAGGACGAAGTGGAGCGCAAATTGGTACAGTTAGTAAATAGTTCAAAGTGCAAATAGAGAAATCCTTAATGAGTTGCAACTGAGGGAAAGTGTTCGTAACTTCAAGAAGCATTTCGAAATATTTAGATTTTTCCCTGACTTCAGACATTTTTCATTTCAAGGACTTTTATTTGCATTGGAAAATTAAATTATACATAAATAAATTTAAAAATCATTTCCAAGAAAAACGTGAAAGTCACGTCAATAAGAAAGTTTCTTCTTTAAGTCTGCAAAGTAAATTGTGGCAAGAGTCATAAAAGCGCAAGAGACAGCAAAAGTGACCTGATTCCTTAGATGTTTTCATATGAACCGCATGTCAACACACACACACACACACACACACACACACACACACATACACGTCTTGTGGCTTGAGGTCCTTATATCCCCTACACTCTCACACTCTCACACTGTTACACTCTGTGCGTACTGTGCACTGAGGCATTCGGCAAAAGGAATTGTCGCCTCTTCCGCCACAACGCGTATACGCCCTGTGGTCCGTCGAATAAAAGAGCAACAACAAATGAAAAATAAACAAAAGTAAAAAAAAATACAAAATAAAGAAAGAAAGCCCAAACTTTTACGAAAATAAATGATTATTTAATATTTATTCTCATATTGCTTGAGAATGCGGCCTCTGGCCACCGCTCGTGGGCGGTTGCAGCATCATTTTTCATGCCACCCCAAAGACGGCTGCGGCCCGGCCAGACTAAGTGGCTCTCTGCGCCGCGCTATTAATGCCGCTTGATTGGGCCGAAGGGCCTATAAAACATACGCATATGTGTGTATATAACTCATATAGACACACACACATACACATGCATATATGTATTTATTATTTAAGCAACGTCTGTGATTATTTACGCCTGATAAGGACGAAAACAGGCCGCCAGTCGCTGCGCGTCTGACAGGCTGCCAGCTTGAGTGTAAAAATGATTGAGTATTCCAGACTGGACGTGGTCCGAAATACCAAAATCAGCATTATATATGTGTTTGTATACCCCACGTGTGTGTGTGTATTGTAGGTGTCTGTGCAAGCGTCTGGCTGTACTTTGCTTAGACAAGGAGCCACTCGTGTGATTTATTGAATTAAATGGATGGAAGCTGAAATTCACTGAGGAGCAAAAGTACATTAAACTTGGCATCGATTTACTGCACGATTCATACACTGAGCGCCAAAAGAATGTATACCTTTAAAAAAAAAAAAAAACAAAAAGGACAATCGAAAGCTAAATAATTGAAACCAAAAATTCATTGGCTTCATGAAAATTATTTCGACTGGAATCCTTTCATATTTCATCTACAAATTTCTATAAATACATCGTCGGATTGAATCCTTGAGAAATCTTCTCATATTGGGACTAAGAAAAGGATTCGAAATATTTGCCCAAAACTTCTGTTAATACAACCACTCGAAACATAAGTGAGTTGAGTCCCGCATCCAAAACTAAGCAAGAACAGAGAAAAAAACCCATTGGACCGTTGAGACAATGAGCACTTAGAAACTCAGCTGTTCAACTCTGCGTCTGACTCACCCTCACCCACACACACACACACACACACGCACACACAAATATATGCGTTCGTGGGTCTATGCCCACATCAACGCTAAGGAGCAGAGGCTGCCCCGAGCGGGGGACAACACAAAGGCACAGGAATTCAGCCCTGAGGGCGGAGCTGGGTTGGAGGATGGAGTTGGATGTGAGTTTTGGGATTGGGACGGATTGACGGCACGCTTAATGAATTGGAAGGTAATAAGCAAAGCATTACGGCTATTTCTTCATTTATTCCGGAAGCCCTTCCACATTGATTATTGATTTTCATTGAAGCGGCCGTCTTATTGGATTTGTGTGCATCCAAAAAAATACTCAGATCAGAGCGAAGCCAAAGTTAATAAGATTTGCTTTGTGTTTTGCCTGTAGGTCTTCTTCCGCTGCTGCCTCTCACTCCCCCTCTCTCTCTCTCTCTGTAACACTTCTATTTTCGACTTTCGCCTCTCGCCTCTTGCCTTTTGTTTTATGTTTTTTCTTGTTTTCGGCCAAGCGAATTAATTAAAGCGCATAAAAAATGGTCGAGTGCTAGGAATGCAATAAAATTACTGGACAGCTGCGGGCGGTCGGGCGGTCGGGCGGTCGGGTGGTCGGGCGGTCAGGCGGTCGAGCGGTTGGGCGGTCGCTGGAGGTTGCCATGACAGAAGGTTGGTCAAGCCAACGAAGAAGTGGGAAAAAAACTATTCCAAACAAATGGCCAGCTGGTGGTTCCATTGGCGGCGTCAGCGACGCTGGCAACAGGCACTGAGAGCACGCATCATTTAAGCGCAAAATTATAGCATACTTTTATGCGGCAGGTTATAATTCACAGTACGTGCGAAATGCACTGGCACCACTGATGCTGCCACTATCACTGGCGCTACTGCTGCTCCACTGCTGCTCCTACTGCTGCTCCACTGCAGCAGGTGAGGTGGCGGTGGGGATAGGGTACTAGTAGGGGCGTGGCATGACACTGTGAAATTATCATTTTAATTGCGCTTTTCCTGCAATGATTCACAGTTGAAGCTGTGAGAAATATCCCTCGCGAGGTTCCCCTTAATGGGACAATAATGTACAAAAATAAGTGTAGCCCCACATACCCCGTCCTTCTGCTTCTGCTCTGCAGGGTATGTGCGACAAAGTCAAGGCAAAGCGTATAAATTATGCTGCTGCTGCTGCTGCAAGAACAACTACAGCAACTTTTATTGCCATTCGCATCGTTTTATTTGCATTAATTTGGCGCTGCGGCAAAGCGAACAAACAGCACAACACAAAATAAAATAAAATGCACAGGGCCAAAAAATTAAAAAAAAAATACAAAACAAAAATAAATGCAAATAAATAAAAAATTGAATAAAAAATTGTGTAGCAGCCAACTGACACCCCAGGCCCCCACCTGCCGTCATGTCCTTGCCCCCTAAGCCCCGGCAACCTTCGCTAAATGTGCAAAAATTAAAAAGGCAATGCCTCCTGAAATGAACCGATGATAAAGTCGGGTGGCAGTGTCTAAAAGGACACGGCTACAAAAAGGAAACAGCAGCAAGAGATGAAAAAGCGGTGAGTGGCATGCGGTAAGTGGCAAGTGGCGCGAAACAAAGTTGCCATCGAAATTTGGTCACGTGCCCCTCAAACGTTGGACTCCAGTTATTTACGTGCCTCGCACATTTTTGGCGCTTAATTCATGCTGGAGTAAAAGTTGCAAAAACACACACACACACACACACACACACTAATATACACGTGCAGGACACTGCGGGCATTTTGTCCTGTTCTGTGTTCTTGCCTCTAGCTCCCTCCTCTACACTGTTTGTCCCTCTGTCTGCTGGCCTGTTTGTTGTCTCAGCATTTGTTTGTGCAGACAACGACAACAAACTGCAGCTACTTTTTGGGAGTCAACGCAACGTGGCGTATACTTAATTTGTGGCTGGCACTGGGCACTGCACGTAGAACCGCTAAGTGCTGCCCCGCCTAATGACCCAAGCCAAAGGAAAAGCCTCCAGTAGAATCAACCCAGAAATAAGACTTTTTTCAAAGGATCTTGAGCTTCGAATACCCTTGCGGCATTGAGGCAAAACTAGACTCTGGTTTCCCAGGATAAAATTCGACTTAAGATTTTCATCCTATATTTTCACAGCTTAAATAAAACTTAGCTCTAAGATTGAATCCCAAAGGTTAACTTCTGATTATCAAATCTCCCTTAAAAAAGGCGTGAGACTTTTTCCTGAAAGCATCAAAGTTTTTTCCCTCTAACCCCTTTGGCAGGCTATACGCTAGACATCCTTGCACTCAAGGAGTGGTAACCACGTTAAATACACTCCTCAGTCTGAGTTATGGAACTGAAATGGTGATAGAAACAAAGTGCTGACCTTTTTGGCAGCGTCACAAGGCCACATAAATAATGGAAGAGTCAGAAGTTACCTTGAGATGCGGAACCATTACATCCACGAGTCCTACGAGGAGCAAACGATCCAAGGAACTTTCAGCATAAAATGTGATGTTTTATCTAATTTTTTGTAATATGCGCGTGCTGAAGTGAGAAATATGAGCGAGGCACGTGGCAAGTCAACAGAAAGGGCCCATCACACACACACAGACAGACAGACAGGCAGACAGGGAGGCGGACAGGCAGGCAGGCAGGAAGGAAGGGAGAGAGAGAGAGAATAGAAATGCGGGAAAGAGAGCGAATTGTGGTTAGAAGCAACTGAAGCTATCAATTTCTATTAGGCGGCTGCCTTGCCAACTACTTCATTCCACTTAAAAAATGCTGCCCAGTTACCAAATTGAAAGCAACTGCCGAGTTGGCCAAAACGAAAAGGCAAAAGGACAACAGAATTGGTAACTGGAAGCTGGCAACTGGCAATGGGTAACTGGCAACTGGCAAGGGGTAACTGGCAACTGGCGAGTGGCAAGTGGCGACTTGCAACTGCCTGCAGAATGTGAAGAAGCAGCAAAAATGCTCTTAATTGGCGTCAGCCATTAAATGCAATTTATCAAACAGACGACAGGCACAACAGAAACTACACACACACACAAAGGAAACAATAATAATACTGCATGTGTGTGTGTGTGTGTGTGTGAGAGAGAGGGAAAGGGCGAGCAGCGACAACAGTTGACAATTAATTTGACACAATTGCAAAGCAGAGCAGCGAACGCATCTGTACAAAGG
Organism: Zaprionus lineosus; assembly: GCA_035044505.1. Taxonomy (NCBI): domain Eukaryota; kingdom Metazoa; phylum Arthropoda; class Insecta; order Diptera; family Drosophilidae; genus Zaprionus; species Zaprionus lineosus. The sequence continues at coordinate 212,598 of JAWNNX010000436.1, read as the reverse complement.
CGCCCCAGTTGCACCTGCTCTGAACTCTGACCCACCAGAGCCCCCAGACCCCCCAGACCAACCATCATCCCATCGCCACCCCCACCCCCATTGCTCGCCCCTCTCAGCAACCCTTTTGCCAACTGCTTCTGGATATCCCCTGGCAACTTTATAGTTGACATTGTGTAAATGTCGCTGGCATTGTCAACGTTCACTATGTTTGTATTTGTGTGTAATGAAGCAACATGCGACATGTGCAACGCCAGCAACAGCAAGCCATGCGGCAATAGTTTGCCAAGGGATGGAGGAGAAGAGAGAGAAGGGGAGGTAGGGCGAAGGGGTGGCAGGAGGTCAGCATCCAGTAATTGCCGTACACATTAAGCGGCTGGCCGTGGTCTAATGTGCCACAAAGGACAACGGACAACGGGAAGCAGGTGGTCACTCCGAGTGCTTGCCACATGCATAACAATAAAAAATGCTTTTGGCTTTGTGGCACGCAACGACGACATGGGACACTCCGCATAATCGGGGGAATGTGTCACGTAACTGTAAAACTCTTGACTAGAGAAGCAGAAAAAAATAACAAGCTCCCAACTAATGTGGCATCCAGAAATGACCTTGACGTGGCATCCACAAAGGTTGCAACCAGCCGAGGCTGAAACCTAAGCAGGAACCAAGGAATAATTATAATTTCCCCCACTTACACATAACTTCCATATAAATTGTGATTTACTTAAAAGTTAGTTATTAATTAAATTGTTATTTTATGAATGAAATGTGACGAAAGGACATATGCACGAGGACGAAGGACGAAGGCGGAAGGCGGAAGTGGCTCGTAATTAATACAATTTTGAACATTTGATTTTATTTATTTATGCACGGAAGCAATCAATTATTTACTCAAAGGACATTTGGCCTTTCCCTTAAATTTAATTACCTGAGTAATTTAGAGCCTTCGATTCGAATGATTTTCAATTTAAGATTTAATTGTTTAACACATTTGTTTATTTAAATTAATTCAAAAATCGCACACTGTGTTTACTTTGGGTGCATTGAATGCATTTGTTAATTGAAACTCGTGTCGGTCGTGTGGCCAGCGAGCAGCTAGACGAGGCATTCATTTAAATACAGTTATATTACCTAGAGCTATACATATCCTGAATTAGGATATTCAGGCAACTAAGCAATTGCCTTCCACTTGAAACACATTAATTAATTAGTTATTTAGTAGTAAGTGCCACAAGCAGCTGCCAGGCATCTGCTGTCAACTTTCCATTTCCATTCCCTGCACCACTTGACTTTGCCCTGCAACCACCTACACCACTACATATGCCACTCCACTCCACACCACCCAACATCACACTGCACTACTTTACATCACTCTACACCACTCTGCTCCATCCTGCTCCATCCTGCTCCATCCTGCTCCATCCTGCTCCATCCTGCTCCATCCTTCGCCCCTGCCTCCTTGTGTACTCAGCGTCTGGGCAGACGCAAGGCGAGTGAAATGCCTGCACGAGTCTTGGGCTGAATGCAAATTAACACAATAATTTTGCAGCCCATTACGAATCGATTAAAAGGCTTTTAGTTTAAATAGCAAATGAACAGCAAGTGTGGGTGGTGATGGGTGGGGGAGTGGGTGAGTGCTGGAGCGGGGGAGCGGGGAGTCTGGTAGACGTGTGGAGCGTTGTAGCTGGTCGATCGTTGCATGAGTTTTGGGTGAAGTGGCAAAAATGCCAAAACGCGCACAAGTTGCGTTTTGAGTTGTTGTTGTTTCTCTTGTGGTTGTTGTAGTTATTTTAGTTGTTGTTGTTGTTGTTGTTGTTGTTGTTGTTGTTGTTGTTGTTGTTGTTGTTGTTGTTGTTGTTGCTGCTGCCTGTTGTTGTTATTGTGGTTGCTGGAACTGTTGGTATTGTTGTTGTTAAGTATTTGCTGGTTTGCCACGCCGCCATTGCCACAAAAGCCGCATGGCATGCCAGCCAAAGTGCAGATACACCGACACAGACACAGACACAGTCACAGTCACATATACAGACACAGACACAGATATAGATACACCGACACAGGCACAGTCATGGACACAAACACAAACATAGACACAGAGACACAGCCACGCTTTGCCACTGCTGCAGCCACAGCACCAGCCACAATTCCCCTTCCCTTCCGGAGCCCCAATCCTTCCGCACCCTTCCACTCCCTTCTCAATCCCTTCCATTCCCCACCCTTATCCCATGCCACTCCCGCCCCAACTCTCTGTGAGGCTACACCCACCCCCCGAGCCCCCGCACTCATTCAACGGGCTTTGCTTGCATTAAGTGGCGGTTGGCAAAGTTGTCGACGTCATGAAACTTAAACAATGCACACCAGAAGCCAGAGACCCGGACGGACGGACGGACAGACGCATACACCAGCTTCAGGTAGGTGCAGCTGCAACTGGAACTGCAACACGGCAGCTCCTGCCAGTGCGCATAACACATGCGAGCACCGTGAAGACAGGCCACAAGTGCAGCCACCGCTAAGCGGCTCAACTGCATGCGTGGGCGGTGCATGACGGGGCGTGGCGGTGCGAGACGCTGCGGCATTTCAAAGTGCCACCTTCGGCAGGCGACCAAAAGAGTACATAGCAAGGGGCCAGCTGGCATTATGCCTTAAGGACATTAACCTAATCAACGCTCCATGCGCCTGCCTCGATGCAAGCAGTCCAAGTGAGAGGGTGGGGTGAGCGTGGGGAGGGGAGAGGGGAGAGGAAGCGGACCTACACAAAGTATGTTGTGCACACCGCTGGGCGTTGCATAGAGTGGGCGGTGCAGTGTTGACAATTGGAGTCTAGTTAATGATGGAGATGGGATCAAAGATGGGGACGGCGCACTCACTGGAATGTTGAGTGCCATGCAAATTGTTGTACTGTGCGTGTGTGCGTGTGTGTGTGTGTGTGTGTGAGCTCTGATTTTGCATGTTGCATGTTGTTGTGGGTAAAGGAGAAAGAGATGAAAGGCGAAGGATAAGACACTCGATAGCTGAAGAGCGTAAAGTGGATGGGAAACTAGATCAAAGATACAAAAGCAGTTCATGATTCTTAACGATGGCAATCCTCAGATGAAGGACGAAGATTGCGGCTAAATTAGGACGACTAACGAGATAATTTTTTTGCAGCGAATATTGAATTTTATTCGTTACATAACAAGAGAAAAAAAAACAATTTAGTTCATTTCGTTCATTTAGTTTACATTCGAATGGCAAACACTGCACATTCAGAGTACAAAATTTGAATTTTTCTCGCACTCAAATGTTTGCCCCGATAAATATGCAACAGTTTTTTTTTGTGCGGCACACGAAATTTGCATAAAATAATATTATTATTGGCTGCATAAGCAAATCTTTATATAAACACTCGCACAGAGATAATAAAAGTGCATTAAATTATCGTTGACATAATTAAGAGCGAGCCGATGTGTGTAGGCAGTCCTGTAGCCAGGACATCATTCCGTATGCAAACGTCAAAAAAATTGACAACAAATGAAATGCATTTCAATGACTGCACAACAAAAAAGCAAAAAAAAGCCTCAATGGTTTTCACCCGCTATAGGCAACCCCCCCTCAACCCAACCACTAGAACCATCCCCCCACCCCTCACACACACATACACACACACACGCGGAAATTAACAATCGATGACTGGACCCGTAATCAGGCTGACATATTCGAATACGAACATGTAATTATGTCAGCGCTTGATTGCCCGATGCGCCCCTAGGCAGGCGTGTATCCACCCCTACCACCCCCTGCCAATACTCATGTCAGTTTATAAAAATGCAATCACCATTTTGCATACTGATAGAGCCTCGCACAGTGCAGATAATAAGGACGAAAAAAAAAAAAAAATGTAGTTCCAACATTTTTTTTGCCAACTCATAATTGTCATTTAGGTGGATGGAGAGCCTTGTGAAAGGATCGGCTATGAAAATCGTGTAAAAATTATTGCCATAATGGCAAATGTGTATTGATTCGTGTTCGCCGAAAGTAATCCTTGAAAAAGGAATTACAAAAGTATACAAAAAATATTAATGCAAAAATATTAAATAAAATAATAGTGGGAAAAAATGAAAATATGAAAAAGGGCAATGTCCCTAAAGGTGACAGCCATAAATATTTGCGAGTTAAGCGAATGCAACAGAGCTGAGGCTTTAATGCGAGCGGGGATTACAATTGGCTTTAAGGATATTCAGGAAATGAGCTTTCGGTATTCCGACCGACATTAAGGGAATTTATTCACCGGCTAAAACTTAACACATTTTTTGGGCACTTTTTTAACTGCGGCGTTGAAAAACTTGTAGCTGATGTTCCTTGGAGTTTTTTAAGGATTCCCTCCTCGTGTCTCAGCCGCCTAATGAGTTACACGCAGCCAACAAGCTTAGCCTCAAAACTAACAATTTTATTAACTGCCAAGGAACAACGTGGGGGGCAGATACCCCATCGAGGGGGGGGGGGGGCGGGGGGTGTTTACGGCGGGAGCACACGCAATTTATGCGGCACGGCGTTGGGACGCCCCAAACGTATGCCACACGTTGCGTGTGTGCTGGTGAAATTTGCACGCCCAAAATGCATGAGCATGTGCCACGCCCCCACTTCCTGGGGTAATGCTTGCAACGTTAAGGTGGCAACTTCATTAAATTTGCACGCACATGAAAGGTGGGAGCAGTTGACGAGTGGTGAGTGGCGAGTGGTGGGTGTCGAGTGGTTGGAGAGGGTGAGCAAATAAGACAGAACCAAAGGGACCTGTGGGGTGGTGGTGTGGTGGGTGTCCTTGCAAGGGGTGGCTGCGTGGCGAAGATGCTGTCAGTTTTGTGCAATTTCCGGCGCAATCTTCATTTACAACTTAAGTTACAGCACAAACAACTACAACGGTGTGTAAACAAATAAGAAACAGACCCCCTCCCCCTCATCTATACACAAGCGCACCCTCACACACACACACACACACACGCATACAGGGACTCTCAAATGCACACCGAGCACTTGCCTGGCTGCCTATGCAAAAAGTGTACCAGACTTTTAAGCTGTTGTGAAAACATTTTAGCGCTGCTTGTCTTCGGGATAGATGCCTCTGTATGTGTGTGTGTGTCTGTGTGTGTGTGTATGTAATTGTTTGACTGTGTAAGTCGCTGCATACACAAACTGCACACACACACCCAACATACGCACTTAAGCCTGGCTCCTGCTGTGCAAATGACTTGCTCGAGCTCGAAAGTTATGCCTATGAGTGTCTTATCCAGGATATGGCAGCATTGCCAGGACTTTCAGGACTTCCAGGGTTGCGAGCGCAAATTTATTAGGCGCATTGCACACTTTTGTGTGCTCACTTGAAAAATGACAACTTTAATTTAGCTACAAGCCCGAACAGTAATGAAACATACCTCAGACCCCCTTCCCCCGTCCCCTATCCTCCATCCAACGTCCCATAAGAGTGCAGCCCCGCCCATAACCAGAAAAGGGCTGAGACAAAAGCGCCAAACAGACAATGACAATGGCCATGGAGCAGAACGTATTTGGTTGCCAGCAAGTGGGATCCTCTGTCATTGTCAGCTAACCACGTCGACTAGCTGCCGGCTAAAGTCGACTCCAAGGACTCATGTGTGTGCGAAAGAGAGCACCGATGGGGGAGGGGGGAAGGTGGGGGAACTGTGATGAAGTCTGAGAGAGATTGAGCGCGTTGTCTTTTGATGGCCCCCGTCTCAGATGAATATTAATTACCATTTGAAAGCTTGTCATACACTTGTGTAAATTTATCAACAACAGCAGCAGAAGTGGAAGCCGGAGGAGCAGCAGGGAGCACCAGGATTGACAGGAGCGGCAGAGCAGGGAAGAGCATGGGCTGCAGGAGCTGCTGGGAGCTGCAGGGCGGGGGCAGCATCGGCCAGACAATAACCAGAGTTTCCAAAGTGCAAACAGTGCGGGAACAGCAAACGGGCTGGAAGTGGGCGGGATCAGGGACACGGCCAGGGACAGGGACAGGGACAGGGACGGGAAGAGGAACAAAGACAGAGACAGAGACGCAATTCTACCAAACAAAAGTTAGGCATGAAAATTGCTTTGCATGGCAAAGGATTAGCAAAGGATTTGCATGCATACAGAAACATTTGCAGCTCCGGTCCAGGCACTTGCCTAACCAATGCACTTTCTTCCGCTCCTTTCCCCCTCCTCTCCCCTTCCTCTCCGCCTCCTCTCACTCCTCTCACTCCTTTCACTCCTCTCACTCCTTTCACTCCTCTCCCTCCTTTCACTCCATTCACCTCATTCTTCTTCTTTCACTTCATTCACCCCCTGTAATCCTCCTCGCCTTCCCAGGACTCTGATTCCTGCTCTGATTCCCTTCTCCCGACGCCCATCAAATAGTCCTTCGAGTCGAACAACATTTTTGGGCCACTGCAAAATGTCATAAATAAATGCATGATCCTTGTAAGCGAATGTGCTATTTGCTATTTACACGTAACATTGCAATGTAATTGATACTCCCCTCCCACAAGGTGGAGTTCTGAGTTCTGAGTCCTGAGTGCAGGCTCTGGCATCCGAATCCCTGACAGCTCCTGTGGGCATTATCCTTGCCTCCATTAGGGCCAAAGTCCTGGTAAATATGTGTAAAATTGAATTTTCCATGAAGCAACATTTTGGCCACTTTTCCATCAGCCTGTCAGCTGCTCCTGCAGCACATTGATGGGCTCTCGGCCTCCAGATGGGATTATGTGACTTGGTAATCAACTTTCACCATGAAGAATTATTCTGAGTCGCTTCTGATGTGTCATAATTACCGATTTGAGCCTTGATTACAATAAAGGATTAAGGATTATTTTAATTGCTGCCATTTGAAAATATCTCATATCTCGTTCTGCTCTTCTTCTTCTTCTTCTTGCAGGTACCACCTACACACAGACACAAAATATCAATGCCAAGTCGCTATCGAAGTCGACACCCGCCGAGCACTCAGCCAGCCGCTGGCGCAGCATATCAGAGCTGGAGCCGTCGCTGCCGCTGCAGAGTCGAAGCGACTTCAGGGCAGATGTCCTGAGCATGCATCATCATCTGGCAGTTGACCATAGGCAGCTGAGCCACAGTAGTAAGCCATCCAAATGTGCCAAAAACTGCGCCAAGGCCAAGTCGAAGGTGGCCAAGTGGAAGGCGCAATTGAAGAGCCACCATGTACATCAGGCCCATCGGGCGGCACCCCACAAGGAGGTGAAGCGGCGACTGCGCCGCGAGACGGAGGAGGAGGAGCTGGAGATTCAACCGCCTACAGCCGTCTCCAGTGCGACGACAGTGGCTACCAGTGCCGCGGTCACAGCGTATGCGAATAAGTCACTAGTTGGCTTAGTGACCACGGTGAAGGCAAAGCGTTCTCATTCCACGGTGCATCTGGCGCCGGAGGATCTCAAGCCAAGGCCCAAGGAGCCAGTCGTCATTATCGATGATGTGGAGGAGTTCGATAGTGGAACATCCACGCGCGATTTATTTGCCAAAGGCCGCGATGATGCAGATCAGGATGACGATGGTCCGATGGAGCCGCAGGCTTTGCCGTTGCGCCCAGTACCACCCAATCCTTACGAGGACCAAGAAATGTCCGTCGTCTATGCGGACCAACACTCAGAGATTAGGTTGATGTGCGAGGTGGATCTGGACATTTCCTCGAGCATGTGGTACAAGAATGGCCAGGTAAGTGACAACTCTGACAACAGTGACAACAGTGACAACAAGGACAATAATGCGATATCCTTGCGTCACCCGGTCTAGCTGCAGCTGTCGGAGCTGCCAACTTGTTTGCAGCTTTTGACTTTAATTGCATTCTTATGCGGCCCGTTAGCCTCAAGCCTTAAGTGCTTCCAACTGCTCGCAGCTTTTGCATTTTAATATTTATGTCCTGTAAAGGAAGCAGCAGTGGGGTAGCTTCAGTTTATAGAAAGGATTTTATTTAAAAAAACAAAATCGAGACAAATTTTAAGATAATTCAGAAATTTATATAGTGAATCGCATTTGAAAGAACGGAGATATGTCCTTCGGTTGCAGGGTATCTGACAGGCAATGTCCTGGCTTTCGTTCTGATAGCTGCTTTTTATTGTCGCCAACATTGCGATTGTCCTTTGGACCTGCGCTTCCTTCTGACGCAGTCTTCTGTCTCCCTGTCAGACGTCTCGAGTGCCAGTTCTTTTCTTCCCGCTTGCTCCCTCCTCCTTTTCCGCTCGCCTCCTTTCTCTACTCTTCAGTCTCTATTTTCCTATCTCCATCTGATTCTCGTCCTTGCTCTCGACGCGTCTCCGGTCTGTGTTCTCCCTGCTTATTTGTCGCTTAAATGCCGCATTATGTAAATAGGATAATCGTTATTATTTGATAGTTTCTGATGTCAAAAGCATTTAAGGAGTTCATCTGTCAGGCGAACTCTTGCCCCGTCGAGTGGTGCCTCCTTTATTTCTGTCTCTTGCGCCACTCAACTCCCAATGGCGACTGGTGACTTTATGCGCCGCTGCAACGCCCCCAAATATGCTGCGAAAATATTACATAAATGCAAAATTCGTATTTGGCTTAAATTGAAAAGGAAAATGAAAATGAAAATGCGTAAAAACACAGTTGCCAGGACGAACAACGAAACGAATCCCGCTAAAAAGCAGCAAAAGCTGCCAACAAAATTAACAAACATGGCGCAAAAGTTAACTACCAGCTGGCAAAAGTTATTGAGTTGTAATTGCGAGTGCAAACATTCGAGGAGCAGCAAAAAGTGTAGTCTACCTTTTGGCGTAATGCAATTATAACCGCTTTGCCTGCCAGTTACCAGTTACCAGTTTCCCACCCCATCCCCATCCCCGCCCCATCCCCATCTACATTTTATATTTTCACATTTTTTATTTTTTTTTCCTTTTGTCGAGGAGCTGATGATAGTATTTGAATGCTGGTACAGAGGCAGAAATTTATAAACCCGATGAAAAAGTTGAAATTACGCAAAATTCAACTGGCAAAGCGAAAAATGGAAGGTGTTGCAGGATATGTGGCAGAGTTTCGCCACTTTTTGCGCTGCCAAACTGTCGAGAGTTTAAAACTCATTCTCCTTATGACATGCAAATTGAATATCCCATAAAATTAATAAAAATATCTTGTAATAAAGATATAAAATATCTTATTAAAAAAGAAATAAATAATTAAAAAAAAAAATAAATAAAAAAAAATAAATAATAAAAAAATTATAATAATTAATAAAAAACTAAAAAATTAAAGTTTAAATTATTTAAATTAAAAAAATGCCAGCTAGCTATTTATTTCAGACTAAAATGTCCTTTCTTGGCGTTAATTCTCTTTATTATAATTTAAAAATATTTTAAAAAAATGTTTTAATTTTTAATATAATAAAAAGAAAAAAAGATAATAATAAATTAAAAAAAAAAATAATAAATTAAAGTTTAAATTATTTTAATATAATAAATGCCAGCAATCCATTTATTTCAGACTTAAATGTCCTTTCTTAGCGTTAATTCATTTTTATAATTTTAAAATATTAATAAAAAGTTTCTAAAATTTTAATACAGTTATAAAATAATACGATATTAACATTTAATAAAAATGAAATAATAATATAAAATTTAAATTGTTAAACTTAAAAAAATGCCAGCAAGCAACTTATATCAGACTTAAATGTCCTTTCTTGGCGTTAATTCATTTTATTATAATTTTAAAATATTTATAAAAAATATCTTTTAATATTATTCTTTGATTTATCATATATTTTTAATCAGTTTTCTATAAATTTATTCCCATAAAACGGAAAGTTAATCAGAAATTCATAAGTTACGCTTCTGAATTGGGAGCAACTGCCACGTAAAACATAAGCTAAACATTTGCTTTTTATTTCTCAGTTCCTGTTATTTATTTTACAGCTGCCGCTTCTCCCTTCTGTTATCTTAACAGTCGTTGTTGTTGTTGTTTTTGCTGCTACTTTGACTTCTGTTATTGTTTTTGCTGTTGTTCCTCTCGGTGTTGCTCTTGTGTAGTGTAAATTGCAGAGGCAACGAGTGTGCAGGCCAAGTTGTTGATGGGCAAATAATAGTTGAAACTAACACAACAACAACTACTACAACAACAACAACAACAACAACTACTACAACAACAACAACTACAACTACAACTACAACTACAACTACAACTACAACTACAACTGCAACACTTTGTATACGTGCCCAGGCTGTTGGTCTGCGGCTTGGCTTGGCAGTTAACTGACACCCCGCAGAGAAACTGGCCCAGGTGCGAATACTTCTATGTGTGTGTGTGTGTGTGTGTGTGTGAGTGTGTGTGAGTTTGTGTGTGTCTCAGTGGGTGTATTTGTGTGCGCTTGTGTGTCTGCTTGTTAGCTTAACAAAAAGCGTTGCATACTTGTGGGCGACGCATGCAAACATTGTTGCTGTCACTATTGGATTGTTGTTTATGTTGTTGTAGCTGCAAGTGTTGTTGTAGCTGCAACTGTTGTTGTTGCTCCACATGTTTTTGTTGCTTTTATTGTCTGCGGTTGCTGTTTATTCTACACGAAAATTAAATTCAATATTGCAAGCTGTCGAAACGCGTAAGAAATGCCACCAGAGAAAAAAAAACAATAATAAAGCAGATGATAAAAAAATAGCAAACAAGATCCTCCAAATTGGCTGTCAACAGCTTGCATCCCGAAAATCCTGAAAACCAGACACGTCTACGGTCGCTCTACCCATCCACTTTCCTCAGCACCCCGAGAGTCGCCAGTCGCCAGTCGTCTGTCGCTTGTCTACTGATTGCTGCACTTGTTTGTGCAATCAAAGAACACACGAGTCGCAATCTCGGCGACTATTCGCATCTATCGATTGCGATTGCGATTGCGACTGTGACTGTGACTGTGACTAAGACTGCGACTGACACTGCGGCTGAGACTGAGATAGTGACTGAAACTGCGACTGTAACTAAGACGGTGACTGAGACTATGACTGTGACTGTGACTGAGACTGAGACTGAGACTGAGACTGAGACTGAGACTGAGACTGAGACTGAGACTGAGACTGAGACTGAGACAGAGACTGCGGCTGAGACTGTGACTGAGACTGCGACTGAGACTGCGACTAGGACTGAGACCGTGACTGAGACTGTGACTGAGATTGAGACTAAGACTGTGACTGCGACTGAAATTGTGACTAAGGCTAACGCTGAAACTGCGACTGAGACTTCGACTGAGACTGTGACTTAGACTAAGACTGTGACTGAGACTGTGACTGAGTCTGTGACTAAGGCTAAGACTGAGACTTCGAATGTGACTGCAACTGAGACAGAGACTGTAACTAAGACGGTGACTGGGACTGTGACGGTGACTGAAACTGCGACTGAGACTGCGACTGTTACTAAGACTGTGACTGAGGCTGTGACTTAACTGAGACTGTAACTAAAACGGTGACTGGGGCTGTGACTGAGACTAACACTGAAACTGCGACTGAGTCTTAGACCTTGAATGAGACTGAGACTGAGACTGCGACTGAAACTGTGACTGAGACTGGGACTAAGGCAAACAATGAAACTTCGACTAAGACTGTGACTGCGAGTGAGACTGAAACTGTGACTGAGACTTAGACCTTAACTGACCTAGACTGAGACTGCAACTGCGACTGCAACTGTGACTACAACTGAGACTAAGACTATAACTAGGACGGTGACTGGGGCTGTGACTGTGACGGAGACTGAGGCTAACACTGAAACTGCGACTGAGACTTCGACTGAGACTGTGACTTAGACTAAGACTGTGACTGAGACTGAGACTGTGACTGAGACTGTGACTGAGACTTCGACTGAGATTGAGACTGTAACTAAAACGGTGACTGGGGCTGCGACTGAGACTAACACTGAAACTGCGACTGAGACTTAGACCTTGACTGAGACTGAGACTGAGACTGAGACTGAGACTGAGACTGCGACTGAAACTGTGACTGAGACTGGGACTAAGGCAAACAATGAAACTTCGACTAAGACTGTGACTGCGAGTGAGACTGAAACTGTGACTGAGACTTAGACCTTAACTGACCTAGACTGAGACTGCAACTGCGACTGCAACTGTGACTACAACTGAGACTAAGACTATAACTAGGACGTTGACTGGGGCTGTGACTGTGACGGAGACTGAGGCTAACACTGAAACTGCGACTGAGACTTCGACTGAGACTGTGACTTAGACTAAGACTGTGACTGAGACTGAGACTGTGACTGAGACTGTGACTGAGACTTCGACTGAGATTGAGACTGTAACTAAAACGGTGACTGGGGCTGCGACTGAGACTAACACTGAAACTGCGACTGAGACTTAGACCTTGACTGAGACTGAGACTGAGACTGAGACTGAGACTGAGACTGAGACTGAGACTGCGACTGAAACTGTGACTGAGACTGGGACTAAGGCAAACAATGAAACTTCGACTAAGACTGTGACTGCGAGTGAGACTGAAACTGTGACTGAGACTTAGACCTTAACTGACCTAGACTGAGACTGCAACTGCGACTGCAACTGTGACTACAACTGAGACTGAGACTATAACTAGGACGGTGACTGGGGCTGTGACTGTGACGGAGACTGAGGCTAACACTGAAACTGCGACTGAGACTTCGACTGAGACTGTGACTTAGACTAAGACTGTGACTGAGACTGAGACTGTGACTGAGACTGTGACTGAGACTGAGACTTCGACTGAGATTGAGACTGTAACCAAGACGGTGACTGGTGCTGAGACTGAGGCTAACACTGAAATTGCGACTGAGACTTCGACTGAGACTGTGACTTCGACTGAGACTGTGGCTGTGACTGTGACTGAGACTGTGACTGAGACTGGGAGTGTGACTGTGACTTCGACTAAGACTGAGACTGGGAATGCGGTTGAGACTTCGACTGATACTTCGACTTCGACTGGGATTGCTTTTATTTACCGTAAGAAACTTATCGTTCTCAGGCAGACGAGGTTGCCACGCGTTGCATAGTGCTGCAAGCTATCGGGTTGCACAACTTGCCCTATGCCACACAATTGTCTGCCTGCAATTTGTTGACTCCATTCAGTGGGTCGCCCCAAGGCGCAAATTGCCCCAGACACAAGGTTTGCGGCTTAGGGTTTCATTCACATAACAAATAACACATAACAAACTATGAAAGTTGAAACTCTGCACATCGACGCACTCCTTGATATCCTTCCATATGCCAAGTCATTATTAGAACGGTAAATTTATGTTTTTTATATAAAAATAATATCAAGTTCAAGTTACGCAGTCGATGGGGAGATTCTAAAATAATTGGGAGAGACGAAGGAGTTTTGATTTCTATGAAGTTTTCGTCCTGGCTTCAAGTCGACTTTTTCACTACCCGAAGCTTCGACTGGTATGCCACTTGCCACGTGATGAGTCGCTTTTATGGTTGCATCTTTGGCCGTCGGCCATTGCTTAGATACTTTGTGGCAACTTATTTATAACTGCAGCTTTGGCTGTTGTGTTGTGCTACCATGACTCAGGTTTAAGGTCAACAGACCTTGACGTGGCTAAAAGGCTTCCGCTTCAACTTCTGCTTCTGCTTCTGCCTCTGCCTCTGCCTCTGCCTCTGCCTCTGCTTTTTATTGGCCCCAGTGCCCCACGGGCCACATGAATCTCCGTGGGTTCGCTTGTCAAAAGCCGCACTAAGCCTCCATTAGTCAATTAGACCATGGAGGACACAACTTAATACACTACATTAATAGCGTCAGTGGTGCAACTAGCGGCAACATGAAGAGGAGGCAGTGGAAGCAGTGGATGCAGGAGCAGCAGTTGCAGCTGCAAGTAAATCACATCAAGCCAAGAAATTAATCACTCAGACTGAAAGCGAGGCAAATCCCCGAATGAAAATCAGCAACAATGCGACTTTAGATTGTTGCCCGCCTGGGGCGTTAGTTTGGGATGAGTTTGGGTTGCGTGGCATAAGGGGGATGAGTCATGGGGCATGGGGCATGAGGCATGAGGCATGAGGCAAGTTGCTAACACGCCGCTTACTTTGTACCTTTGACAAGTTTATTAAGTTAGTAACAATGTCGGCTCTGGCCGGGAATTGCTCCGCTGAGTTCCTCTTCAACAGCGTCCGCCGTAGCCCTTGCCGCTTCCGCCGTTGTTGCTGTTGTTGTTGGGGCTGTTGTTGTTGTCGTTGCCGTTGTCGCTGGCAAATAAAATCAACGCCGCTGACGTTGCCAGCAACGCCACATCGGCAACATCAGCAGCAGCAACATTAACAGCAACGGCAACGGCAACAGCAACAACAACAACAGCAGAAGCAACATCAACAACATCAGCGGCAGCAGAGCCAACATTTCCCCACGGTGCAATTGTATTAGTTGTGTTAAAACAAAAGCCAGTCATGTGAAAGGGAGGACATGAATGGAGCACATGCAGCGGATTAAGGGAGGGGTGGGGAGGGGAGGGGTGCTGGGCGGTAGGGAGGCTGCAATTACAACAATGATGCGGCAACAATGTGTGACAGTGTCCTGAGCAAATGGAGGAGCAGGCAGCAGGCAGCAGACATCAAGCAGGAGGCAGGAGACATCCAGCAGGAGGCAGGAGGCAGGAGGCAGTGCCAGCTGCCAGATAAGAGCAAACATCAAAAGGAACACCGCAATTAAAATACCCTACCGAAAGGTGAGAGAAGCGGCAAACAAAGTAAGCATTTTGCATTCTCAATTTTGAGATCCTTTTCGAGGGTTCAAGGGTCCAACGCTCAAGGATATGAAAGTAACATTTTTGCAGATTTCAACTCTGATAACGCCCCTCCATCTACAGTGAAACTTTTCTCTGTTCCAGGGATAATCGAGGTTGGGAAAAAAATATATATATTTTATCATTATCATTGATAGTCGCACTTTTCAGTTTCATCCTTGAGAGGTCCTTTCACATTATCCTTCAGCAGTTGCAATTGCATTTCTGCTGCTGTTCGCTGACTTTCGTCTTGTTCGCTGCCTGCAACAAACTCGCTAAGAAACACACAAACTTCAGATTGTTGCCCCGCCACGTCCCTGCGCGCCGTGCGACTGCAACTGCGGCAATGACATGCGACAAGTGTTGCACTGACAGCTTGCAACATGAGCGACTTTTGTTGTACTTTCTGGAGCGCTGCACAATGCACATTCGAGTCCCACAGCCATGGCGCTGGCCTTAGATACTTTGAGTGGCTGCCAGGCCCTGTGCCTCCAATCACTCCCACTCTTTGTGTGTGTGTGCGTGTGTCTGTGTGCGTGTGTGTGTGAAAGAGTGTGTATACTTGTGTGAGTGAGTGTGCCAAAGAATTTATTGTTGAAAATTATCAAGAGGCTAATATATTTGCCGAAAGCAATTTCAAGTTAGTAGCTTTGGGCCAACAGCAGCGAAAGCAACAGCAGCAGCAAAGGCAGAAGAGACGACGCAAGGACGAGGGACAGGCAGCGAGAAATATTTGCTGACAGGATTTTTGCAATTCCAAGCGAGAGATACATATAGAAAGCTATTTTTCATGGCACGTTCCAGCTTCCACGTGATGTGTCTGGTGGCATTCAAAGTGGATGTTGCATGCATCTGAAGCATGAGGCATGTGAAGTCTTACTTCAAGCTAATTATGATCGCAAAATCTCAGTCACTTTAAGTTCCAAATCGATTTTGTATAAATTCATATATGATATTATACAACACTCAATAATCAGCCAGGATAATTCACCTAGGAAATCATCCTGAATCAGATATTCACAGGTATTCAGGGTAAGCATAGAACGCTTGGAATTTCGTTAAGGATCTTCAATTATCCTGTACTAATTTTCGCACACTCGCACAGCCAGGATCTCTGGTGATATTATTGGTTAACAGACCAGAGTTGTCAGCTTAGCTGCGTGTCCTGCGAGCCTGACCGACCACCCGAAACTCTATGCAAATGCGAAAAGTCCTGGCAACTCATGCGAATAACTGGAATTAGAAACATTCAATTTTTTTACGAACAATTTTTGAAATTTATGCTAAAAACTTGTTATGTAAAACATTTTGCAACCTCTCCCAGAATAATTAAATCACATAACTAGCTGGTGGAAAATTTGCATTATTATTCGCGCATAAATATTGCGGCAACAAATGTGGCAGCAAAATGTGCACATCGCACGGGGGGAGGGAGGGGGAAATTAATCGGGGGATGGTCAGAAATGAAAACAATGCAATTACAAAATGCAATGCATAATAACACCTAATACCGAAAATAGTTGTGGCATGTCGGAATCTGCAACACGCACCATGCAACATGCAACATGCACCCTCAATACAGATAAAGGATACGCAAATTATGCAAAGTTATGCGTATGTAAAATTCGACTGCGCCTTGAAATTTACAGCAATTTATGTGGCAACAAAAAAGTTAATATCTCACAACCATCCAACCACCCAACCACCCACACACGCACACACACGCACTCACACACACACCCAAAGAGATATGAAGTTAAAAAAATCATAATTACCAGGGAACTCATCGAGCTGCGGACCGGACTGCAAAGGCAGCAGCATGCCTCAGATTATGGGCCCAAATAATGGCCGGCCAAGTGGCTCAGACGATGGCTTCGGGCCATGTTATGTGCCGGAGGCCCAAAACAATCGAGCGTGTAATCCGCTGGACGCTCGACGCTGTAAACAAGGATTTGCCACGCTCATTTAACGCTTTTGTCTAGCGGCCATGTTGGCAAACCAAAATTTTTGCACACACACACACACACACACACACACATATACGCACATACGCACACACACTCAGGTGCAGGTGTGGCATCGCTCTGCCATGTTACCTCATAAATTTCCAACTGAATGCGCCGTTGCACAACCCGAAAATCCAGTTGCCAGTCGCCAGTCACCAGTCGCCAGTCACCAGCCGCCAGTCGCCAGTCGCCAGTTGGCAGTTGGCAGTTCCGAGTTGCCAGTCGCAATGTCGACCGACGACCGTCGACCGTCGACCGTCGACCGTTGGCCGTTGGTTAATAAATTTTTGCAATGGCCGTTGCGGCGAATGCGGCAAATGCTCAACGGAAGTCGACAACACAAACGCATACAAACGCACACACACACACACACACTCACACACACACTCACACACACACTCACACGCACACACAATCGACTGACAATCACACACAGACATGCGACCATTCGCTGCCAAGTCAGCAAGAAAAAATTGCTAAACTGAAAATGCACGCATAAATATTTGCGCTCTGCATTCAGAAATGTACACAAAAAAAAAAAAAAAAAAGTAAAGAAAAAAAAAATAAAAAATAAAAAAAATAATAAAAAAAAAAATATAGAAATATCATAAACGCGACTAACAAAAATATAGAGCGAATACACGCAACGGAAACGGAAGTGCAGCATACAAATATTATGCTTGTATATATTTCGTTCATTTCCCCCGTATATAAAATTTTCCATTGTTTTCCCAACATTTTTTTTTTTTCTTTTATTTTTGAGTTTTTGGCGTCACCAT
The DNA here is from genome assembly GCA_035044505.1 of Zaprionus lineosus. Lineage (NCBI taxonomy): Eukaryota > Metazoa > Arthropoda > Insecta > Diptera > Drosophilidae > Zaprionus > Zaprionus lineosus. The sequence goes on along the minus strand of JAWNNX010000436.1, from coordinate 195,101 downwards.
CGAAAAATAAATTATAAAAATTTGCAGTAGTTTTTAGGAAACAAAAACTCATTTGCTACATTTATTATTGTTCTATTATTATTCTGGTGTCCTGCAGGAATTTTTTGAGGTCGCGCGCACATTTAAATATCCTGCGATCGATTTACAGCGGAACAGTTTTTAAAAATGGAAGTTTTATTTTCAAAATTTTATTGCAAATAAAAATTTAATTGATTTTCCTTTTGTGTGGCTCCATCTATGGTTCAGTTCTAAAAGATTTACAATGTCATAGGCAGCGTGTATATCTGTCTCTGTCACACAAGTGCCCAATCCATTGGACTCTAAGTTTCTTTTGGAGTTAGTGGAAGCTTTTCCTTTAATCAGGCAATCGTACGTAAGGCGAATATTGATATCTGCTGAAACAACCGATTTATATATGAAATATAATTATAATAATTTTATTATTATTATTTTTGTATTATTTAAATATAAAATACATACAGAACCCAACGACAATATAAATTTTTAAATATAATTAAATAAATAAATAAAAAATAAATAAATCGGATGTCTCTGACTGCTGTTCGCTGGCTTAGCAGTATATAAAGGACATTTAAAGGAAGAGATCACGTTATTAATTTTTATATATTATATTATATTATTTAATTTAATTTTTTTATTTATTATTTTTTTATTTTTACACATTATATTATATTATTTAATTTAATTTAATGCTAATTTATGGACACATCTCGCAAGTCCTTTTATTTTACATCTAAGCCATAAGAGTTTAAACTGTCGTTAACCCGTGTCCAGGTGCGAGGTCCTTTTGTTAGCTTCCAATCAATGTTATTTATGATATATAAATAAAACTCGGCTGAGCCTCCAATAAATGGCGAATGCATTAACTGAATTTACGAATATTTTTCATATATTTTATATTTTAAGACACATAAATTTACGTAGGCATTAAGCCGCTCACAGGACAGCAACAGGATATTGCCGGCCAAACTATTGGTCATAACTTTATTATTATTATTTTACACGTGTGTGTGCGTGTGTCCTTTATAGCTGTGTGTGAGACAGCCGCAGTTTATTGTTGCCACATTACGAGCAAAGTAACAGCCCTCGGAGGGGCCTTCATTTTTTTTTTTTTCTGGTGGGGGGAGGGGGAGGGGCAGCGGCAAGACAATCGCATTTAAATTGTCATTATTTTTGTTTGTTTGAAAATGAAATGTAATAAAACTTCTCTTCGCATATTAAAACATCGAGGATAAAGGCAATTGTGCCTCTTCACTTCAAGGAGAGGGAGGAACATTGCATTTATCGTAAAATTTACGAGCGTTTAATGCGCTGCATTAAAAGTTAAAGTCTCATTTTGCATAATTTGAACAACGCCTGCAACTGAAGTGACATTACTTTTAATGCGATAACTTGGGATGCGACTAATGTCGCTGTAGGGGGGGAGGTAGAGGAGAAGGAATCCAAACTATATCCTTGGTGTGACTTTCTTTTTCAGGTGGTGCATGCGATGGACCGCACGGTGCGCGTCACCGACTATCGCTTCATCAAGGAGGCTAATGGAGCGCTAACCATCACCAACGTGATGCTCGAGGACGATGGCAAGTGGCAGTGCGAGGCGGAGAATACGCGACGCTACACGGAGAATGCTCGGCCCGTCAAGTTGGTCGTCCTTGGTGAGTAGCACCACAAAAAAAAAGGTGGCAACAACAACAGCAAATGCCACAAGGCACGAATATAAAAGTTTAGACAAATATTAAATAGGTCGTTACATTTCGCGAAATTAGCTCTGCAGCCGCACGTGCAGCAGGCAATGAGGCAATGAGGCAAGTCGTTGAGGATTTTGTCCCCAAAACAAACTTTACCTATTAGTCCGCTCCGCTCTGCTCCAGGTACAGTTGTGTCTGCGCTAAGCTAGCTGCAAATTACGAAAAACTGTCGTGCGTGGCATCTTAACCAAAAGTTGCCTACTTCGCGCTCTTGTCCTTAAGCCGCGCACAACAAAGTCCTGGATAGTTTTATCTACTTTCGTTCTTTCTTATTCCTTTCCCAAGGAGCTCGAGGAGTGTTGAAAAAAGATAAAGCAGAGAAATTCGTTTCAAAAATAACATTTATCAAGTCCGAGTCCGAGTCCGAGTCCGTGTCCGAGTCCTTAAATATCCTTAAGGTAGAATAAACTGTGGTCCATCATATCAAATATTGACCTGAATTATGCTAAGCTCTATTATTTATTTAAGTCCCTGTTTATCTTCTTCTTGAAACTCATAATGTCCTTTGTATTAATTTGATTAATTTCTCATATCCTTAGACCGTCCAAAGTCGCCTTACTTACTAATTGACTCACGTCGTCTGGACGCTGGAAACATATTTGTGCCCGTCAAGGAGAACTCGGAGCTGAATCTGGCCTGTGTGAGCGAAGGGGGTAATCCGCGGCCCACACTCACCTGGGAGGTGCTGCTTAGTCCTGGCGTGGATCGTCATGCACAGAAGGTGTCCGCGGAGGTCCTCGAACTGGAGGAGATCAAGAATGAGAGGGTTCGTCTGCGATTCATTTACTTGGCTATCTAATAGACAAACAGAGTGGCAAGTGGCAAGTGGCAAGTGGCAAGTGGCAAGTGACAAGCGGCAATGCGTAAGAAGCTACCAGCAAGGGGCAGGCAGCATGAAGGGGGGAAAAGGGAAAAGGGAAAAGGGAAGGTGCCGAGTGTCGATGAGTTTCGCTGACACTTTGACATATTGTATTGTCCTCCTAATGTAAACCATACGAAACCGCAGCCTAAAACAGACGCCGCCGGGAAGCAAATGACAATGGAATGGATATTGAGACGGAAGGAGATGGACATTAAGATAGATAGAGAGAGAGAGAGAGAGAGAGCGGCAAATGGCAAACACAAAGATAGACAGCAAACACATTTAGTGTGGATAACGGCGGCTTTTCTGGCAACGGCTCAAACAACGGATCTCCGTCCAGGAGCTGACGGACATCTGTGGTTACGCCAAATTTGTTTGTCCTGCACTCGAGCATAATGAAAAGGAGACATTCTGGTCAAGCATTGCATAAACCCAGCCTTGGGTGGCGCCCAAGTTAACGGCCGTCCAGCCAACCAGAGCATCCAAAGCCCCACCCAACCCACTACCAGCCACCACCCACCGCCCACAACGACCTGTCAAATACATCGAAGTTATCCACTTAAGAGCTTAGTGCGTGTGTGTGTGTGTGTGTGTGTGCGTGTGTTTGTGTATGTGTGGTTGTATGTTATCTAAACGCATATGAGTGTGTGTGTGTGCTTGTGTACTTGGATGTGGATGGGGGTGTGGGTGTGCGGCTGTTTGTTTGTCGTAGACCCTAAATGCCGCAAATTTGCGTGTTTGGTCTGCTTCGCCCCATCTACCCGCACGCCGAATGATTGATTGAAAACTGTGCCAACAAATTTACATGTCTTGGCCAGGGGAGGTGGGTGGTGCCACTGGTGCTGGTACTTTTAGTGTTGCCACTGCCGTTGCTCCTGCTACTAGTTGTAGGTGGTGGTTGTGGTGGGGGGCGTGGTCATTGCCCTTGCCCTTGCCACTGCCACTGCTACCGCCACTGGCACTGCCTTTGTCGTTGTGCTTTAATTTAAATTAATGATGTCGCGATGATAACAGGACAAACTAATTGGCTGCCTTGTCATTTCGCCCAATTTGTCCTGGCTAAGCCTTAAATTCAAATGGATTTTTTATCACCCACTCTAATAAATTCCTTGCTTTCTGTCACCCATCCTGTCTGCAGGATAAGAGCGGCTACAAAATTAACAGCGGTGCCAAGAGTGAGGCTCGTCTGCCCGCCGTTTACAGGGCACATCACAACGCCAGGATTTTATGTGTCATGGAGCATCCGACACTGAAGATACGACAAAATGCCTCCTTGCTCCTTGATGTTCAGTGTAAGTAGCAAATTTATAACATTCGAAACTATTTTAATATCCCCTCGGTCTGCTGTGTCTGAAGCTTGAACACAATTGCAATTTTATTTTCAGTTTGAAATTTAATTCCTAGAGTTGTTTATTTGGAAAATTGCGGAGGACGAATTTCTGACGCAGGACATTCCTGAATTAATACCTAGTATTTACACAAATGACAGCTTAATTATATCTCCTATTAATTGGCTACCTCGAAGCTCATCGTTACCAGTCAAAATCAGTTAATTAACAAGCTCGTCAGTCAGTCAGTCAATCAGTCAGCCAATCAGTCAGTCAGTCAGTCAGTCAGTCAGTCAGTCAGTCAGTCAGTCAGCCAGTCAGTTAGTCAGTCAGTCAGTCAGTGAGTCATTCAGTCATTGAGTCAATCAGTTAGTCAGTTTATTATTTTGTTAATCATTTATTGAGTCAATTAGTCAGTCAGTCAGTCAAAAAATCAGTTAGTCAGTCATGTAGTCAATCAGTTAGTCATTCAGTTATTCAATCAGTCAGTCAATCAGTGAATCAATCAGCTAGAGAGAAAGTCAGTCAGTCAGTCTGTTAGTCATTAAGTCAATCAGTCAGTCTATCAGCCAGTCAGTCAGCCCGTCACTCAGTCCCTCAGTCAGTCTGTAATTCAATCAGTCAATCGGTCAATCAGTCAGTCAGTCTGTTAGTCATTGAGGCAATCAGTCAATCAATCACTAACAGTCAGTTATTTAGTTAGTCAGTCATTGACTCAGTCAGTCAGTCAGTCAGTCAGTCAGTCAATCTGTCAGTCAATCTGTCAGTCTATCAGTCAGTCAGTCAGCCCGTCACTCAGTCCCTCAGTCAGTCTGTAATTCAATCAGTCAATCGGTCAGTCAGTCAGTCAGTCTGTTTGTCATTGAGGCAATCAGTCAATCAATCACTAACTTAGTCAGTTATTTAGTTAGTCAGTCATTGACTCAGTCAGTCAGTCGGTCAGTCAATCTGTCAGTCAACCAGTCAGTCTATCAGTCAGTCAGTAAGCCCGTCACTCAGTCCCTCAATCAGTCTGTAATTCAATCAGTCAATCGGTCAGTCAGTCAGTCAGTCTGACAGTCATTGAGGCAATCAGTCAATCAATCTCTAACTTAGTCAGTTATTTAGTTAGTCAGTCATTGACTCAGTCAGTCATTCAGTTAGTCAGCCAGTCAGTCAGTCACTCAATCAGTAAGTTAGTCACTCAGTTACTCAGTCAGTCAGTCAATCAGTCAGTCACTTAGTCAGTCGTTTATTTGGCATCATATTTAAATGTTAAAAAGTTTTTAATAAAAGCCAAACACGACGAGAATCGCACCTTGTTTAATTAGTGTGGCACGTGGAGTAAGTGGGGCAATTGGAGCAAGTGGGGAGAGTGGAAAGGGTGGGGAAAGTGGGAAAGGTGGGAAAAGTGGGGAAAGTGGCAAGTAAAAGTGAAAACCAAAAAGCAAATGTTGATTAAAAAGTTAAATTGCTAAAGTTAACACACGCCGAGAGGCACGCACCAGGCCGGTCAAGGCGGCTGGGAGTGTGCAGTGGGTAGGGAAGGGTGTAGAAGGGCGTAGGTCAAAGGGTCCTGCGGCGGGGCGGCAGTGGAAAGTCACAGCTCGGCGATGAGTAAAGGAAAACAACAGGCAAAAATTATTATGCAGCTGCAGAAATAAAAGAAAGCAGAGGTGAAATTATATAAATGGAAAGTGCAGGCAACAGAAAACAAAAAACAGAAAACAAAAAACAGAAAGGGAAAAATACTGGGAGAAAATTACAAGCCACTGATGCAACCACTGAATATCCTTTCGAAACAGGTGTAAATATATATACAAATTTACTTTTTAAAAAGTAATTTCAAAATAGTTTTATTTATTTTAGATTTAAAGGTTTAATTAAAAAACAAAAATATGCGATTAATTGAAAGGACTTCCAATATATTTCAACTCTGAAAGGACATTTTTTAAATATTAAAAAATTTTCTTTATTAGAGAATCAAATGTGTAAGACATAAATTATTTATACAAAGGACATATCTCCTTCTGTCTCTCTCTTAAAACATTTCTCCTAACTATCCGAACGACCTATTCGAAAGGATGGGAAGGATGTGGGGCTGGTCAGGCGAGTTGTATCCGCGGCTTGGGTGGAACAAGAAAACAGGTGCCAGGATATATAAGTAATAAACGTGCAAATTACAAGAGGAAAAAAATGTGCGGAGAAGCTTTGATTAAGTTTTTAATTAACTCCCATTGGGCGGGCATTAAATTGCATTCGAGTTAATGGAATGGCAGGATTTTGACAGGCCATAAGCAGGATCTAAAATAAAGGATATACAGATCGAACAATTGAAGCCAATTGGAAGCCCAAACATCAACAAAAGCTGACTGCATACTATATACACACTCACACACATTCATTCATGCACTCACACACACACACACGTGCACATGCATACACTTACACACTCTTATATACATGTGCACACACAATAGATGACACAATAATGTTTAGTCCTGGAAAAGAGAAGCACAATCTGCGGATAATCCTTTTGATGAATCGTAGTTGCTCCTGGGACATGTCCTGGCACCCATAAGCCATCCATCAGCAATCACGTGACTCCAAACAAGAAAAAAATAACTAAAGCGAAAAAATAGACAGAAGAAAGGACGAGCAGTAAAACAACAAAAAAATAAAAAAAATAGAAATCGTCGTCGCATGCAATGAATCCTGGCAACAGGAACAAGCCAAAATCAATGGCTGCACACAGGAGCAGGAGCAGGAGCAATTAGAAGGACTCGTACTAATTGGCAGTTACAAAACCGCAGACACGTGCTGAAATTGCTGACTGACTAGGTAGGATCAGGATCAGGATGCGGATCCGGATCAGGATCGGTGCTGTAGCCAAGTGCCACGGTTATTTGCTTTATTAATACCCGGGAAGACCGCATAATTCCATGACAAATACCAAGGTGGTCGGCGGGGCGGGGGGCCTATGGAAATGATTGGAAAATATAGAAAAACCGTGCGAGATTTGCAGGACTTAGTCCTGGAAATGGGGGAAATGCGAATGGGAAGGCCTACTTATCCCCGATAGATGCTTGCCCCTGTCTCTGTGGCTATATGTATATCTGTGTGTGTGTGTCTGTGTGTGTGTGTGTCTGTGTGTGTGTGTGTCTGTGTGTGTGTGTGTGTGTGTGTGTGATGGGGGAGGACTGACAAGGCTTTCGGCCAGGCATGAAAATTTCAAAAACCGCAATAACAACAGCAAAAGGCCTATCCAGACAACAACAATACAAACAACAGCAACAACAACAATAACAACAACAACAAAAACAGCTACAATAACAACTGAAATAACAACAACAACTACAATAACAACAACTACAATAACAATAGAAGGAACGATGCCCAACCGCAACGTTTTACAACAAAGAACATCTGAGAGCTGCTCCTGGTTCCCAACTCCCATTCCAATGGCCACATACACATCCTCCAGACACACTCGCCGACACACAGTCACACAGTCACACCCACACCCACACCCATTTACAGTTATTGTTTGTTACGGTTGTATAAATTAAAATGCACACACATGAAAGCACTTGTTCAGACATTTGTGTGTGTGTGTGTGTTTGTGTGTGTGTATGCAGTTATTGTTATTGTTGTTGTTGTTGCTTTTAATTTCACATTTTTATGCAGACAGTTGACAGGCAAATCAAGGACATCAATCGTATGGGGCACGAACAGCAGAGAAACGTTTAAATGTTTGAACAATTTAAAAATCCGTTTAAGAAATTAAATGGAATTTGTATGAAATCCTTGTGCCAGGATATCCCATAGACAAGAAGAAGAATTTTGGTATTAATTTCTTACAATTTCAATTTGATTTTTCCATTGGCGAAATTGAGAAGGAATTGCTTTTGGAAACATCCTTTCTGCAGTTGAACGCATGGTTAGACAAGTTCAACAATTTTTACGTTCCTCTTTGGAGGGGTGGGGGTGGGGAGCATGCGGCAAACATTTTTGTCTAACAAATTGATAGACGAAGCCCTGGACGACAGCCGACAGCGGACAGCGGACAGTGGACAGCCGACAGCCAGACAAGGTCCTCGGCCCCGACTCCTTCTCGGTTAGCCGCATAAAAGGCAAACGGGCGACGTTCAGTGTCCACAGACCGATGGCCTTTCAAACACACACACACACACACACACATCTACATATATGTATATATGAATATGTATGATGTCTGACAACTATATGAATACGAACGCCCACACACTTACACACACACACACACACTCATGCATTTGAATGAATGTCTATTGAATAGTTTGGCAAACAACCGACAAACAAATTTCATTTGCCCCGCATAATCAAATTGTATTAGTTACAAAGGCTCAGCACACAGGATAAAAAAACTAAATATATATATATTTATATATCTACATCTGAAAGGGACAGGGAGTCACCGAAAAATTGAAGAGATTGAAATCAATGTTTTGAAATATTGTAGCATATTTTTAGGGGCCGTCACTAATTAAAAAACATTTGATTTATGTGCCGGAGCATCCCATGAATATGCATTCAATGCGATTGCAGGCATATCCTTTGAAATGGACGTGTCATATTATGAATTTCCATCCGGATTGAGTTTTACATTTACTCAATGGGTCTTTGACGTGCAGTGAATGGCATTTTTGATTGCCACTGAAATGCAGTTACACCTAATGGCACATCTATTTCGAAAATCATTTTCAAAACTTACAGACCTGAGAGGCAAACAAAGGACGCACTCACAAAAGGCAAACAATTTATGGTATGAGCCACAGGCCTGGCGAATTTCAAAAACTAACAAATATTCAGGCTGGGAATTTATGCAGTTGAGTGAATTGAATGATAGCTTAGATGGTCAAGGATGTGATAAGGATAAGGATATGAAAGGAGCAGGAGATGTTCAAGTTATCTGTAATTAAGGACTCGAATAAAAAAAAATAAATTATAAAATTTAACTCAATTTTTAATAATTGAATTTAGTAATAAAATATTAAATATTATGAGAGCTTCTTATGCTTAAAGTATCGATTCTTTAATTAATTAAAAATGGAATTAAATAATTAAATATCTGTCAAATGGAAGTTTCTTCTCGGAATGCAGATTCCGATTTAATTTTAATTTATATTTTTTTTTTTAACTCATTTTTCAATAATTGAATTAATTAATAAAATATGAAATATTATGCCTGCTTCTTCTGATTAAAGTATCGATTCTTTAATTAATTATAAATTGTATTATATAATTAAATATCTATCAAAATGGAAGTTTCTTCTAGTAATTCAAACTTCGATTTAATTTTAATTTATTTTTATTTTATTTTTTTTTAATTAATTTTACTTATTTTTAACTGATCATTTCAAACCCTAGTCTTTTCGATTCTATTTTGAACTCCAACTATTTTTTTTATTTATTTTTTAATTTAATTTATTTTATTTATTTTAAACTCAACGTCTTAAAACCTAATATATTCTTTATTTTTATTTTTTTTTTTATTAGTTTTTATTTATTTTTAATCTGATCTCATACGACTTAATCCCCCATCCTAAACAAATACGTAGCGATATTTTGGGCAAGTCTTAATTCTTGTCTCTTGTTTTATTTGGTGGACATAAAAAATACAAACACTGAACAAATGTCCTTTAGTTTTGTGGTTGCTGATGGAACTGAAGTTTTGCAGGAGCGAAGAAAACAGAATAGAAAATTGTAGTAAGGAGCGGGGCAGAGAGGAGACGAAGATGAGAGGAGAAGAACATCAAAAAGCGAAAACACATTTGCATTTAGTTTAATTATAAAAGTTTCTGGCGCTCAACGTTTATTTTTGTGTGTCGCAATTTTTTAATTAAAAAACTATTTTGGAGATGTTGCCAAAGGGAAGATAACTAACCGAAAATCTCGTCTATCTGTGTGCTATACCAATTCTTATGAACACCAACCCAAACCCCCCACCCCCCACCCCAACATCCAATCCCCTCTTGCTCAGTCTATCTCACTCTTGCATTCTTCTTCTTCTTTCTCTCCCCCCCACAGACACCCCCTCGTTCGCCATCTCACGCACACCTGGCTTTGGTTATCCGCTGCGCGAGGGCATCGAAGTTAGCCTCAAGTGCGACGTCGACTCGAATCCTCCGAGCACACCGCGCTGGCAGAAGGACGATGGTGACACGCCGGTAAGTCTTATAAAACTTATGCACACGCTCTCTACGTAGGCCCATTCATGGCTATGCCTCTGTCTACCAACAACAACAACAACAACAACAACAACTGTAAGCAGCAGCTACAACTACAAGGACAACTACAACTACAAGTATAACTAAGGAAACGGCTAAAGCTCTTTGTGATTTTTCGGCAAGGAGAAACTTTTAAATGGATTTTCGTGCAGTTGTCGCGAAAAAGTTCTTGGGCCAACTATTTGCATTGCCTTAATTACCAAAAATTGTTTACGCATAAGACCAAAACTCATTTTCATTTTTTTTTATTTTTATTTTTTATTTTCAATTTTTATATTTTTTTTATTTTCATTTTCATTTCTCCACCCCCTAAAAACTAATTCTATATCAAGTTTTTCATCTCAAACCCCTCTGCATTTACCTTTCAGGTGCCGCAGACGGGCGATGGCTTTCTCAACTTCACGTCCATTAGAAGGGAGCACTCCGGATGGTACAAGTGCACATCCCGACACCTCAACTTTCAATACTCGTCGATTGGCTATTACCTCAGTGTGCGCTGTAAGTACCCGTACTCAAAATGTCCTAAATTAGCGCTCGTATGCGTGAAATTGCCTCAAAAATGGCGCGTGATAATATTTTCGCCATTAGTTCAGATATAATAAAATTTTCAGGATGTTGGTGAGGGGCGGCAGCGGAAGATTCACACCCGACAAATTGCGAAAATACTAAAATAAAATAAGAAGAGATGAAGAGAAGAAGAGAAGAAGAGAAGGGAAGATGAAGAAGAAGATGAAATATACCAAAAAGTATATCGTGGATTTTACGACATTCGCATATGGCGCATCCCATCGTCGACACATCCTTGTACCTCTTGCCGCTTACCATTTACCACTTACCAACTACCACCTCCAGCTCCGTCCTTGCTTCGCCTTGGCTGCTCTGATGATGCCGCGCCGCTGCATCATTTTGAGGCACGCTTTTCACCCTCCGCATATGCAAAATTGTGGCAAAATTCATTGGCATTGGCATTGGCATTGGCATTGAGTGGGTGCCGAGTGCCGGCGACACTGTCAACCCTCTGTTCGTGCAACATGCCCACACACCCCTCCCGCTCCCGCTGCCCCATCAAATTTATGCTTACGCGCCATTTTGTTGTCAATATTTTTCCGTTTTGTGGACGAAGATTTGAGCTCTGAGCACTGAGCCCTGAGCCTTGAGCCTTGGGCTCTTCTGCCCGCCGACTGCCGACTGCCACCTCATGCTGCCACATGCCACCTACCCCCCCAACACTAGAGCAGAATTTTACGCGCCGAACGCGTGTTAATGCTTGTAAATATTTTTATTGAATTTATGTCGCTGACAGGCTTCACTTTGTTTGCAAACGTCGTCCTGTAATGTCGCCCATAAGCCGCCAGGCGAAAAACTTTTTTTTATTATCAACGTTTCCCATACACAAAAATATATTATTTATTTTTTTGCCAAATCAAATTTGATTAGCCTAATGTGCCGAGCAGAGCGTGGCAGCATGTGTGTCCTTCACGTCCTTACGAGATTCATTTGTGCCGAAAGAGAAACTCACCTTGGATACAAAGCTGAAAACTATGCTGAAGGATATCTCAGATGCTCCCTGAAAAGCTGTGGCTGTTAACAGATGAGCCTTTACATATCCGCATCCTGGCAAGCAAATGAGATATTAAGGAGTTGATCTTCTGAAGCCCAAGAATCCTTTACTCTCCACATCATCGCACGTATAATTCAGCTTATTTAAAAGACTTTGTAATATTGGTCGACAGGATTTCCGTTTTGCCGAGGTCCTGCCAAAGTGGGTTTCAAAATTTTTGTTAAATAAGCGCCCATCAATCATGACGAACACAAAATGACTGCCAGAAGCCGCTCAAAGCGCCAAATTGTGGGCCACGGAAAACGAGAAGCTAGAAAAACAAAAACTGAAGGAAAACACAGAAAGTAGAAAAAATAAAAAAAAAAAAAAGACAGAGCCAAAAAAATTATTGGTAATAACAACTTGACAAAGTGTTGCCACTTTTTTATGCGAATCCCATTCAAGGAAGAAGCCACAGCCACATCCACGGTCACACCCACACACCCCAGTCCCCACCCAACGCCCACACCCCAAGTTGACCCTGGGGAGAGATTTTTCGTCTATGTTGAAATTTTTATGCCTTAGCCGAAAGCGAAGAAGAAGAGATAGGGGAAAGGAAGGAAAAGTAGGAAAAGCAAATAAAAAACAAGAAGAATGAAGGCACAAAGAATCCTGACAGGCGCCTGTCGTTGCTCATTATGGGAAAACAAATGCTTTATTAATAAAAATAAAAGCGCCCAAAGAGGCCAAGAAGTGAGACCGGAGACCAGCGAATGGCGGATTGTGAGTTGTGAATGAACGCTGGAAGGAGGGTGGAAGGAGGAAGGGGTGCGAATGGTGGGCAGGGCATTGAGGAAGCACGCGCCGAGGCTTGTGGGCCGACATATCGACATTTATCGATGATTGATGTGCCTGCCAGGAGGACTATGAGCGCAGGAGGCCGTCTCTTTATTCGAGAGTCAAAGGGCCGACAAAACTTTTGCTGTTGATTTTGCAGCGAAATCTAATTGGAAGAGACGCTCGGCGGGGGGAGGGGCTGGCAGCGAGGCTGGCAACATGTTAAGCACATAAATCAATTTGTAAAACGTTTACGGAACTGCCAAATGGCAAATCGAACTGGCAACAGTCGGTCATACATATGTAAAGCCCCTTCCCAACCCCAGCCACTCCCCAGCCCATTATCCGCCCATCTTCCGCTCATCCTCTCGCATCACCTTCTTTTTGCCTTTCCTTTGGATTCAGTCCGCTTATGACAGGCATTGTGTGTGCTTCACTCTACGAGTGTGTGTGGGAGTGTGTGTGTGTGGGAGTGTGTGTGTGTGTGGGTGTAGATAAACTTTAAGGCAATATCTATAAGATATGCTTGGCGAGGATTAGCTGTCATAAACTAGCCAGCAGCTGCGAGGATTTGATAAATGGCGCCTCGAATAGAAAACCGAGAAAATTGCAAAATTTAAGCCCTAAAATTTTCAAAAATAAAGCGACAAGACCCCCGGGAAATCGGGGGCAGATAACAGGAAAACATGAAAGAAAGGAAACGAAAGGAAAACAAAAAAAAGGAGGAAGAAGAAGAAGAAAACAAGAAAACTGATAAATCGCATTTTGATTTAAGCATCCGCTGGCACCCAATAAAAAACCATCGAACGGAAGGAAGAGGAAAAACCAAAAGCTCAGACAAACGTCTGAATGCGCGCTTAATTGCTGACGATATGTTTTCCACCTCGGCCCGCGGTTGAATCCTGCAGCCATTGAGCTGGAAATCGCCGCACAGGTAGCAAAGGCGAACTTTGCTGTCGACAACAGCAGGACAACAGGACACCAGAAGGAGGAGGAGGAGGATGGCTGATGGCTGGTGGCTGATGGCTGGGTGGGCGATGGAGACGCAGGACACAGAGTCTGACAAAATGCAATGAAAAAGCAATCAGCGTTCTACTCGAAGCATCGCCCAAAAACTACAGGACATCAGCTTTAGGATGCGAAGGACTAACGTCTAAAGTCAACAACGCGTTCGTCCTGTCGACGTTTACAAAAGTAGGCAATTTGACGTAGTTTCTGAAACTTTTACGCTGGCCACTTTCATGTGATTGATTTGCTGGCTGAACAGGACGAACCAGCGAGTGGACGAAAGGACGAGTGGACGAGTGGACGAGTGGACGAGTGGACGAGTGGACGAGTGTGAGTGAGCGAAGGACACAGCTCGAAAGGGACCCAAACAAGGACAAACTCACGGCTTACGGACGCACTGAGCTTGTTAAAACGTCGCTAATTTGACACGTACATCAAGAGGGACCGAGAGTCCTGGCAGCAGAACAGAATTACAGAAAGTGGCAACTGGCAACTGGCAGTGGCAATGACTGTGGCAGTGACTGTGGCAGTAGCTGTGGCAGTGGGTGAGTCGCATCTGCGATTGGCCTGGACTGGGAAGTCAGGTACAAGTCGACACAAGCTGCTTACGGCCGCCAGGACGAAGCCGAGTTTGTTTGCCAGCCTCATTAATGAGTTAAAGTTCGAATCGAGGGTAATTAATGTTGAGTGGCCTGCATCATGTTTGTGATGTTTGACTAACAGAGTGCAATTAGTGAAAGTTTCCTTCTGACTCTTGGACGGACGAATTGTTTTGAACTAGTTCCGAGACTCACCTTTAATACCAACCCAACCACCCAACCACCCATCCACCTACACACATTTGACATAAAAAATCAATCGTATTAATCCGACTTCATACAGGATCTTCAAGAGTCACTCATCTAGCGAAACTCCTTCAAATCATCTACTTTGTTCATTGTCAACTTTCAATGTGAGATCCTTGAACGCATCTCTCCCCCACTCCCCCCACCACACTCTGTAATTCCGACGGGACCTTTGCGGCTGCGCTGCCTCCTCCTTCCCGGCACTAAACTAATTTGCTCAGCCAACTGTTAGGAAAATGCAACCTATCGAAAACTTCTCGAATGGGTAGCTCCGACCACACCCCCATTGGCGTGTAACGCCCATCGAGTGGTGTGCTTTCAGGACGAAAACAAACTACAAAACAATGTGCTCGACATTTGAGAAGAGAGAGTCCCCAATTGGAAAACACATTTGTCCGCTGGCTCAAAGGAGGCATTACAATAAAATTTAATTTTACACGCTATCGTAAGCATTTTGCAAGTCCTTCCCCCCTCCCCCCTCCCACTTCATACTCCTTGTCCCATAACAATGTTACCAAACCCAGCATCCCCACCCCATGTACCCTCACCATCCCGCATCCACTCAACATTCCATTCCCTGCGGGAGTCTGTCTCCGCTTTCGTCCAGCTTCTCAACTGGCGACTTCGGCTAATCGGCAATGTCCTTGCGCATGTTATACATTATCCTTTGTCATGCTGGTTATCGCGGTTTAACTTTATCGTTTAGTTCGCCTTCACCCAACGCGATATGAAGCATTTTTTTTGAACTGCCCTGCCTTCTTTTTCTTAAACTTCCCATACTCCAGCCGCGCCCTCGTCCTTTATCCCTTCCACCGCAGCCCCTGCGATTATGTTGGACATTCCCGGAACCCGCTTGAATTTCTGTGTTTATCGGCGCGCACGATTATTAGTTTTCTGTTTGCTGCTTTTGTTTTTATAGCCGGCGATTACATTTTGGTATATATTGGTCCTTGCTCGTTGGTCCTTGGACTTGGACTTGGACTTAGTCCTCACAACTCTGAAGGTGGAAGGCAACTCGATCTGGGGGCAACACAGTATTGCAATAAAATTTTATTTGACTTGTTTTCATTTTTTTCTCGAATTGAAAGGAAAAACTCATTTGGATTTTCCTCTCTTCTTCTTCTTCTTCCCCAGCTTCTTTTTGCTTTGAAGGATATATTAAAATCTCATTGCGGGCAATAAAGCTGAAGCTTTTTATAGTCAACCGAAGGAGGGGAGTGGGTGATGGCATTTTCCAGATATATCCAGTAAACAACTCTTGAATTATTTAATCCTTAAATTAAGAAAATTCATTTAAGTCCCCAAAGCAAATGGAAATTTATCTATTAACATTTGAAGTATCCTTTTTCATATTATGAAAAGCTTCTACAGGATTTCCCACATTTGTTGCGCTCTACTTTTTCTTGTCCTTCCATTTACCCTCATTTGCATAGTTCCGCTCAAGGAATTTTCGCATTGTCTTCTCCCTCAATTATGACTTCATCTTCGCATCCAATTTTCATTCAGTTTTCCATCAGTTTTTCCTCCTCGCATCAGTTTTTCCTCTTCCCCGCAGCTGCACCCAAACTTCCCCACTGAAATCATCTTTAATTTCAGCTCATTGCAAATTAATCGCGTATACTGAATACCTTCAATCCCCTCCCCCTCCCCTCTCCCAGCTCCTCCTTTATCCATGTAATCCAGCCCCTATTCTCCCATCATCTTAAGCCCGGAAAATCGCGGAAAAATTCAGCTAAAGAAAGCGGTGAATTTTCCACGAAGAGAAACCGCAGAGGAATTAAAATTTATATCCAAGACACAAACGCAATCAGTTGCAGCCACCACCTACTGCAACTGCCACTGCCACTGCCACTTGATGGGGCATGCCCCACCATCTGCCATCTCTCCATCCGCTGCCTGTGCTGCTTCTGAAGCTTCGAAGTTAAGCTGATTGCTGCCACAGCTGATGAAGTTTGGAAGTCATGAATAAATATGTATATAACAAAAGTCCTTTTCGAATTCCTTGCTCGGAAAATGTGGTTAAAACTGAAGGCTAATGAAAATGAAAGCTAGTGTGTATAAGAAAAGCCATATACGAGCCTTGCCAGGATATACGTGGTATGACAATGAAAACAATTTTCGAATCGTTTCCATATGTAAGCGACAGCAAATGCGCGTTGCCGCTTCAAAGGATTTATGATCGAAGTAACACTCATCGAGGACAAGGGATGTGGATAGGGATGTGTGGACATATTGACGTTTCTGATACACTTAACTGACTCCTGGCTGCCAGCTTGGTCCTGGCTTCAGGCAGACGCTGGGCTGGGCTTGGTACTGGGCCTGCATTTGGCAGGCACAACAACCCAACTTAACCCCAGCGCCAGCTCTGCCCGTACCAGTCCCAGGCGAACCCAATCTCAACTCAACCAACGCACTTCAGAGTCCTTCAGGCTGTCCGGGAAGGACAGGCACTACTTGAATCCAACGCCAACATGCTGATGATGATGCTTTATGATTAATGATTGGTGGCGAGAACGTGGCAATGTTTCCCTTCGCCGGTCCCTTACCCTTGCTGCCTGTCGCCAGGACCGCGTTGTCCTTCCCATGTCCCGTCTCCAACTCCATCTCCATCTCCATCTGTTTGGCTTTCTCTTCCTCCTCTTGACTGGCATATTGATTCCTCTTGTTTGCATTAGTGTTTGTTGTTTGCTCTTCATATTTGTTGCCGTTGTTGTTATGCTTTGGATTTATATGCCATGTGGAAGACATTCACGACTTTCCATCCCATTTCCACATCCACCCCCCTCCCCGTGACCATTTTCATATCTGTCGCCTTACCCGACCATCCAACCAGCCACCCAACTATCCATCCCACCCTCTCGGACGACATATGGACCTTACTTGATGCACATTTGTTTGCTTTTGTTTATTTGCTTTCCTTTTCCTACGGATCCTTTGGTTCAGGACTCAGGACATGGCATCGAGCGGGGGAAGTACGTACTTATGAATGGCCATTGAGCAAAATATGCGTGGAACAAGTGCCAGGAATTCTGTTTGGCTCTGGATGAAAGGCCAAGTTCTCTCCTCCTTTCTCTCTTTCTCTTACTTTATCGCTCTCTATCTCTTTCTCCTTTTCTCTCCCCTTCCCTCTCTCTCTCTCTGTCTTTCTGTTGCTCTGAAAGTTGAGCAAAGTTGTGTGTAGTTCGTCTTGTTGTTTCAAGTGGTTCGCTTTAATTGTGTGTGAATTATGGCTAAACAGGCCATTACCCTGTATTGGAAGTCTGACAACAGTCCTGTAAAATAGATGGGCACAGACTTCCAGATCCTTGAAATTGAAAGAATAAATCCTTCGCTCGACTCTTATTTTCCTCTCACTGCACATTTTTATTGGCATGGAAAATGGAAATTCTTTTGATATGAATCTCTATTTAATATATGATAAATCGAAGGTATTTTTTGATTAACAGTTTTTCTTATGGTCGATTAGAAAGGACACTATTGCACATTCTCAGGACATTCCCTGATCCCCTGATCCCATCACTGAGCAGCATCTATTGTCCTCCACTGGCACAGTCCTTCGACCATTATACCATTTTGTGTTATATCAAATTCTTCCTTTTCAAATTACTTCCCATCCCTCAAAAGAACACGATGCGTTTGCCAATTCTTCAAGTTCCCAGACTCGGGCTCTTATCGTCCTGACGTCAAGCAGGCCGCGGGCCTTGGCCATTGACAAATGTCTGTCAGAGGAGTTGAGCTCATTAGACAGTTTATAGACAGCCAAACAAGCAGGCGGACGAGCGGGCAGACGGAAAGACTATCTGACTACCTCATTGATAGAGAGAGAGAGAGAGTGAGAAATGGGAATTCTATTGCATTTCATCTCTTTCTCCCTCTCTGCATCCCCCTCCCCATGTCACTTGTCAATTTGAGAAACGTCGTTTTGTCTTTTTGTGTTCGAGCAATAAAAAATGTTTATAACTACGTGATTTTGACTAAGCAACACGCAACCGCCCATCCATCCCCCCCTCTACCCACCCCCCAAACGGTTCCTCATTCACCCTCTGCTGCATCGTCTGTATTTTTGCGCTATTGTCAGCAATAAAATTCGCAGGGGTTGCTGACCGCGCCAGGGGTTGTTTCCCTTCACTCCAGACACCAACTGATTGACATGCGACAAAGGCTCTCGGCTCGAAATGAGCTTACAATTAATTGTTACTTTAGCGTTTGGAGTACTCACCTCTGCACCTCTGCACCGCTCTCCCACATCCCCCCCGAAATCTCAGTAAAAGTTTCGGAACTTTAAGGGTTTCCCGGCCATGTCTGGACAAGCGCTGCGACTCCTGTTGTTAAGGGATAGTCGCTGACTGTATGTAATTAGTAGTTTTTGTTAATTGTGTGGCGACTTAGATTTTATGGTCAGGGCGGAGAGGGGGGGATGGGCTAATTTTATGAGCGCTTTGAGGTGCAACCTCAAATTGCCAGACATTTGAAATGGCAGCTAGCGCTGCGCTGATAAGTAGGCAACACTTTGTAAGGCTTACGAGTGTCCCGGACGAGCAACTCACTCACGCACATACACAAAGGCATTTTCACACACACACACACACGCCCATACATTTAGCTAGCAATTTGCTAAGGTCCTTTGTCATGATTTTCACCCAGACCACTTGGCAACTTATTGTTATGATATCCGGTCTCAAACAAAAGCCGCACGGCGCATTTAGGCGCATGTCAACGCAAATTGTAATTTATACGTAATATGAACAGCTCCGCCGTAAAGTAAAGTATACGGCACAAAGGCTGCCAGAAATTTAAAGCACATGCACGATGCTTCCAGGATTCCAATACACCAGCTACCCAGCTACCCAGCTTCCTCGTCCCATCGATTCGCATCTCTCTGGACTCCCACGTTAACCGCAAAATATGCGAATATTTCGCATAAATTTGATGTCATTTTCTTCTTTTCGCAACGAAATTAGAACGAAGCATCGTAATGTCTTTTCCTTTTATTTGCCATTGCCTTGGGGGGAGGCGGTGTTGGATGGATGGGTGTGGCGAACATGTATATTTACGTGTGTATGCATTATGAATTGTTGCTGAACTTGAGTCAATTTTCCAGCTGCCTGCACAACGATTTTTACTCAACCCCGCCCCCTTCCCGCCCACCACCCCAGCTACCTCTGAACTTCGGATAGTCAGTCAAATCACGCAAATCGGAAGTGCCAACTCATTTTATGGCTTTCAGGCGGTGTCCTGGGAATGACTCAGGTGCTTTTCCCAGCCTCCTAAGTGTCGCCTCCATTCCACTTTCCCACCTCTCTCTCCCATCACAAAATCCAGCAACCACTCGGTACCCCCACCCAATATTATCCTGCCAAGGCAATGGCACAATTTGTTCTCCTTAGAGCGGGCGCTCCTCAAGGAACTCCCCATTGTCATTGAAATATTGTCACATCTGACAATTGCTGACAAGCTTATCATATTTTATGCGCTTGCACATGTGATGCCACAGGCTAAAAGCCGACAGCTTGAAAATCTCTTTAAATTTTCATCAGTTTTCACAATTTCCACAATTTTCAAAATTTTCAAAATTTTCTCCATTTTCATTTCAGATGATTCAGTGGATGTTACATCAGAGCCCGATGATCAGGATGTCTCTGTGGCGGCCTCGCATAATCCGAACAAGGGACAGCTTGAGGTGCAATTGGGCGGTGCCGTGACGCTGCAGTGTCCCCAAGGTGAGTAACAAAATATATATTGAATTGCTACCCAAAGCCTCTGGTGAACTCTGACCCATTTTGGAGAAACAAAAAAAAAAGAAGTAGATCAAAGGAAATGCGGATAGGCAGTTCGGGGGAAATTAACGTTGGAAAATGCGTCTGGTATCTAATTACATTTTACATTTTATGTGTACTAATTGGGGCCGGGAGCTCAACAGATGGGGGGAGCGAAAGGGAGGGAGTCGAAGACACAGGACGAACAATTGTGGAATGGAGGTCTTTTCATTAATTAGCACAATTGAAAATTAATTATGCGTGCAATTTACTTTGCTCACTTTTAGGCGGCTCAGAAATAGACAGGAGACAAACGGCTCCGAAAAGCCGTTAGTTTGGGCCCGCACGGTTGGGGTTGGGGGCGGCTTTGATAAATGAAAGTGGAAACGAAAGCTTCTTCTTGTTTGCGATTCGGTGCCGCATCAATTAAAGAAATTAAAACTTGCGTGCCGGCAAAAAGTCAATTAATTAAATTACAAATGCCAAAACCTCGATTTATTCAGTGACTCTAATGGCATCCCGTTCAATGTATCGCTTCCTGTTTTATAGGCTCTCTGGGCTGTTGGTCACACTTGGATCCTGTTTCGGCGCGGCTGCGTGGCCTTGGCTATGGCACTTCTCAGCCAACGGGTCAGTTCTCGCTCAAGGATGTCATGTACCAGGATGCGGGCACCTACAAGTGCGTGGGCCAGTCCCTGGCCAACAAGAAGAAACTCGAAGTCCTTCAAAGTGTCGTCGTCTCAGTCAAGGGTAAGTTGAATTTCCTTTAATTGATTGCATACTAAGAAAATCTGTTAAACTGAAGTAAAATCTGGTAAATGGGAACTGTGGCACGAGTTTCAAGGATTTTAAACATATTTTCCTTTTTTCAAAATCTTCGATTTGCATTAACATCGATAATTTTAATATAATATCGATTTGGCTTTTAAATAAACTTATTTTAAGCCACTTGACTTTGACTTCGATGGGCGAAGAATTCGTTCCTAAGCGTTGGGTTTGAGTCTCCGCTAAGGCCAAGAGCTGAGATGAAACTTAAATGTAACTTCAACTTTTAAATGTCAATTCTTAGTCAGAGGTAAACAAAAATATAAAATTGAAATAAATTGAAAATATAATAAATAATAAATAAATTAATAAATAATTTATTTATTTATTATTTAAAAGGATGACTATTTTATTTAACGTTTCTAAGCTGATGCCTTAATAAATTCCTTAAGCTTTTCAATCAATTATTTATTTTCTTGCTTTACGACATTTGCCATAAAAGTTATTAAGGATTTAAAGAGTAGATTGTATGAATGATAGAAAAAGGCAATTCATAAAGAATTATTTAGTTGTGGTCACAATTGATATTTGATGAAAAATGCAAGGAAATGGCAAGGATAAACTATTTTCAAGACAAACAAAGTAGAAAAGCTTGTTTGTAATTACAGAAGAGTCCTTTTCATACAATTTTGTCAAGGATACTCGACAGTCGACAGAGTTTGGACTGTTGAACTGTTTCGGCTGCTGGATAGCTGCATAGTTCGCCCATTTGTCCAGTGCGCCCGGCTGGGCCTGTCCGCTATGTACCCTACATTTCGGGTTTGGCAGGTGACAGCAGCGAGTTAAAAACATTAAAAACTTTGACAGCAGTTTTCAGCACGTTGGAAAACAAATGAAAAACTTTTGCGTCTCAGCTTTGTGTGATTTTCGTATTTTCCTTTTTCCCTTGTCTTCTTACACCCTGTACAAGCTGCAGTCGGCTCCACTCGTGGCAGGATATTCATATATTCCACGAAACACGACGACTTGTGCCTCGTAGCTTCCTATACAGTTGCAGGACGAATAATCCTTAACCTGGAAATAAATTTATAATAATGAAATACAATTTATAGGGTAACCCATAGTCGATCAAATGAACCGTAAAGTTTTTTTTACTTGTTTTGGCTGTCAAAACTTCGACATTTTACTTTGCATGTGATTTTCGAAAGTTGTCCAAAGTCTTTTCCCTATATCTCTGCCTCTTGGGCGCCGCGTTCTTCATGCATCTTCCACAGCCTTCGTTCTCCAACCATCCCACACCCCATCGCCTCCCCTCATGAGCGTAGGTTACGTTTCCTCTGACTTCCTCGCTGTCTGGCATCTCCTTCGTGTCGCATTGACACTTGTCAAATCTTTGCCAGGGCGTGTGGAAAAACGACGCATGATTGATGACTCGGCAAAGGCAAAGCCAATTCCAATCAGTTCTCGCTCAGGCAATGAGAAATTACGTATACGCCATGAATAAAATTCTCAGCTGTAGCTGACATTGGCAACGTGTCTGAATTCTTGAGAAAAATGAGAAGTCATGCGACCGGAAATTAAAGAAAATGCTCACTGCTTTGATTTCATATTGCTCTCCGTCCTTCCTCCCTCCCCTCCTCTATCATTCTCTCTCTCTCCCTATCTATCTCCTATATCTCTATTCTTTGCCCTGCAGTGAGTGGGAGCCATAGGTTATCTTGAGGCGAAAGCTAAGTGGACACTGAGACAATAAAACTTGGCAAGTGCCGGTTACTTGCCTCCATCTCTATCTCTGTACGGTTAAGCGGATGGCGGCTGGTGGCTGGTGGCTGGCAGCTGACATTGAGTCCAGTCGTTGCCTGGCCCGGCATATCCTGGCTTAGAGCCCTCGAGTGCAATACAAACATGGCAGCTCACAGTTGCTCCCGAGCTGCGGCCAAAGCAATCAAACAAAGTCGCCTCAAGTGGGCGTCAAACGAATGCGAGGTGGCAAACGGGTGTCTGAATGAAACAACACATATGGACCCATACACACAAATACACTCATCCAGACACACAGACACACAGGCACACAGCCACGCACACACAATGGGGGAACACTTATAATGCTCTCCCACATGCAATTTCAAGGTAAGACATTTTGTCATTAAAACTGCGAAATTGAGTGCTATATAAACAAAATACGCAGTCGGGACCAGCACTGAGACAGTGTCAGACACACACCAAGACCAAGACCAAGACCAGGAAGATGATCCTGTAAAGGATGACAGAGGCGTTGCTGCTAACGCTTAACGCAAATAAACAACTAAAAATAAAGCAGACAAAAGGTGAGGAGGGACTTGCTTGACGCTCTGGCAGCGTGAAATAGTCATATTTATCAAGTGGCAGGAAAGGAAAGGATTGCATGGCAGCAGTTGGAGTCAAAGACGACAGGATATGCCAAGGAGACACCAGCCCAAGGTGGCAAACAAGTTAGATAAAACCTTTTAACGCGGGGGAAACCAACAGCCAACGCACACAATAGATTAAATTTACAACGGGAAGGCCAGAAGGAGACAGATGATGATGAAGGAAAGTTGGAGATGGAGGGGGAGGGGGATAGAGGGAGAGGGAGATATTGAAGGAAGGCTGGCAGATACATTGTTGTACTTGTGTTAAGGGAAAAGGCTTCACTGTACCTTGAGCTTGTACTAGTCGCAAAACTGCAAATAAAAATCAAAATAAAAAAGGACAAACTTTCAACTTAACGGCAGAAGACCAACAAATGCCGTTATATATACATACATACACACATATATATACATATAAATATATATATATATATATCTATACATATAAATATTTATATTTTTCGAAGGGTTTCTAAAAGTACCTCAATAAAACTTAATTTATTGTATAGAAGAATCGATACTTGAGTATCAGATGATTTTTTATTATATTTAAAATTTAAATACAAAAAATAAATTTATTTTTTAAAGGCACATTTTTAAGTCTATAAATGACTTAAAAGATCGAAAGATTTAAGTTAATTTTTTTTTTAGATTTTATATTTATTTTTTTAAATCTTAAGCCAGCTTAAAAACTCAAAATTTTCATTCTCTCTTGAATTAAATTTTTTTTTTTATTTTATTTTTATTTTCTTTTTTTAAATTTAGCTAAATTTTAGTAGCTTCTGTCAACTCACTAAATTCTCAAATTTATCGATGCGTTTTACTTTCCTTCAGAGCCGAAAAATCAATCGGATTTTCAGCCTAAATTTAATTTGAAAATCAGACGCTTTTCTTGGGGAATTCACACAGTGAAATCTTCATTAAACTGCACTTAAGACCCAATCAAAAATTCTCTCTGCCAACTGGGAAAGTTTCTCTAAAAGGACGAATAAAAAACGGCAAAGGATTTGAAGTTTCAAGCTGCGAACTGCATTTGTTTAAATTACTTAAAATAAAATGTAAACAAAACGTCAGCCAAGTGTTGGCAGGGGGGTGTTAGGTGGAGAGAGGGGAGAGGGGAGAGTGCGGAGAGTGTGGAGAGAGGGGGGAGAGGAGGTTCAAAAGGGGGCCAAAAGTAGCGACAAAGTCTACTGAGCCACTTTGCAAGCGCCCAGTCAACACATGCACACACACACACACATACATACACACATACGCATAGCTGTAGAGACGAAGCTAAGGACCGCACAACAATCACACACACACACACATAGACACACACACATTGTCAACAAGAACACCCACATAAGTTAAGGACAGAGCGAAAAAAAAATAGATATATGTGTATATGTGCATATGTATGAGTGCATGTGTGTGTATGTGTATGCATGAAAGAAGAAGGAAGAAGGAGCAAAGGAACTGAAAAAGAGGAACGAAAGCCGAAAGCCAAAGCAAAAACGTAGCGAAATTCTGAGAGAAAATTGTTATTTAATTTGTGTGAGTGCTGAACATTTTTGCAGCTGCTGTTGGCCAAGTTTTTGCGCAGAAACTTTTTGGCCAACACACGCACCAAAAACTTTAACACAAGCATAAATTTAGTTCGCAATTGTGTGTGTGTGGGGGGGAGTGGGTGGGATAAGTAAGTGCACTTTTGCATTGGCAGCATCAGCCGCGAATTCTTTGCAGTTTCTTCAAAATTCATATGCACATTTATTTTATTCTTGGCTCAACTCCTGCCACGCCCCCCCCCCTCCCCCCTTCACCACTTCACTGTCTTGCCACTCAATCCGTGCCCCACAGTGCGGCTCAAAGCCCCTCAAGTAGTTGGTGATGTTGCATATTCAAGTACTTGCTTCTTACATACATGTTGCATAATTTTGCTTGCAACCTGCTTAAACGCTGCGTTGCAAGTCGCAAGTTGCAAGTCGCAAGTCGCTTTTACCCCGCTAAAAGACTTCATCCCCAACAACAACTGCACAAGCTTAACTTAGTGGGCGTATCTGTTTGTCTGTCTGTGTGCGTATCTCTCTCTCTGTGTGTGTGTGTGTGTGTGTGTGTGTGTGTGCATGCATAATGAAGCCTTGTTTAGTCAGGTATTTTTTTTTTTTTTTTTGTTTGCCAACTAATCAAGAGCCAAAGGACAAGAGGAAGACAGCTGCTTAGTCAAATCATTGAGCTGGCAATTCATATCCTTTCATTATCCTTTGTTCTCAGCGTTCAGCTCTGGCCTCCGCTTTGAGAATTTGTAATTAAGTGCTGCCCACTTTTGGGGGCACTTGATTGTCATCCAGCCAGGTAATCAGCAGGTAATCAGCCGCAGACTTTTTCTTCTCTTCTTTCTGCCTTTGGTATAGTTTTGTTTCGTCCTGTTAGCTTAATAAATATGACTTTTAATCAGAAAAATCCTGAAGAGTCCTTGAAGAGTCCCTAAGCGGAAAACTTATCTGGATTTTATGATTAGCAGTGCATGAAAAGATTATGTTAATTTTATGACTAGCAACGTAACGCAAACGTGTTGAAAAAGGACCAAACAGGACTCAAGCTTGTCATTTGAATAAAAGAGACTTTTCAACTATAAAGTCTCTGATATATCAAATTAAAATATATAAAAATTGTTTGACTAAATATTTGAAAAAAAAAATTATAAATTCAAATGATTTTTTTTTATTGAATTAATTAAATTATAATTTAAAAAATAAAAGTTTTCAGCTAAGGAATATTTGAAAATTGAAATTTTAATATACAAAAAAAAAAATCTCATTTCAGTTGCATAATAGTTGTATCCTTTTCAATATTGCAATAGTAATAATTGAGATTTAAAAAAAATGTAGCATACTTTTATGGGCAAATTTTCTAAGAGGCTTTTTAAACGGCATTAAAATCGGAAAATCGTAAAGTTTGTCGCTTGACTTAAAAATTATAAAACTTTTTCTATTTTTGTATTTATTATTTAATTGTTTTTTTTTTTAATATTTTATATATCTGCTGCACTGGGAGGAAGAGCATTGAGATGGTCGTTCATCCTTTGTTCAACTGT
Organism: Zaprionus lineosus; assembly: GCA_035044505.1. Classification (NCBI taxonomy): domain Eukaryota; kingdom Metazoa; phylum Arthropoda; class Insecta; order Diptera; family Drosophilidae; genus Zaprionus; species Zaprionus lineosus. The sequence goes on along the minus strand of JAWNNX010000436.1, from coordinate 168,677 downwards.
TGCTTGACTTTTAATGATTTTTAAGGAATTTTTATTACTTAACAAGCGCAACGAGCAGCTGCCTCTTCAGGGTACTTCCAATGTACCGCAACTGCCGCCGCCAAGCAACTTCATCCTCCACTCCATGCATTATCAATATCTTACCAACCGTCACTTTATTCTTTCCTCCTCACTTCCACTCTCCCACCCCCACCCCTTCACTCTTCTTATATTTCACTCCCTTGGCCCCACATTTCGTCTTGGCTGATTTCTAATAAAAGCTTCGCGCATTTTCCATGCTTAATTTGAAGAGGAGAGCAGCGAGACGGACGCCTCTTCTCGTACTACTCCAAAAAATATGCGTACATGAGCATAAATATTGCTTTATGCACACACACACACACTTACGCACACACACATATACAGACTGAAGCAACTGGCACGCCCCCAGGCTAAGGACGGGCGTTGTTTTATGCATGCTAATTTGTTATGTGCATGTTCCTTTTTGCCGCATGCCTTTTGATCAACATACACCAAGTACAACATATGAGGCAACGTTTGTTTCACCCCTCGCGTTTTGTGCTCCACCCCGTAAATATTTTCATTGGCGTTTTTTCATTTTCCGTGCGTAATTTTTCTTCTTGGCAAATTTTTGCTTCGGAATTTGGCGCGTTGCTGGCAAATATTGCTTTGTTTCTACTCATTAAGCCGGGCCTCGTTTGGGGCTGCCAAAGTGCTGTGCATGCATATAAGTAAAAGGATATATGTATATGTGTATGTGTGTGTGTGTGTGTGTGTGTGTGCTGCCTGTGTGCCTGCTTCGTTTCCGCCTTTGACGTTTTTCATTTGTGCCTCATTTAAATGGCAATTTATGAGTTCTGGTTCGGGGCTTTTCAATTTTTCACAGCAGCTGCGCCAAATTGCATGTTAAATGTTTACAGGGCGTTAACCCCGCACTACCCTCCTCCGCACTACCCACTACCAACATCCCCAGCACCACCATCACTCACCCATTTCTATGCCATGACCGCGATCTTAAGCATTAGATAAACGTTTTCCATACACACCTCCCACGAGGGTTGACCGAGCCACAAACGAAATGAGAATTAAAACCCCAAAGTTGCTGCAACTTCAAAGCGACGCTTTCCGTCAGAACAGTTAAAAAAAAAAAAAATCATATAGAAAGAAGAAGAAGGAAATAAATTAATGTGTCTAACCCAAGCACTTGAGCCCTGGGGAATTTGCAATAAATTTTGAATAGTTCAAATACACTCAAAGACGTATTCAGATTGGCTTTGAAGTCCTCCGCACTTATAATCCGATTTCACAAAAGGATTTCAGGATATTGGACAATTTATGGCAAGTTAAAAAATAAAATCCAATTTAAGCTTTTTAGTTCTGGAATTATTTTCAATATAAATTAAAAAAAAAAAATTGATATATTTAAGAAATAAAAAAAAAAATAGAAGCTTTTCTTTATATGTTAGTAAGTCCTTGCTATGACCAAATTTAAAAAAAAAAATACAAAAACAAATTCAAAAAAAATTAAAATTATAAGAGCAGTTTGATTCCATCTTTAATTGCTTCTTCTGCCAATCTCCCCCAAACTGTATTCACCAGTGGCCTCCAAACTGTGCTATAAAAATTTCTTCTTATACTCAGTTCTTTTTATGGGAAGTTTTTCGAGCTAAGATTAAATGTATAATTGACCGTTTTTTTAGACATTCGTTGACACATATTTTTACTTTAGTATTTGAAATATTTACTTCAATTTATAAAACACCTGCAAATCAAATAGTTGGCATTTTTGAGACCCTTTCGCTTGCAGCCAAATTTTAATCGAGTTGCACGTGGCAAGTGAGGCGCGCAGCTGAGTTCGTTGTTTGCATTCCTTGGCATTCCTTTGGAAGGTATCTATGGTATTTTTTGTAGATGAAAAACCATAGGGGAAAAGCAGATGCAATGCTAAAACTATTTCTTCAGCTGCCCCCACGCCATGCCACGCCACTCCTCCCTGCTTCCCCCAAAGTCTAGCTTCATTTTGTATGTGTGTTGTTCTTTGGCGCTTGTCGTCATCAGTTTTGCTTGTTTGTTCGCTTATATGTGCTGTCTTTTGCACAAATGCACTCAAGCATTAATTTTTACGCTTCACTTTTCACTCACACACACAAATACGCACACACACACACCCACACACAGCCAGAAAGAGACAATATGCGAGGTGAAAGAGAGAAAATTCGAGGTTGACTTAAAAAAGGCAACTTGCCATGTTGACTAAATTATAATATTCCATATGTTGGTGTGTGTGTGTGTGTGTGAATGTGTGTGTGTGTGTGTGTGTGTGTGTGTGTGTGTGTGTGTGTGTGTGTGTGTGTGTGTGTGGGTGATTGTATAGAGTCGACGTCGCCAGTCGTTAGTTAAAATATGAACTCAAAACTTGTCATCAGAGCGGCAAATGGCCGCCCAAAATGTCCCAACTAAAAAATGGCTGCCAAGGCGGCGGCAGAGGCGGCAGAGGCGGCAGAGGCGGCAGGAGCGGCAGCGGCAGCGGCGGCAGCAGAAGCGGCGGCATGTAAAAACTTTTCAGACAGTTGCAGAAATCATTTTGGGCATAAAGCAGGACAGACATAATGTGTGAGACTGAGAGACAGAGAGTGAGAGAGAGAGAGCGTGGTGGTGGGTGAGGCAGGGAGGGTGGGAGCCAAGGATATGGGCTATGTGGGTGACAGTCTGCAACTGCAACGGAAATGAGTTGAAAAAGTTGTGCAAATAGACGCCAACAGACGTCGTAATGTCGCCCGAGGCAACATTCAACTTCTTACCCAATCTTGCGATCTCCCTATGCCGGCCCAGCCCCCTCCCCTACACCAATGCAGGACCTTCTACGCCCATAATGTCTGTGTGACCGGATATAAGCAGTAAAACCAGTTGACAGTTCAGCTCAGTTCGCCTGACACTTGCTCGCATTTAGAGTCGTAAACAAATCAAAACTAATTCCCGAGTACTCGACCTCCACTCCCCTCACTCCTCCCCTCTCTCCATCTCTCGCTTTCCTTGTGACTCGTTCTTAGTTGACGAACCGCTGGCACTTCTCACAATTACGTCCTTAGCCATGTAAAAGTCAAGAACGCATAAAATATTGAGAACTATAACAAAGCAATAGCCATGCAGCTAAAATTGCCACTCAAACATGCAAATTTGCGCCACAAGACACCAGACGGAGAGGGGGATGAGGGAGGGGAAAAGGGTGTGTGCGTTGACCGGCTGGCAGTTAAGCCAAGGGCTGGCAGCCCACCAATTGTGCCCTGCGGCAGCCACATACATTGGTTGCACCAACTAATAAGCGACTCTCCAGCGACTCAGTTGCTCTATAATGATGACGCCCACTGTGCGGCTTTCCTCTCAGCAGCAGCAGCAACAGCGGCAGCAACAGCAACAACAACAACAACAACAGCTGCCCCCCTGCCAGCGTCCTCAAGTGGATTACGTGAAATTGGTAAAGCTTTTTTTTGCTTTTGTACAAGAGCCTGGCGGGTGGGCAGCAACGCACATGCAGGAGAAGGGCTGAGGCTGGAGAGGATGGAGAGGATGGAGAGGATGGAGAGGACGGGGTTGAAGGGTGCAAAGCCAAGAGCATTGATAATGCAATTTGTCGCCTGACGGCACTGATGATGCAATTGAATGTGACGGGTGGGAGGGGCGATGATTAACATGACTGCCGATGCGTGCGGGGGGCGGGGCAGAAAAAATAGGAGATTATATGGCAGCGTGTCCTTTGGAACTAAATGATTATGCCGATTATAGGCGACGCTTAGTGCGTTTAAAAAACATTTTAAAAATATAGTAAAAAAAAAATTAAAATTACTAAATAAATAAATAATTTTATTTTAAATAATATAAAATAAAATAATATTCAATATATTATTAAAAAATATAAAATAATAAATAAAAAAAATCAAAAAATAATAAATTTAAAAATATGAAAGAAAAAATAAAAAGTCTAACAATTTTTATTTACAGCTAAAAAACATATATTTTAAATTACATAAAAATAATAAAGAATTCTGAAAAACATAAAAAAATAATAAAATAATAGTAATTATAAAAATATATAAAAAATATAAGAAATTAAAATATCTCATAATTACATAATCTCATAATAATAATTACAGATAAAAAATATAATTATTTAAGTTAAATTTAAATTCAAAAATTCTGATAAATAAAATAATTAATTTAAAAATACAAAATCTATAAAAAATAAAAAGTAATGTGACACGTAAATTTCACGAATAACTCAGCTAAATATTAAAAAGAAAAATAAACTAATTTAAATTAAAAAATATATTTTTTATATTATTATATATCCTTGTTGAAGCCTTCTGCTTGATATGAGATGAAAAGCACATCCTTCGCATAACTTTGAATGCTGTTGAATGACATTAATTAAATTTATGTAGATTAATTAATTAAATAACCAGAATTCCTAATTTTGAATCTTTATTGTTCGAAGGACATCTTTGGCCATTAAACTATTCACATATATCCTTAGTTCCGGCGATCACAAGGAACCAAAATCGTAATCCAAATAATGGCAGCAATAACGGTAGATTTAACATGATGTTCCTGCAGTTGTGAACATTTTATTGCCAAACTTCCGTTTGCAGCTGCTGACCAGCACTAGCACCACCCCTCCCCCTGACCCACCACCCTCCTCCACCCACAAGTCGTCAGGGCCGTTTAATGAGCTGCTCACGCATGAAATTTGCAGTTTTGGAACGCCTAAGGCAATGGCATAAAATTCAAATGCATATTTTAATTGCATTTCTCTGCTGTCGTTGTCGTTGTCGTTGTTGGCGATGTCCTTGTGTCCTGACAGGAACAACGACCCAGTGCAGATAATGCATTAAATTGGTTGTCGCTGTACGCAGCGCGTAAAGTAATTAAACGCCGCCGCCGCAAAGCTAATAAAAATGTCAAATGTCAGGCCATAAAGCATAGGCCTGACATGCACACACACACCAACACACCAATACACTAACACACACACACATGCAGTACACATTCTGGCTCCTATTTGATAAGTGTGTGGGTGTTGACGTGCGGGTGTGCGGGTGTGCGGGTGTGCGGGTGTGCGGGTGTGCGGGTGTGTCTGTCTGTGTCTAACTGTTTGCCTGTTTGCACAGCTTTTACACTCTCTCATCCAAGCGCCGCAAATTTGATGAGCCGCCACATGAGGCACATTGCCACGCCCACCTTTCAACATTTAATGGCGCCGCGTTCATGCAGCAAGTCCATTGAACTCTCTCCCCCGGAATTCGGGCGCTGCGGTGACCATTTAATGGCTCCATTTTGACACTCCCAAAGTGTTGAAGATCACGTCCGGCTTTTATCCACTTAACCAACACTCATTCTCCGGCTTTAAGGCGTTTAACAACACTGTTTGAATCGCATTCAAAGGATACTCTGAACTTCATATAGAAAGTAGTAAGGAATAAGGAGGCAGCCCAGGATCTGTGACATTCTGGATAATTAGAATTTGAATTAAAAAAAAACATTTTACCGTTAAATTGTCTGAAAGAGAGGCCGCCTTCAATGAGTCCTCGCATCGTGTGTGTGTGTGTGTGTGTGAAAGGATTCTCTTTGTCAGAGGCCAGGCAACAAATCTAACGCTTTACGGCAATTGCGCTCAGGCACAAACTGGGCCATTAAGTATGCCCAAATAAACTAAAGTCAACGTAATTTTGCGGTGACCTTAAAAGGAGGCACGGAGGGAGCCCGGGCGGGGTTGGGGGGCAACTGCGGCACGGAGGGAGCCCGGGGGGGCAGCTGCGGGGCAACCAAATTTTTAAAGAAACGAGTCAAAAGGACGAAAGCAAAAACAAAAAGTGATAAAGTTTCTTCGTAAAAAGCGATGTACGATGTGTGTGTGTGTGTGTGTGTGGGTGTGCGTGTGTGTGTGAGTTTGGTAGTGTGCGTGTGTGTGTGTGTAAATATCTCTAACCCAAATCTTGAAAATTTACAAAGCGCATTTCTATAGATGCCAACAGTTCACCTGCCACAGCCCGCCCCATCTTTGCCTCCTTCAACCCCAGCCCCATCCTCTGCCCCTACCCCTACCCCTACCCCTGCCCCACCCCTTGCATCCATTTGCCCGGAGGGCGATGTCAACACAAATTAAGGAGGCAGCATCTAAGGATGAGCACACATGAAGTCAACATCACAGTCACAGTCACACTCACCATCACCAGCACGATCACAGTCACAGTCACACTCACCGCACACAGTGACACCGAGTCACAGCTACAGTCATCACTCGCTGTAGTGCATTTAAATATGCTCTTTCACTTTCAATATGAAATGAGTGGCTGGGAAGTTTGCCTGGCAGCGAGCATTCATGATTGCAGCTTGTAGATACTCGTGCTTGCCACAAAGTTTGCTTTTGCATCATATAGAGAGTTTAACTTTGAATGAAGCATACCCCATCACCATCCCCTCCCCCCGCCCCTCATCCCATTGAAATGCGTGCCATGCAAATTGCACAAGTTGCCAAAAATCGCTTTACATGTGCCACTTAAAGTTTAGTTGCTTGTTTACTCTATGTGTGCGTGTGTGTGTGTGTGTGTGCGTATAAATTTATATATATGCATACATATGTGTGTATGTGTGTGTGTGTGTGTGTAGTTTACAAGTTGCAAGTTTTACCTGCTACTTGAAAATTTAATAAATATTTTCATCTTTTATTTTCCTGATTTTTATCCTTGAATCCGAGACACGAAAACTTTTAAGTGATGCTCACAAAATTAGCAAGAAGAAGCAGCAAACTTTATTAACAATAAATGAATATTTAAATATTTAAATAAATAAAATAAATAATTACACTTTGCTATCACAATTAAAACTAAATTTAAAAGCATCGATTAAAATTTCCTTAATTAAAGTAAAATTTTTTTTTTCCTTTTCAAGCTCTGAGTTCAAAGGGAACCATTCGAAATGTATTCATGAGTGATTCATGCATTCATTTAGTTTTTTGAGTTCCTGTCTTGTTTTTAAATAATTTATTAATATTTAAATTAATAACTGGAATCAATTTTTAATCACAAGTTTCCTGGCATCCTTTTTTTCTTTCGGGGTACTGAACAGCCTTAAATGTGATATGAATTATCCTTGTAACTATTTATAAGGCTATCATCTATGCTGTGAGGAATCATAACCAGTTTAAATGCTACATAAAACACATATAAAAGGAACTAGTTCCAGTTCATAAGAATTTTTTATGAACCAAGTTGCTGCTCATCTTTTGTTCGTTGTTTCCCCTTGGGAACTCGACCAGAGACAGATACAAACTACCCAAGCTCAAGGATGTCAGGGGGTGGGCTGAGGGCTGAGGGCTGAGGGCTGAGGGTGGGTGATAAAACAAAGCACAGAGCAGAACAAAACAAAGCTGGGAACACAACAAAACAGACAATTACAGGTGAGCGGTGCTTAAGGATATAAACAACTGCAAAACACGCCCCTGGGGCCACAGTCTGAGCCGTGAAAACTCCAGCTGTCCGTCCGTCTGAATGTCTGCTTATCTGTGTGTTTGTCCGTCTAACTGAGTGTCTATCTAACTGTCTGTCTGTCCATCTGTCTGTGGGTCGGAAAAGTGTGCTGTAGTTATGAAAAGCTGAACATATATTCAACAAACGATACGCAGAGCTGGGAGGCAGGGGGACAGAGAGAAAGAGAGTGGATGCGGGGGAGGGAGGGTGAGGTACTAAAATAACAGGTAATCGGACAGGCAGCAAGTGAAAATAACAATCATAATATTCAATTATGCAACACTTGCCTCAAGCGCAACGTCGAGCAGCAGTGGCAGTGGCAGTAGCAGTGGCAGCGGCAGTGGCAGTGGCAGCGGCAGTGGCAGCGGCAGTGGCAGCGGCAGTGGCAGCGGCAGCGGCAGCGGCAGCGGCAGTGGCAGCGGCAGTGGCAGTGGCAGCGGCAGCGGCAGTGGCAGTGGCAGTGGCAGTGGCAGCGGCAGTGGCAGTGGCAGTGGCAGGGGCAGTGGGAGCGGCAGCTGACTGACCAGCAGGCATGAGTTATCCAGAGTTGTTACACCCGCTTACCCAACTCTGCCCCGCCCTCCCGCTCACTACCTACCATTTCGCCCACGCATTGTTATCCTTGTGAATAATTAATAAACATTGTGCGCTTTTAATGCAAAAGCAGCAAATAAAATTAGCAGAAAAAAAAATACAAACCATTCAGAGGTTGAGAGGAAAATATAACCGCCACCTGCCACCTGCCACTCACCACCCACCACCCACCCCTCACCACTCGCCATTTGCAATTCACCATTCAGCATTCGCCTTTCACCACTTGGCCACTTGTCGCCTGGCCGGGCTGCCACTTGCCACTTGCCACTCGCCACTTGCCACTAGCTGCAAATGAAAATTACGTGCAATGCCTCGGCAATCAAAAAAGGGATTTAGTTCGCTATTTGCCCCGCCCCCCAACATTTGTGTGCCGCACCTTTGGGGCGCCTTTTAATTGAATTTATCGCGCAGTGCTCCTCGTTGGCGGGCCTTGAATTATAGATTACCCTGATGACAGGGTAAGCCGAGACACTCACCGCTTTGAAAGTGTTCCAGATTTATCTTAAGTTTGCCAACTTTTCGCCATCTAAGCGGCAGGTGCTTAAAAATTAATGAGCTACCAGCAAAAGAGGTCGCCGCCAGGTGGTTAAGTCAGGCAGCTCCTTGCCACCGAGTGAATCCCCTTAAACCCTCTCCAAACTGGAAGCACTGAAGTGGGGGGTGGAAAGGGAGCAACTAATGTCACAGACATCCTTTGAAGGATTCTGTGAATGTCGAACATTATAATAATTTTCTCTGAAAAGGATAATTAATTAACTATTCGTTAGCCCAATTATTGAGTTCCAATTTGGGGACCCAAACCCCATGGAGAACCTCATGCTTCGCATTTTCGTGACTTTTCCGACTTTCCCGACTTTCCAATTTTGCCCAAAAAACGATCGACATTCGCAGCAATTAAAAATCATTTTACGTCTCAATCAGTGGAATCCTTCGCAGGCTCTTGGCACGCGTATCGAGCCTTGAGAAATTCTTTCTGACGGAAAACAAAGAAAAATTGCGAAAATTGGGGAAATTGGGGAAATTGGAAAATCACAATGTTCGCGTGTAGAGCACAGCACAAAGAGTGAAGAGAGGGGGGAGGCGGAGTCAAAATAGTGAAAACAATAACAGAGAAAAAGGATGCGAAAAAAGGATACATCGAGAACAGTTCAAAAAGGAGGCGATGGGGCGGCGATAGTTGAAGGAGGGAAACGGTAATTGGAGGGTTAACATTTTTGGGGGGGGTTGAAGTTGCCAGGCTTGGTTGGGAGTAGGGGATGATTGGAGGGGCTGGGCAGAGGGGCGGGTTGAATTGCGGGCGCGGCTGACAAAGTAATTGCAACACGCAGAAAGAATCTGAAAATTCAATTATTTTCGGTCATTATTGTTTTTCCAGCGTTCAGGCAACTCGAGTGCGTTTCCCAGCACTGGACACTCATTCACTACCCCCCTCCCTCCTCCTGCGCACCATTTACCCCCCACCCTACGCACTTTATGCAAAAGAAAATAAAAAAATAGAAACGAAAGCAAAGAAAGGCAAGAAATAAAAGTGGAATGGAAACTTGTGCAGGACGTGCCGTCAATAGGGCGTTACTCCACACCCCCCCCCCCCTTGCTTCATATTCCCCCCCTCACAACATCCCCTCGAATTCAACCATTTGCAACCCTGACATTTTGTACTGTGTCGTCCATTGTCTGCCCACTTGGGCGACGGGCCGCCAAAGTGTTGCAAAACGTTTTTGTTGCTGTTATCCTTGTTGTCCTTGTTGCTGCTGCTGCTGCTGCTGCTGCACCTCTTTGAAAACTTTGCTCACACACAAAAGGCAACTACAAAAATTAAGTTAACTTTTCCGAGCAACGGGAATTGAGTAATTTTCAGCTGTAAAACTTTATTATTTTGTGCCAGGGTTGCCACCCATTGTTATTGTTGTTGCACATTTTGTGTTGTGTTGTTGTTGTTGTTGTTGTTGTGTTTGATTGTGTTGTTGCAACAATTGTAGTACATGCCAACTTGTTGTTATTGCTTAAATGTTAATTTTACTCCACTTGTAAATGCTGTGCATTCGGGGGGAAGGACCTCCCGCCCACCACTCCCCGACCGCCCGCTGACTTCCGGACTTCCCGTACCGCTGGCGCCCACCGCCGCCTTGCAATTCACAAAAAAAGTTGCACGCCTTAAAAAGTAGGCGAAAACATGCAAATTGCATTCCAAAAGCGAAAGGAGGTGCCCCCAAGGACCCTCAGATGGTAATTTGGGCAATGAACTAAAGCGCCGCCTAATTGCATTAATGAAGGACATGGCCGAGAGTTAAGTTTCCGAAACTGAAAGTACAAGCCATTTTGGGCTCTAAGCAAGAAGAAGAAAGAGGAAGAAATAGAAGGAAGACGAAGAAGCAGAAAGAAGAAGAAGAAGAAGGACGCTTTTTAATATTTTAAAATGTCCTCAAAGGACTTACTTTGTGTAGAAATAATTCTAATTAGACTTTCTATTTTTAGACTTAGGACTTGCCCAACGAAAACAAAACTCAAATCAATTTAAAGTTTTACATTTAAAAATAATAAAAAAAAAAAAAACAAACCAAAAAAGGATATCTTATCCTTAAAAATAAATGAAAATGTAGCAAAAAATTCTTAGAAATTATCTAGATGCAACTTTTGGAAAGTTCAAAGCGAAAACAAAAACTATTTAAAGTTAGGAAAACAGCATGAATCCTGATCAGATCCTTGGAAAGGATACTTGTTTTTCTTGAATACAAGTAAATGTCCTCTTTTTCCATTTTAATCATGAAATCAAGTGAAGTTTAATTTCAAAAACTTTTCACATAAAAATCGTTCAAATCAGAATTTCAATATTTTGAGTCCTTTCCCCAAATTATTCTGTTGTCCTGTTCAACCTTCCATCCCGTTTTCCCCGAAAACTCCTCGAAGCTCGAAACTCGAAACTGAAAACTCATTTCATTTAGCGGGAAACGCTTAAATCAAATTAAAAATCGCACCAATGACCAGCCACTGGACCCTGGGGCATGCCCCCAATGGAGACGCCACCTGAGCGGAGGGTAAAATGCTGCCACACGGCTCAGTGGCTGCAAATCAAAATCAAATGTAAATCTCTTTGAGCGCTTGACGCTGCCCTCAGGATGCTGGCTGTTGGGACGTTGGGCGGTAGACGGTGGGCGGTGTGGTGGTGGGCGGGGCTTTGGGCCTCTGTGAAATCAGTTTTGGCTGTCAAATAAATTACATTTCTTTTCGGGGGGGAAGGGGGAGGGCTGGGAACTGCCCTCGATTATTTCGGCAGAGGCAACAAAATGGCGTAGAACGCATAATTTAGCAGTCGCATCCTTCTTCACACGTACACACACACACACATACACACACACACACACAAACACACAGGCGAAAATTCACTTGCTTTAATTGATTTTACACTCAGTCGTTGGCTATGGGCGAGGAGTTGGGGTTGGAAGAGTGGGTTGTGGGTGGGGGGAGGGGAAGGGGGAGTGGAGGATTTTGAAGTTATAAATTTGGCAAGTGTCGATGGGTGCTTTGATTTGTTTTTGTTGTTTTTGTTGCTTTTGTCTGCGTCTACCGGCAACCCCGGCGTACACTCATTTGCACTTAACACTTTTGGCCATTTTGTTTGCAGAGACGCCATTGTTGTCCTTCTGCTCGTAAATAAACAGCTCAAGATTATTTGGTGAGCCCCCGACTATCAGTGGGTGTCTCTATCTGTGTATGTGTGTGTGGGTGTGAGGCAATGATGAGGAAAATAGCAAAATTTTCCTGCCTTCCGATAATTAAATATGCTCGGCGAGTACACATCGCAGTAGGGGGGCTGGGGTGGTGGTGGGGGTGGCCGTGGAATGAGGCACACATGTGTCTAATTGGATTGTCACAGTGTTGGCTAACGCCCGTCACATCAGCCTCGCAACTCGAGTCTCAAACATGTGACCCACATAAGTTCCACAAATTCTGTTCGCTGGCTTTTGGGGAAAAAGTTTTTAATGAAGTTTCGAGGTTCTTAAAAACTTTCCGCTGCGACGACATGTTCCTTTCTATTTATTTTGATTTCCCAGCACAAGTTACACAACACTGGCTAACACAGCCCCAGTCCCTGGGAGCGCTAAGCGGCCCATTTTGTCGGTGATACGCTTTTAATTAGTGGTGATGACGGTGCCAGAAAACTTTTCCTTTTTCCTATTTTCCTTTTTCCACCGACTTTAATTGCAGCTGATGCGTGGGTACAGTTGTGTTTGTAGATAGCTAAGCTTAAGTACAGTTACGTACGACTTTCACGAGCATCTGTAAAACGTGGCAGCTTCCCAAGTTTGTTTTGTGCACCACAACTTTTGCCACATAATGAATTAAGTACCAAGTAAATAGCTAATCTCTCCCTCTCTCTCTCTCTCTCCCCCCTTCTCTCTCTCTCTTCGTCACTCTAGGTACACCTACGGTTGTGGCCCTGAACTCCACGCCTGTCGCCTATCCAGGCTCACCCTTGCACCTCAACGTCGAGTTCTGTGCCAATCCGCCAGCCCATGCGGCACGTTGGCTGCACGGCGATCGCGTCTTTACGCCGGGCAATCAGTACGGCAGCACCGTCCTGGCCTACTCGGTGAAGGTAGGACTCGCTGAAGATCCACGCAGGATACAGTCTATATACTTATTGTTTTTTTTCGTCTCCCACAGGATCTGCCAACACCCTACTGCAAGGAGGCACGTCTCACCTATGTCAGCATGCACGAGCGGGTGACAAGGACTTTCTACTTTATTGTATCGTCGCCGGGGGGCGTGGCCGAGGCCGTCTTCCATGTGAACTTCACGAAGCGACATCGCCAAATGTCCAACACCATCGACGACGACGAGGAAGAGGAACTCAATCGTCCCGAGCAGATACACTTCCCGGACTTCAGCAGCAACTCCGCGAGCAGGCAAGGATTTGGCTTAACTCTGGCATTGATGATCCTTGGTCTAAGGCTGCTGCATTGTCACTAACTTTAAGCGTGTGTGAGAAGGAGACGGCGTATAGTTACAGAGATAGAGAGATTGATAACGGTATGTGTGAGTGTGAGTGTGAGAGGAAGTGGGAGTGTGTGTGTGTGTGTGTGTGTGTGTGAATGAGATAGCGCACGAAAGAGATAGATCGCTGACTACTTATGCACGCCATTTATTATGCTATGTACTACCCACTAATTTTAGGCATATATATCTATATACATAGGCATATGTATGTATGTGTATGTATACGTATTACTATATATGTATGCTACTGCCCACAACAACAACTACTACTCTAAAGCTATGTGTATGTGTATTTGTAACCAATTAGCGAAAGCAAAAACCCAAAGAAATCGATAGAAAAAAAAAAACAAAAGCGAAAAGCGAAAAGCGAAAAACAAAAGGAAAAACAAAAGCAAAAAGAAATTAAAGAGAAGAATATATAAGGCCACTCGATACACTATGCTAAGCGCGACCCACTTACGGCTAGAAACCACACCCACTTTGTAGGCGTCTAAGTTGGCAACCTTAACTTTTTACTCGACCCCAAGATGTACCGCAAAGCCCCTCCCTCAACCCCCTCCCCCCACCCACTAAGTACTAATACTCAACACTTTTTACTGTAGCGTGTAACTGTAACTGTAACTGTAACTGTAACTGTAACTGTAACTGTAACTGTAACTGTAACTGTAACTTTAACTGTAACTTTAACCGTGTCAGTGTGTATGTGTGTAGTAGTAGCAGCGCTTAACTTGAATGCCAAAAAAAAAACTAAATAAAAAAAAAAAACCAGAGACAAAAAAAGACAAAATGAAGAAAACTGATAAAGAAACCAAAAAGGAAAGAAAAAGTTATTTAAAAAATAAAAAAAAATAAGTTTAAGTATTGAAAACAAACTTTGCGTTTCTCCTATTGTTAAAAGTTGAGCCATGATTAATGTACTTTAAGTTCCTTTTCGAAGAAACTTGCAAAGTGACTGATTTTTGTTAAATATTTTGAGACAATTAGTGTTAGAAAGGGACGGACATACAGACACACAGACAGGCAGACAAATGGACACAGACAGAGACAGAGCCAGAGAAGAGTTGAACATAAAAAGAGAAAATTTACCAGGCACGAACAAATTCCTTCCATTTGAATATGAAAAAAAAAAAAACTGTAAAATATTTTGAATGAAAATTAACAGAAAACAAGAAGAAAAAACAAAAAGAAAATTAAGAGAGATAAATTTAAAAATATTAATTAACATAATTTATTCTTAAATTAAAATTGATTATATTTAATTGCCAAAAAACATCGTCTATTATTTAACTCCACTTTTATTTACAAGGACCAAAAACTCTTCAGCATTTCTTTGCGTATTTTTGTAAGAAATTCAAAAGGACGAATTGGAAAATTAGCTCGAAAGAAATGAGAAAACCCTCCAAAACAAAAACAAAAAAAAATAAATAAATATGTACATACATTTTCAAGTAGCAAATTGCTCAAAAAATAAAAAATAAATTAAACTAAATACAAAGAGAAATAAAAAATAAAAAATAAATACAAAATAAAATTATATGAAACGTGTTAAATGTTGTTTGACAAAGAGAAGCCCTAAGTAGCCCTTACCTAACGGTAGATATATTACAAATCTATACTAAAGAGTACTTTAATACTAAATCCTTACATGAATGTAATATATAAATTATACGATATTTAAAATTAAATCCAAACTATGCGCTATTGTAAAATAAATAATTTCTAAATCCGTTTAAATGTGGCAAAATAAATTTGCGCGCTGTTTTTGTGTATAAAGCCAAAGCTTTTGTAATTTATTTCATAGAACATCTTAATATTGTATCGTATATATACCGAATATATACCGTATATATACCGTAAATATATATACTACCAACTTAGGAGATCAATGTAAAAATCAAGAAGAATTACTTAGAAGAACCTAACGCCAATTTAAGCCACATTCAGATACGCGAGTTCCAAGAATTCGGCTACAAAAAGAAGCGAGAAGCAAGAAGTAAGAAAGAAGAAGCAAAAGGGGAAAAACAAATAAAAATATAAAACACATACAAGCGCAGAGCATTGTATAATTATAATTTAATTAAATTGAATTAAGTAAATGCCAATACGCACGGCACTGCGGGTGTGCGTGCCGTGTACAGTTGAGTTTGAGGTTGGGAGGAGTTTTTTTAATTTTGTTTTTGTTTTTGTTTTTATGATTCTATACAAGAATTTGCAAGTTGTATTTATGCAAAGTGCAAAAACAAAACACGTCGTCATGTTAACTAAAAGAATTAATTATTAACAATTATGGTATTATGAATATACATATTTGTATATATGTATGTATATGTACCGATATATATATATATACACATATACACATACATATATTTATGCATGTATATGAATAACAAAGTGGTCAAATGCATATTGTATTTATTATATGATTAATTATTATGATAATATTTAAAAAATATTATTTATAAAGCAAACACACAGAAACAAAACATAAATAATACAAAAAACAAAAAAAGAAGGAAAATAAACACTTAGTACTTAAGGCAACAAAAACAAAAACAAAAGCAAAAGCGAAAAGAAAAATAAAATTAAAATTGTGGCAAATTAATTTTTAAATAAATAATAAAAACTAAATGAAACATAAAACAAAAAACAGAAAACAAATAAGATAAATTGCAGTTCATTTGTAGTGCAAAGAAATTGTGTTTAAAACAAAATATGCAAAACAGATAACGAGATTAAAAGATAACAAAAATACTTCATACAATAAGTAACGGTTTATGATATAGGCCCAAGATAAGAGTAACAACCACCAACAAATTTTTAGCAGTACGAGAACTAAATAAGCTTCGGGCCTCAACTAAGGCCTGAAGAAGAAGCAGCTGGGGGAAGATGAGAAAATCAAAAGACGCACCAAGTAAGAGCGAATTAAAAATACAATAAAGCTGAGACCCTGCCCTATAGATCAATAGCATTGTCAGGGCCATGAATTAGGGCCAACTAAAAAACAAAACTGTTAACTTTAAGCCAAGAAGAAAAACTGCAATAAGAAATGCCCCGACATGATTTACAAGTTCAAGAGACAAAGCAACAGAGAAAATAGCCAATTTAGCATAAACAAAAAAAGAAAAAGAATGAGGCAAAGGCAAAAGGCAAAAATATAAAAAACAAAAACACAAAAGAAAATATGAAGTAAACGACATTTAAAACAAAAACAAAACACAAAATGAACTTGGAATAAAATTTAAAAATAAAAATGCAAAATAAATAACAACAAATGTTTTTTCTTTAGAGATGCTTGCACAGTGGCCGGAGAACCTGTGTAAAGGTGATAATTTTTTTAAACTTGTTGGTTTTTTAAAATTGATAATTTTTTGCTCTTCAGGCATATTTAAAATATTTTTTTTTAATTCTTTTTGTTAATAATTATATAATTTGTTATTAACTTCTTTATATTTCTAATACATTCATCGAGCTTTTAAGTAAGTTTCCATTTTTCTGCAGGCACCAAATAGTTTTTAATTCAGTGTGCGATGGGCATCAGTTTGTTGCGATAAGAATCGAGCTGCAGCGGAGGAATGACGTTTGGTTCTCAGTCCAAAATAATTTCTTATCTCGATTGTATCGCTGCACTGAGTGCAAAGCAGTTCTGCCTGCGCCAAAAGCTTAGTCGAAGTAGCCATCAGCAGCCAAGAATAGTCACTCACACCAATGCGTAGCAGCTCATGTTCTGATTGGTTAAAGTAGAGGCTTATGATGTACAGCACTTTACATGAAGTGTAGCTCAGCTTTGTAAGCTAAATTGTTATCGGCAGATTTGTGAGTGTCGCTCGTTTTAAAGGGGAGACTTTTGACTACGGAGCGAAAGAAGAAACAAAAGGCGGCTTGATTTTTATTAATGTAATTATTTTATGTATTTTTTTATATTAATTAATTGTTATATTTTATTTGTATAAACACATTTCTTTATATATTCTATACATAAGTTGAAGTGTATTGACTGGTGCTCAACTAAAGCTACATAATCCGCTCCGTTGGCCGCTCAACAAAACAAAGGATTATCTGATCTGCCCGTGTATGCAAATTCCTAAATAACGAGAAGCTGCAGTAGAGGTTGCAACGTTCAGTTCAGTTGCATGGAGTTGCATCGAGTTGCATCAATATCAATCAAAAGGCTGTCCCCCGCCAACGGCACCAACGAAAGGGAAAGGCCATCCACAGCGAATCGGGCGTGGAGCTTGTGGTCTTTGCTATGGATTTGGATTTGGATGCGGGCATCGAAGACGCTTTGGGCAATGCAAGAGATTCCGGTTTGCCGTTTCGTACGTTGGCCCAATGCGTTGTCAACGGCGGTGAGTGCCGCTGCGTCTGCGTCTGCGCCTGCATCTGCCACAGCGTCTGCTTGCCTTGTGGTCAGGTTTGTTACTTGGAAATCAAAAGTACAACGACTCCGCAGGACGGCCTGGCCAATACGAAGACCAATTTGGCCATGGCCATGTGGTGGCCTCTGCTACAGTTTTTGGCCTAAAGAGTCGCTCCGGCAACCTGTTTGCTGACAACATCACCACCGTCCATGATAACAACGACTCTGGCAGCCACTGGCAGCCTGTGGCAGCCTGTGGCAGCCTGTGGCCAGGCTCGATGGCTGGTAGACTGTCCGTTCAGCCGGTTTGCCACTTTGCGGCGCTAATGACGGCCAAATGGTTGAGGTGCGCGATAACACGAGTTGTGCGAGAGTCATTGCAGCGGGGGCGTACCGTACCGTACAGCCATCACCTGCATAGTTTATCAACTCCAACTCCAACAAACAACGAGCAGCCAACAACAAACAGCGACCAATCGAAATTCCTTTTTGGAGTGGAATAAACTCGTAATAGCCCTGGCGATACCAGCGATCTTGGCCAAGACGCTGAGCCAAGCAGCGCGAGTGTCGACGCACGCGCCAATGCCATAGCGAAAGGTGCATCACCGGCATTAAGAGGAGTGTGGAGTGTGGTGAGGGGTGAGGGGTGGGGGGATTCGGGGCGACAACACAAATATCCGCAATCGGCAATTGGCATTGCTGTGCGCATTTCTTCATTTCTTTTTAATTGTTGTCATTGCCATAGCCGCGGATCGGCTAAACCGGCTGCCCAGTTGCCAATCGGCTGCGCTGCTCAGCCGGACCACAGTCGGCGCTGGCCAGCGACCACATGCATTTTATTTGCTTGCGATAGGCGCCACACATCAGGATCTTCGAGGAACCGAGAGGCCAAAAAGAGCAGCAATTGAAGTCATAAAATTGTGGGCTTTATGCGGCGCTTGAGTTACAACTAAAATTAACTGATTGATTCACATGTATGCGACTGTGTCTGTGTGTGTGTGTGTGTGTCTCATTTGGGGCGTGGTTGCTACAAGGCCAAAGTGGGAGATTGCAAAACAAAAAATTGCCGGCATTTTATTTTTTTTTTGCTGTTTCTGCATTTTTATGAAGTTATCGCAATTTTTGGTTTTATGGTGAAATCGACCAATTTGGGAGTATGGGAAGTGCCCACACACACACACACACACACACACTACTATGTGCGTGTGCGGCTACATTTTTAATAATGACTAATTACTTATAATATTTATATTAATGAGTGCTACCCAAATGATTCGAGAGCTCGGAGAAATCAGCGACTGGTTTATTCATATCCATCGGTTTGATTCATGGCTGAATCAATTAAATTGATCGATAATGAAGCAACAACAACAACAACAACACTGACTGAGGCTCTGGTTATCGATAGGACTTATCGATTGTGCCCCGATTACATCCTTAACCAGCAACTGCCTTTCGCACACTTCCAGCTGGCAGCATCTCTCCTTTCCAATTAATTAATTTGAATTGCTTTAAAGAATCAATTACAATTAACGTTGCACTCATTGCCGCCCCTTTACCGCCCCCTACCCGCCCATAACTCTATTTATCATCATCCTCTCTCTTAGCCATCGAATATATCATTAACTTCAGCTGTTGGCCCTTTTGGCGACTCTCTGTCTGGCTTAAAGTCGCGCTTAAAATGCTGACAATTATTCCTCCTCCTCCTCCTCCTCTTCTTCTTATCCTTCGCTTTCTCTACCTACACCGCCTCCTCCTCCCCTCCACTCTCTCTCTCTCTCTCTCCTCTCCTCGTCCATCGTGATTGCTCATTGGCGCACGCACAAATAATTTTTCATACACTTTTATGAAATTTCACAGTTCAATTAATGCATTTTAATTTTAACTTTATTTTCCAATTTACTTCACACAGTTAAACGAGCGACGCGGCAAAAATAAAAAAAAAAAAAAATATAAAAAAAAAAAATGAAAATTCAAAAAAAAATAAATCAGCGGAAAAATAAAACAAAAATTGAAATCAAAAAATAGAAGAAGGAAAAATTGAAAAAAAAAAATTATACAACACATTTTATAGGATAAAAAAAAAATAATAAAAAATTTTAACTCAAAATTAAAAATTGTTTTTTTTTTTTTTTTTGATTGATTGTTGCATGAAATTGGCTTCTGTTGCCTGAATCCTGAATCCTGCCACTGCCACCGCCACCGCTCGTTGATTGTAATTACCTTTTGGCTCATTTTATTTGCCCAACGCACTTAATTAACACGACGAATGGGCGTTGCTTGGCATGGGGGCGTGGCACGATTCCGGTGCTGACCATAAAGCTCGGTTGACCTTTTCGGGGGAATACAATAAGTAAATACGAGAAATGAAATAAAGTAAATTGATTTTAATAGATTTTCCGCAGTTTTTAATAAGCACCTGCATTTCCATGATTTCCTTTACAATTTTCACTCGCTCCTGTTTTTTTTCTATTTTCAGCTTTCCAAGCAGATTTTCCATTTCCCAGCGACAAGTTTGGTCATGCGGAAGGAAATGATTTTCAGGCGGTGAAAATGAAGCAACTGAAAACTCGACTTTTGTTACAGTTTTGCCAATTGCTGAGGCTGCGTAATTAGCCATCAATAGGCGAGTTGGCCACTGTGGTGCGAAGTGGGCGGGGCACGACTTGGCCAATTTATAAATCGTATTTCCTTTGACAGAAACAATGCACGACTCTCGACTCTCGACACTCAACTCTCCACTCTCCACTCTCGACTCTCGACTCTCGACTCTTGGCACGCAATCGAATTGACTGCCTGCCCGTCCGCCGTCTGTCCGCCAGTCTGTCCGCCCGTCTGGCCGCTTGGCAGGCTTTGGCTTAGTTACATAATCTCAGTATTTTTTCCTCTCTTTTGGTCTTTAATCATAATTGTCTGACACACACACACACGCACACTCACACACACACACACACACTGTGACTTAAGAGCTGTACGCATTTGGGAGTGCGGAAGACGAGAGGAAATACCGCCAAAATGACACCAAGCACATCGAATGGGAGAAAGCCAAATAATAATTACTCTTTGAGTATGTGTGTGTGTGTGTGAGTGTGTATGTGTGTGTGTCTTAACTCGTGTGTAATTGTCTGCTCAAGGGGCATGCAACATTCTTGTGCATTAATGAGATGCAAGCGATAGTCGCCCGGAGTTAAGTTTCTTCAAGCTAATCAAAGCATTAAAAGTAATATAGCCATGATTTTAATAGCGCCTAAAGATAATACAGTCATGATTTTAATAGCGCTTAAAAAGATAATCATAGACGCGCCCTAAACACCCTGCACTTTGTGGAAGACGATGAATTCAGCAGCCCGAAAAGAAATAATCATTAACTAAAGATAATCTAAGTGCTTAGTGGGTAATGCGATTATATAATATCATTAGCTTTGACACGAGATCCCAGCTAATTACTAAATAAGTAATTAATGTTATTTATATTTAAACTTTATGTATATTCTTCCCATTCATTAAATTATTTAATTGAGTTCCTAAATTATTTATTATTTGTTATATATGTTTTAATTATTTATTTATTAAATAAAAAAAAAAACATTAAAATATAGAAATTAATTTTTAACTTTATCTAAAATAATTAATATTATTTATTATAAAGCTATTTATTATTTTTTTATTATTATAATTATTTTTATTTTATTTTTAAAAAATTTTTGAAGATTTCAAGTCGGAATTTCTGTTAAGAAAATTCCCCAAGCTTTCAATTAATTTATGGGCATTGAACAAGTGTCAAAAAATTAAAAAATTTATAAAAAAAAAAACTTTTGAATTTATACCTTTAAATAATTGTAAAAAAATATTTAAAAATATATATAATTTTAAATATTATTTCAAATATTAAATAAGTCTTTTAAATCTTAAACTTCCTTCAAGTCTCGGGAACTTTAAAAACTCAATCATATAAAATTATATAAATAAATTTTAAAATTATAATTAAAAATAATAATTTACTTATCTATCAAAATGAATTCTTTTTTATAAGTCCTTAAACTCAAAAGGATATTTAATAATTTAAAAATTTAAAAGATTCCTTTTTATATTAATATTTATCCACTGATCAAATCAATAAAATTGAATACGCATTTTATAAAAAATAAAGTTACATGATGACAAAAAATATTTATTTAAAAAACTATATTTATTTATTTATGAATATTTTATCCATCGCAATTGTTTACATTCATTATTTATAAGGCATTCAGTCGATGTAACACTTAAAAAACCGCAGTCGCATTTTTTGAGCTGCTTTTAATGAAAAGCAAATAAAAATAAATGGATCTTTAACTATGCAATAAATGAAACGAATTACGTTAATAAAAGAAGTAAGAAAGGAAATATATAATAATAATATTAAAACAATAGAAAATATAAAAGTGAGGAAAAGCCAGCGAGTCTCATAAATTATTTTAACGGCAAGTGCAACGATCGTCATTTGGGAGCGCTCAGGTGGCGTTCCCAGCAGCGCAGCGCAGCGCAGCGCAGCGCAGCGAATGGCCATGAATCAATCATCGGGAGACGTCCGATGACTGACAATAAGACCAAGAAAATCCATCGAATGTGAGATCATTAAAATGTACTGGAAAAGAACTGCAGGAGTGAGGGGAAAGCAACAACAACAACAACAACAACAGAAATAAAAGCGAAATAAATGCGAACGGAAAAGCGACAGGTGATCAAAGACGAAAAGCGAAAATAACCGTAAATATTCGTAATGTATGCGATAATCAACAACAACAACAACAATAACACAATAACAATAACAATAACAATAACACCTGACAAATGGGGCTGGGGCAGTGCAACCGGATAATGTCCCAGTAGCTAAGGGCGCCCCCCGGGCCGCCAGCATTTCGATCTGGCAAGGGCTTTCACTTGCATAGCATTTTCATCGCTTGTGTTTTCCACTTTACAATTGGTAAAGAAAAACCAGTCGCTAAGTTTTCCCGCATATGAATTTCGGTTTTTTGTTTATCTTTTTTTGGCAGGGTCAATGCTGTCGTAGAAAGCCGTAACGAAATGTCATTGCTTGTGCGCGAGTGCGAGTGAGCCGAGAGCAGTTTATGGCAGAGAGAAAGAGAGAGAGAGGGAGAGGGAGAGACTGCAAAAGCTGCTCTTGCGCAATCGCTGGACAAGTTTGAACAAGTTTAATGCTACACTTAAAGGATCGACAGCGCCAGCTGCTGCGGCAGCAACTTTAGCAGCAGCTCCAACAACAACAACCACAACAACAACAGCTACAACAACAGCAACAACAACAGCGACAACAACAGCGACAGCGACAGCAACTGTGACTTCAAGTGCAAGTCCATCGACGACATCGACGACGACCAAAACAACAACAGCGATGGCAATGGCGACGACGACGATGACGACGCCGACGACGATCACTCGAACCACCGACGAACCATTGACGTCGTCGCCGATCGAAAAGAAAACGAAATGCGCGATCCACCGAGGTTTCACTTTCATTCGAAACGCGCACGCGCAGCTGACAGGGTCGATAGCGGCTACTGAGCTCCCCCCAGCAAATGAGCAGCGTAAACGTAACTGCAGATAATCCGCAAATTATTCGCGCTGACGCATTTCGTTGTTTGTTGTTGCATCGGATAATAATTTTGGCAGCGCCAAGAACAAACCAAGAGCAAAGGAAGTGAAGGCAGAAGGAGAAGCAGATATTCAGTTACTGTGTGTGAGAGAGAGAGTGAGTGTACCCAAGGGCTAATTTGTGTCTATAGCAATTGTGTGATTAAAAGTGCATTTTAATTGTGCAGCAATTAACATAAATAATTGAGTGTTTTCCCATCGCCTCACTGACTCATCCCCCGCATCCGAACCCGAGCCCGGACCCAATTGCTCGTAATATTTAATGGATGCAGGTAAATTAATAAACGTGGGAAAAATGCAATAAAAAATCATTTTATTCGATTGCATTTGATTCCATTTACGAAAATTAAATCGATTTTTGGTTTTATGTGTGCAGAAAGCGACGGCAGCTAAAAAATTAGCGGGGACAAACAGAATTTAATTTTCTTATGTAAAACCGTTTAATTAATTGCTAATTTTATAACAAACTCAAAATGTTGAAAAAAAAATAAGAAATTTAAATAAATTTTATTTATTTTTGGGGAAGTTAAAAATAACAAATTTTAAGGCTTTGAACAAATTTAAAAAATTTAAAAAAATATTAAATTTAAAAAAAAATAATTTTAATTATTTGAATTAAATAATTAATTAAATTTTCTTGAAGTATCTATTAATTTTTTTTAATATAATTTAGTTGTCATGTTTCATGAAAATTAAACCAGTTTCAATTTTCACGTGATGCCGAAAACAAACTTCAGATACAGTAAAAACTGATTATAGTGATCAAGTGAAAGGTTGGGGGTACAGTAAATAAAATGAAAAGCAATCATCGATGTAAAATCAATATTTTCATGCCCAGAAACCAATTTCGATTACATTCACTGCATTGCTAGTAATTTGCGTTAAGCATGGAAAATTATGAAAATTATGAAAATGATGAAAATCATCGAACAATTGGAAATCGAGTTTTCATGTTTTGGGAAACTTACGTCTGTATCTGGAGTAGAAACTTGAGCCATTTCCACGCTCGTTTTCACAAAATATACTTAGCCTAAAGTGATGTTATTTGTTGTTGTTGTTGTTGTTGCCTCAGGTGGTTGTTGTTGTTGTTGGTGCTGCTGCTGGCCAACAAGTTGGCCGAAAAACTCGCTGCCCGCGGCTAAGTGCAATGTAAGTGCTTCAGGCCTAGCGGCAAGTGAAATATGTTTTGGCATGAATATTTAATGCCTATCAAAACACAACAACAGCAGCAGCAGCAGCAGCGGCAGCGGCAGCGGCGGCAACATAATGCGGCAGGTGCAACAACTATGTGAAAACCCGTATGAACCATTTTAAACGCCATCAATTTCAATTTTCCAAATTAAACATGCGGAGGCCGAGGCCGAGGCTTTGGCTATGGCTGCGGCCTCCATAGCCAGTGGCTGCGCATAATTAATAATTCAATGCGTTGTTGCAACTGCAACTGCAACTGCAACTGCAGCCACAAATTCGGTTGCAGCTGCAATGACATAAGTCAGAAAAAAGCAGAAAAAAAAGTTATCAGAGGCAAGTTCAAAAATTGGCAATGAAAGCGACAGGCGTCGAGTCCGTAGGGAAAATTCGTGGCCAGGGAGAAAGAAATGCAGAAATGCCAAAGCCGCCAAAATGCCAAAACGAAACAAGGCACTTTGGGAAAATCATCTACGAAAATCAAAGAGAGCCGCCAAAAGTGGCCACAACGCGCGCTGGGCAGGAGGAGGAGGAGGAGGAGGAGGAGGAGGAGGGGGGAGCCGTCTGTTTGGACTCTCAGTTTTCTGCACTCTGCAAACGCTGAGCCGACGAGCGCGCTGATGGGCTATGAGGCAAAAAGAGAGGTGGCTGGGAAAAAGTGTTAGTTGGCTGGGAAGGTGCGGATGGGGTTGGGCGAAGGGGGAAGGGGGAACGGGGGGACGGGAGAGATGAAGACAAACTGACTTGACAGCTTACCGAAGGCAAAGAGTCGTTAAATGTTTGCATGGAATGCGACGCTCAGGGGGGTTATTCACACCGAAAGTTAATGCTCTTCTGGCCATTTCCGTACAGAGCCGCCGGCATGTGGCCTAAACTACAACTTGTAGCAGCGATTGCCGCTGTCATTGGCATCTGTCTGCTGGCCACAGTCGAGGTTACCCACGCATCCAATTTTGCCAGCACCACCGCCCTGCCGCACCCCCTGCAACCGCCGACAGTACCACAAAATGCGACAACACCCACCACCAATGATGCAAAGGAGAAAAACAACAGCAACAGCAGCAACAACAACAACAACTACAGCAACAACAACAACAACAACAACAACAACAACAACGATGAGGATGACGACGCCTTGATTGACAGCTCCAAGGAGGTAAGTCCAAGTTAAGCGAAAGATTTTGACAGTTAATGAGCGTCCTTGTTGACAGCCTAATAAGCAGGCGAGCAGCGGGTTGGAGGTCATCGACGATCTGCTCTTTGACACTGAGTTTCACAGGGAGGACGAGCGGAAGGACTTGGAACACTCAGAGCACTCGGAGCCACTTATTGGGTAAGCCTCCAGACTTTGAGCGACTTCAGCGACAGTTTCAATCTGCCCAAAAGCGTCTTATGAGCAACTAAAAATTCCATTATTTTGTTTTTATCCTTTGCAGGATAATGGGTTTCCTGCCCACCGCATTGCCAGTACCGGAGGAGAGCAGCTCGCAGGTGCCGACAAATGGACACGGATACATCCAGTTTGAAGTGAATGAGGGGGAGGCGGGAGAAGCCCAGCCCAAGCCTCAGGTGAACAGACTCAAGTCAAAGAAGGAGACTGTGAATGAGGTCCTGTCCAGTCTGTTTCCCAATGGCTTCTCTGACATCTTCCGCTTCAGCGGAAGTGATGCAATCACAGAGCCGCCCAGATATCCCTCCAGCACCACAGCAACCACAACATCCAATGCGGTGGCTCAGGCCACAGCTGCAGAGGAGATCAAGTTCACCACAAAGGCGCCACCTGCGTTAGCTCCAAGGAACGATACCTACTATAGCTATCAGACGAGCGTATCCAAGCAGTATCGCCGCGAGATGGGGCCAGGACATACCCAAATCGTTGTGGAGAAGGTGAGCAGTGCCGAGGGGGATCCGTTCAGGGATGGCAGCAATCACATCTCGAGGGATGAGCTGCTGCGCATAAATCGCGCCGCAGTGGCATCTCCTGTGCTGCCCAGCTTGTTGCTACTCCCGGACGCCGAGAACGAGGACAATGAGACTCTCGTCGTGGCCGAGAGTGCACCCATTGTTATACTGGCCGAACGGGATGCCGATCCGGACGATGCCCAGAGTGTGGAGGACAATCAGATTGCCGAGACACGTCACATGAGTCAACAGTTCTACCAGCAGCGCTTGCCGCCTCCGGACTTAAAGCCTTCTTCCAATGCCATCGAGAGCTACTCCAGTCAGCTTGGACCTGCCGAGGACCAGAAGATCAGCGTCCACATTGTTCACGACAGCGCGCCGGCTAAGCTGAAGGAGGCGCCCAAGGCACAGCCCCAACAGGCTCTCGATCACTACCAGGCGCACAGTGAGCAGCGATTCAAGGAGCGTCATCCGACGCAGGAGGCACCCTCCCGGCATTTCCTGAAGACCTTCAATCCCGTCATCTCGAGCGGCGCCGATGGACCCATACCCAAGGGCAACTTCCACTACGAGAGCAACAATCATGCACCGCAGCAGCCCATCTCGAAGGCGCCCAAGGAAGTCGACTACTCGGCATCCCTGGTCAAGCCCGCAGCTCAAGTGGCGTACCAGCGGGAGCTGAGTCATGTCCTCCAACAGCAGCCACAGCCCGAAAAGGAGAGCCCCAAATCCCATCTAAATACCAAGGCAGTTGCCTCTCCGCCGGCCCCACAGGCCGCACCCCACGATTACTCGGGCTATGGCGGTCCCACGCCCAACACCTTGGTCTATGTAACAATGAACACTCCGAATCCACCGCAAGAGTTGCCAGCCCAGAGTCCGCAACACGCCGAGGAGCAGTCACATCCCCAACTGCCCAGTCCCCATGAATATGTCTCAGAGGCCGCCGCGGAGCCGTCGCAGCATCACGTGCAACACGCTCCTGCCCCCAAGTCCAGTACGCAGCCTGAAACGCAACTCCTGGTCAAGCCCAATGGTTACACATTTGTGGAGGTGCAGAAGTCCGTCAACATCCACAACAAACTCATCACCGAGAAGGACGGTCAACTGGTGGAGATGCATGAGACCATCTACCACCCGCCGCCCTACGAGCAGAACAACTATGCAGCGGCGTACAGTCCCAAGGACTATGTAGCTGCGGCAGCACCCGACGTGAAACTTGTCTCGGCTCCTGCACCGCATCCTGCATTGCCTCCTGCACCTGCGTCAGTGCCTGCCAAAGAGTACACATCCCTGGCCTCAAATCCGATCAATGTGGAGCAGGTGGACTACGACAGTTCACCCCAAGAAGGTGTCTCCCATGCAGCCGTTAGCATTGCCAATCCTCACGAGCACATCGCTCCCCCGGAGCTTCATGACCACCAGCATCTGCCTCATGTGGAGCCCGTGGAAAGGTTCGTCGATCATCAATACAAGGAAGTCATTGAAAATCGGATCCCCGTTCCATACCCTGTGCCCCAGCCTGTGGCAGTGCCCGTGCATGTGGAGCACTATGTAGATCGACCCTATCCTGTCGAGACATTCATCGAGCAGCCTGTGCCGTATCCCGTGGAGACAATCGTCGAGAAGATCGTGGAGAAGCATGTGCCCGTCGAGGTGGAGCGCATCGTCGAGAAGCCCGTGGAGAAGATTGTGGAGAAGTATATCGATCGACCAATGGCGATACCCATACATGTCCCAGTCGCCATACACATGCCCATGCCACCCAACCACTCGCCCGGCTTCAACTATCCCCATCATCCCAACGCCCTGCCTCCCTGGTCACAGCCAACCATTGCCCACATTCCACCCAAGGTGCTCCAGAATTACTACAACCGAATGCTGAAGAAGCTTCTGCCCCAAATAGCCGCACCCAAGCCATCAACCAAGACGGCCACCAAGTCCTCGAAGCTAGTGAAAGGCGCTGCGAAAGCCACGCCCATTAAGCCCCCAGTCAAGCCAGTGCGTGGAGAGGCGCCAAAGGTGGCTACCTTTACTCTGGCGGACATGCGCTTCGATCTGCGTCCTCCGCCGCCCCCGCAGGGCTCACCTTGGCTACAAGGCGCTCGGTACATCTACAACACTCTTCCCGCGGACATGTCCTCCGCTGCCGCCTCGGCCCCCGCCCACATGGTCAAGTCCTACATCGGACCCGTGCCGACGACCAGCACAAGCCAGGAGACCAATGGCAGCGAGTTTGATGAGTTCCAGCGTTGGCGCAACGGTCACACCCTCAAACGTAGCCCCGACTTCGGACGCAACCTGCACTTGGAGTACGGCTTCAAGCCGCCCCTAGTGCCATCCGTGGAGATCGACGACAAGGGCGTTCCTCTCAAGCAGCCAGACTCCGAGGCCCCCTAAAGCCCGAGCCCCCCAACCCTGGGAGCTCGATATTAAAAGCGTGCCAAAATACAGCTATAGTTTTTACTGTCTATTTATACGAAATACTTTTAAAGTCCATTACTTAAATCTGTATTAAACTTACCTGAACTAAACTTAGTCACAGCTTAATATATTTACCTAAGGAAGTGCCTCCGCCTAACCTCAACTCGCGATCCACATAATTTGAATCTCTGCTGCTCGCCCAAAAGTGGCTGCCATTTGTCTTTCTTAGTGACAAGTGGATGGTAGCTGGGGGGAGGGATGGGACTCGGAGGGGAGGGAGGGGAGGGGGGGAGATGAATCTGTAGGCTGCAATTAAACGTAATACTAATTAAACAAATGACAATGACATTTGTGTTCCAGGATGAAGTCTCATCTGCTCGGTATGTTCTCTGTGTGTGTGTGTGTTGTCTGTGGCGTGGGTTCAATTAAAAAAGGACCCGAAGGCGGACGCTGCAGTGCGGTGCGGAGCGGCGGGGAGGAAAAAAATTATTAATTTTCTTAAGTAGCATTTATGTAAATGAAAAATTCCTCACATGAGGCGCTTGAAGGGTTGAGCTGGTTCCGAATGTCTTATCTTTGGGTGCCAGCAGGCAGACATCAGTAGACCCGCCCACTTGGGCTTCAATTTTAAAATGGCGGCGGCGGCACGTCTGGCAGAGGCGCACAGGACGGACGGAAGGCGGCAGAGCGCAAAGATTTATATGACAGCTAATAAATTTACAACACATGTAGCTCAAGATATTAGAAGGAATTTGTGGAGAAGAGAGGGGAGTGGTGGGGTGTGTCCCGCACGTACGACAAGTTTTGAATGTTATTGAAGCCTGCTTTTAGGCGCCCCTCGCAAAATAAAAACAACCTCGCAAATATTTGCACAACGCGTTGAAAGGGCACGTCGGGCGAGGACTGCAGCTGACATCTGACGGCAGAAACTGTCGATAGTCGGGCAGAGGCAGTGGCAGTGGCAGTGGCAGAGGCGGAGGCTGGAGTGGAAGCAGCAGAGGCGAAAGAAAAGAAAACGAAAAGAAAAACAGATGAAGAAATGGAAGGAGGGATAAACAGGCATCAGATCCGAACAGACAAACCGTTTAGCGCACGTGTTGACGGAAGCGGAAGCACTACACTGACACTCCAAGTGCCAAGGGGATGGGATGGGATGGGTGGAGTGATGGGGAAGGGGCGGAGGCGGAGGCGGAGGCGAGTGAAGTGGAGCGTAGTGCGACATTTTGAAAAGTTATGACAATGAACCCCAAGTGCTCCTGATTCGTGTCATAAAGAGGATTAGATGGTTAAGTGCAGCTTCAACTTCTGCCACCCTGCCCCCTTCACCTGTCCCTCCACCTGTCCTTCCACCTGTCCCTCCACCTGTCCCTCCACCTGTCCCTCCACCTGTCCCTCCACCTGTCCCTCCACCTGTCCCTCAACCTGTCCCTCAACCTGTCCCTCCACCTGTCCCTTCACCATCCTCATCTTCGCCTGCCTCTCACCTGAATTGAACAGATTTATGTGCAAACTATGAATATTCCATTTGCTTTAAACTTGCAGAATTTTCGTCCTGTGATTTACGCAAGGATTTATTTAAACAATATTTAAACAATTTTCATAATATTTTCATAATTAATAGGATTAAAGTAAACATTTTATATTATTTTCCAGCCAATGTTTGCTTAGTGGCGGCAAAACTGAATCTCCCCTCAAAATCCATTAAATGCTGGCTCACATTTTCCAACCACCACCCCCACACCCCGCCCCACCCCACCCGCAACAATCCACTTAAAATATCAATCAAAACGAAGCCTAATTTCAATTTATTTATTTTCAAAAGTATTTCGAATTTTAAGCACTAAATAAATAGACGAATTTAAATACTAAATTTTGCCTCCATTAGCCACGAAAATGTTTAAAATTTTATTTTAAATTTAAATTTAAATTTCGAAGAAGAAGAAGAAGTTTTTTTGCACTGAGACTCGAGTGAAATTTGCAAATTTCTACTTGCTGCTTCCATCGACACTCCTCTTGACACACACAAATTGACAGCTAGCCCCCCGCTCCACCGCAGCCCACCCCCCACCCACACACCTCACTTTGCCCCGTTTGACCCGCCTCATTGTAGGCGTTGCATCTTCATGGAAATGCAATTTTATTTAACTAATGCCAAATATGCAGGCATAAATCAAAAATTTATCACAATGCCACGCCTATTCTGGGGGGCGGCATGAATACATATGCATAAATACATATGTATATATATACACACATACATACACATATAGAAAAGTATATGATATCAGGAATCAATTGCAGCTGCAATGCATTCAGCATTTTGATAGACTCCATGGGAGCAGGAGGGTGGGGGTGGGGCATGGCCAGGATCAGGAGCAGCCAGCAGAAAGATAAGCCAAGGAACAATTGAATAATTTATATGCAAATAAATAAAAGTATTTCAACAATTCATTGTGGATGCAAAAGCAATGCAAATACAACAAAAATGTCCCAAGCTGTCGACTCGAAAAATTCTCTCGTTGCATGCAACACAAAAAAAAACAAAAAAAAAAATGGCTGAAAGAGGAGCGTGTGAAATATATTTTCAGGCCACGCCACAAAAGGCGTAACACACACTGCAACAACAACAACAACAACAACAACAACAACAACAATAAATAGTTCCCGCTGTTATTGGCGACGCCGACGGTTTCTTTTTTTTTTGCTACTGAATTTTTTTTGGGCGGCTTCCTCGTCCTGCGACTCACGTGCCACCCGATCTCCAGGACTTTTTCTTGCTGGCGGCCTTTTTGGGCTTGGCTGCTGCTGCTGCCGTTGCCGCTGCATGTCATTGTCAGGGGCTGCCAACTCTGCGTTTGATATACGATTTGGATGTGTTGGCAAGCCGCCCAAATGTCGAGCGAACGAGCGGGCGGTCGGTTTGTTCAACAGTCGAACAGTTGAACAGTCGAGCCGTCGAGCCGTCGAGCAGTCTAGCAGTCGGTCGGCCGGAGTGACAGGGTGACGGGGTGACGGGAGGTTACGAGACAAATGCAGCAGAACTGAAAATTGCATTTCCGCTTTGAAAATTGCGCAAACTTCCGTGCGGAGAAAGGAAGCAAAAAAAGAAAAAAAAAAATAAATGGATAACCACGAGAGGAGGTCGCACGAGCCGCCACGTCGCCAGACAATTGGCAAAAATTTTCTATAAAAGTGTGAAATAGGCCGGCCGTCTGCCAAAGAGGGACCTGACATGCCGTAAAGTGGCCCCAGTGAACCACAGAAAACTTGTCACACAAAAATGAACGCAAAAATGTCAAAAGCACACACAGCAGTTAAAGAATGAAGTGCGGCGGGTGTTGGTTCAGTGCCAGTGCAAAGGGACAAAGGACATGGAAAGGGGAGCAACAAATAAACGCCAAATGTCAAGCTCTCGCCCATAACGAACTTTTAATGCTCTAACCCCGAAAAGACAAGGACTGCATCCCAAGAAAATTTAAAAAAATATATTTTTTAAATTATATATAAATAATTAAAATTAATTTAATAACAAAAAAATATTTATTAATATTTTTAAATATTTTTTAATGTTTTTTACAGAATATTTAATATGTTAAGTGCTGGTAAAAAGTCAGAAACTTTTAAACTTCTTAATCTAAAAAAATATATTATAAAAATTAAATACGAATAATAAAAATTAATTTAAAATAAATAAAATATTTTTTAATATTTCAAGTATTTTTTTAGTATATTTTATATTTGAAGTGCCTGTAAATAAGACTGAAACTCTTAAATACTTCCATTCAGTAAGCGCCGCCAGGCACTTCTGCACTTGCATTTGTGTGGGGAGAAAGTTTCTGGCAATGTCGCATGACAGGGGTTTGTGTCACGGCTAACAATTTGACAGTCTGTTCATTGCTAATGGGCAACCAATTTTTAGTGATTTTCAGGCAGTCAAATTGCTCTTATCTGTGGCCATTGAAATGCAGGTGAGAAACGCAAAAATAACCGCAAACACTTTGCAAACATTCTCGTAACCATAGTCAAACACAAACATACAAAATGACATACACACACACACACACACACACGCACACACTCGCACATGCAGGCAAAAGTTTCGGTTGCCAGTTGCAGGACAAAATATTTTTGGCATTTAACAAGCGGCGACAACAGGCGAACAAACACAAACCACACACACACACACACACATATATACATATATATATAAATCACATACTCATATACTCACACACACACAAATTCCATTCAATCAGCGCCACAGCAACAATAACACCAAGAAATATAAGGCAAGAAGTTTGCCACGTGCTAACAATGTAAACTGCCATAACTTTGCACTGGGAGAGGACAAGTTAAAACGTGGTGAAAATAAAAGAAATGAAAAGCAAAGAAAAGGGGGCGTTATCAACTTGACGAAACTTGGAGCAGACTACACGTTGAAAAGAAGCTCAGTTAACAGCTGTTAAACTCGATCGACCGCTCTGTTAAGTTGGAAAATGTGAGCCAAGCCTGAAGGCATGCTTTTAAAGTCATAAAAACTTCAAATCGAGACATAAAATATATATATTTTTTTGTAGAAAAATAATTATTAAAATTAATAAATAATTAATTCATAATTAATAATCAAAATTATTATTTTGTTAATATACATTTTTAGGCATTTTTAGGGTGAACGCAACCCAAGATTGGGGCATGCTTTTAATGTAATAAATTCTTTAAATTGAAACAAAAAATAAATTATTTTTTTGTTGAAAAATAAACATTTAAATATATAATTAATTAATTTATAATTAATAATAAATAATAATTTTTTTTAATATCTCTAAAGACATTTTTGAGTGGGCGAAACCCCTTTTCAATATACACAGAAGACTTGTATAGTTAAAGAGTCATCATATGGCAGTTAAATTTAAGGTCGTAGATCCTGGGATTAATGACTTGGTAATCTAAGGATATCTACTCGAAGGATGGGAACTCACAATCAGTGGTGCACCTTGAAATATTTTCGTATCAAAAACTAATCAAAAACCGCAATTACAATGCACAAATAAACATCGAGTCGAGAAAGGAAAAAAGGATGAAAGACGATGGAATGAATATAAGAAGAAGAAGAAGAAGAAGAAATTATTGGCAAGCCAATGAGAAATTTCAGCTGCAGTATCCAATTTTATTGTATTCCAAACACAACAAAATAATAATAAGAATATTACAAAAGCAGAAACCATTTTGATGAATACTTCTCATAGAATATCAACTCATAGCTGGCAACTGGCAGCTGGCAACTGGCAGCTGGCAACTGGTAACTGGCAACTGGCAACTGGCAGCCGGCAACTTCAACCTTGCAACGCCACAGCCTGCAACCCACAACTGACAATGAGACCGTAGGAAGGACGACGAAGTTGTGCAACGGGCACGCATAAATGATTTTGATAATAATAATAATAATAATAATAATAATAATAACAAATACATAGAACGAAAATTGACTACGCCGTATACGGGCCGACTCAATCCGTAGCGAATGCTGAAAATTACAAGCTGCTGCCTGCTGCCCGCCGCCTGCTCCCTGCCGCCCGCAGCCTGCAGCCAGGCTAAGAATTTCAATCAGTGGCCAGAAGACGGAGTCCGGGCAACTTTGTGATTGCATAACTGCGTTGTGGCTTACGTTGCCGATGACTGCCACAGCGGGTGGTCCAGTTTGCTGTTCAGGTGGACGCCCATCCCCCCATCCCCCCATCCCCCCATCCCCCCAGCCGCGCATCCACCGTCCCGCCCACAGGCAACATTCTTTGTGTGCATTGAGCTGGGTATCTTCGGCAACCTTTTGCCAGCAATTTTCCCCCAAAAACAACAAGCGGCAACCAGCAGCCAGCAACCAGCAACCAGCAGCCAGCAGCTAGCAGCCTGCAGTCAGCAGGCAACAACCAACATCGAACAACCAACAAACAACTGCTAACAACTAACGGCTAACAGCAACAACAACTTTTGAGGGACTTTAAGCTCCACAGCTCCGCGGCTCAGTGGCTCCACAGCTCCACAAGTCTGCCCCATCCGCAATTCGCTCCAGGATCTCGCTCTGGCCACACTTTTAGCATGCGTGTGGTTTTTACACTGCTTGGTCAGCAGGTCGGGAATGGATTGCGGATTGGGCTGGCATCCGGGAGTGGGGGATTGCCAACTCCGAGATGAGATCTAAGCACTGCACTTGCCCTCGCATAGCTCCCAGTATATTGGCAAAGTTTTCCTGTTCGACTTTCAAGTGTGAAAGGTGTGTGGGGTGTGAGGGGTGTATGGAGGGCGGGGGTCAGAGTTCACTGTAAAGTTAAGTAAAAGTGCGGCGCAGTCGAGTGTGTATTCTGCGTGTGTTTCCTAAGAGCGGGTATAGGCTCTATACACAGGATAAAAAGTATCCTTTGGAAGGATATTAGTTTGTCAGACTCTAAATTACTTTGAACAGTTTTGTGAGGCCAAAAGTAGCAGATCGAGGCTATAAATGACTGCCAAAGGATCACTGTGGAAGGTCCTTAAAGTCCTTTGAAATATTTGCAGAGCATTTGACTGATAAAATAATCAAAACACAATTCGATAATTAAATTAATTTTATAACTTATAAGGAAGTAAGACATCAGCTTTGGAAGATCCTTTTAGTCCTTTAAATATGTTTAAATATGTCATGTAATTTTCTTTATTTTTTTTCGCTTTTAAAAGTCATAAATTTTATTAAAATCTATCAGGCTTTTAAAAGCAATCAATTTAATAAGTTTACCGCTATAATTTGTCCTTAAGCTCCTGCCGCAGGAACTAAAGAGCTTTTCTAAAATCCCCGCCCTTTCAGCCATGAGATTTGCATTGCTCATAGGACCAGCGGCTATGACGGCTCTTTCAATCCGCACTTCCCACAGTTAACGTCCTATAGGCCAGGTCTCTCCCAGCACCTCCCCCCTTCCCTCCACCCACCACCGGATGTGCCCACACATGACCAAATTACTTTAAACTGTTTACACTTTATGTCAGTTGGCACCTGACATTGCAGCTCCCTTGTGCACATAAAAGTTAACATTTCCCAAGTAATTTTCACGAAAAATCATTTTCATTTCCGCCAAAATCCCAGCCCCAGTCTCAGCCTCAGCCTCAGCCTCAGCTTCAGTCTCAGGCCCACACTTAAGCCCGAACCTCCACCCACCGCCTGACATCCTTGCTCATGGTTACCCCATAAAGTGCGCCATTTTGACACTTAATTATTTCAATTGAGGCTGGCGCCCTCAGAGGCTCCCAGGACTCGTTGTGCGGCTTTTGTTTCCTACGCTGAACCCAAGAACCGAACCCAAAGCCTCATACAAAACATGTGACTACATGGAGTACATGGAATACATGGGATGTGCGCGCTCATATCATCTAGAACCTTTTTTCGATGAGCGGCGGGGCGGGTTGGGGGCGGGGCTCTGGATTTTGTGTGAATCTCGTTAACAGCTTTTTGCAATATATGTAAAAAAATGAGTATATACATAAGACTGAGTGTGTGGGTGAGTGTGGGTGTATACGTGTGTGTGTGTGTGTGTGTGTGTGTGTGTGTGTGTGTGTGTTTATAGGGAAACACATTTTGTGGGCCTGGAAGCCCGTCGAGTCCCATTGTCTCATTGTCGCCTTTGTCTGATGATTTTGTCGCAGTCTCATTTACAATATTTGTCTCCCAAATACAAGAAGAACAGCAGCAGCAGCGGCAGCAGCAGCAGCAGCAGTGGCAGTGGCAGTGGCAGCAACAACTACAACAACAACAACTTCAGCCCGTACAACAATAACAACAAATGGAATCGGCATTAGCTGCAACTGCCACTGGGTTTAAATGAAGGCAACGTGCAACACACGAAACCCGAACCGCAAATGATAAAGCAAATCACTGCAGACCCTTGCCAGGACATTTACCAAAGGGTCACAGGACCAAACAAGACCGAACTGTACATACTCTACTCATGTACAATTTACATATAAAGATCGAAGCTGCAACTCCTGCCAGGCATAACTGAAGTCCTGTCTAATTCTATGCTCCTGTCATTAACAGCAAAGTCAAAGAACTCCTGCGGATAGGGCAGGGTATCCAAAAAGGACTGCCTCACCGAAAGGACCATTTGCTGGGGAAAGCGATTTAACAATTTTAAATAAAATTGAATGCGATTGCGTTGAATTACATTTGCGGCTGGGGTCGCATTGTCTCGATAAAAATGAAGTGGCTGAGAGGCTGAGAGGCTGAGAGGATGAGGAGTTAAGGGGAGGCGGGGACTGGGAGTTGAGTGTCTGTGAAAAGCCAAAGGACTAGGTAAAGCCTCTGGTAAAGGCGCCATGTGTAGACCCAAAAATGTGCAAACTGGAGGCTGGCCTAACAAGCCAAATGACATTTTTTGGCTATACCTTAACGTCGCCTCGCCCCCCGCCATGCCACACCCACCGCAATGCCGCCTTTCGGAAAATTGTCAAAGCAAATTTTCAAGGATTTTCATGGAGGAGGCAAATGTAATCAGTGTGCTGGCGGGGGTATGGGCATGGGCATGGGCGTGGCCATAGACAAAGACAATTGAAGTTAATGCGCGCCTAGGGCGTAATGCGCCCACATCGGCCACGCCCACCGAGGACAGCTGCCGGCCATGCGATTGCCATTGCCATTGCCATCGCCATCGCCATCGCCATTGCTATTTTACTTTGGGATTATTTTGTGATTTATGCGGTCTTCGAGTTGACATGCAGATTTAGATTAAGAGCGAAGGACTAAGGACTAAGGACATGGGACACCCGACGAAGGACATCGCTCTGGAAATTGCCAAAAACGCAGCCAGCAAATTTAGTGGCCCTTCCAGCGCAACGAACACAACACGCGTATAAATTTTGGTCGGTCGGTGGAGTGACTGTAGCTGCGGGGGCTCCCGGGGGATGAGGAGTGAGGAGTGAGGGTAGTGACTTGGGGTGGCCACTTGGCGTATGAGTGATATTTTAGTTTGCTGTTTGTGGATGCCGTTTGTGGCATTAAAAGATTTTGGATTTTGGATTTGTTCAGCTCTGAGACGAGCTGCACACATATAAAACAAGGATTTACTATTAAAGCAAATTAAATGCCAGTCCTTGATAGTTTGGCAGGCGGCAGACGCAGAGAGAGAAAGAGAGAGAGAGGGAGAGGGAGAGAGAAAGAGAGGAGCAGGCACAGGCTAAGGACGAGGCTAAGGCTGAGTCTGAGGCTGGGGCTGAGACACCGAAACCACTGGATGGACACTTATTGTCCTGCCAGCCACATTAGCAAAAACAATAAAAGTTTAATTAATTATTTT
Organism: Zaprionus lineosus; assembly: GCA_035044505.1. Taxonomy (NCBI): domain Eukaryota; kingdom Metazoa; phylum Arthropoda; class Insecta; order Diptera; family Drosophilidae; genus Zaprionus; species Zaprionus lineosus. The sequence goes on along the minus strand of JAWNNX010000436.1, from coordinate 130,719 downwards.
GGCCGCCGAGATTTTGGTTTATTTTATTTCGGTTCCAGGATCTCGGCTCCTGCATATTTATCATTAACTTTGGTCAATTAATTTATAGGAACTCGGATGTGGATTTGGCTGCCAGTCGAAGATTAAACTTGAGTGAAACGAAAGTTCAGGTTTTATAGACTGACACAAAGTGGATGGCTTTTATGTCCTTAAGTTTTAATTGGCTCTTCTCACAGAGGTCCTGCTGCAGGACGTATCATTGACAGCTTTCAGAAGGAGATATATATTTATTTATAATGGACAGCTTTTTATTTACAGATCAAGTGCAACGTGTCCTGGAAGAGCGAACTTTATAAGCGACGCTTTCTTTGGAGCATATCCTGCGGCAGGAAGTATCCTTGATTGCCAACTGGATGAGATATTTATTTATATCTATTATAGAAATTATTTATGTATGGATAAAATAACCCTAATTAAAGAGGAGAAAGTCTTCCAACTACACATCCTTTAAAGCAGTTGAAGCTATGGCTTATCCTGCGTAAGGCGAGATAAGAAAATCGTAACTAATTTCTCATCAAATCCGAAGGATAAAAGCGAAACATGAGAAACACAAATTGATACACATTTGTAGTCCATGTTCCAGGACTATTTTTCTCTCAGGGCTAAAAATTGTTTTTATTGTTGCATTTTTTTAATTCGTATTTTTTGGGTTTTCAATTGAAGGACTCTAAGTAGAAATATTGCTGGGAATTTATTAGAAATTGTTTTCAATTGCAATCGAAGTTTATCAATTATCGAGTTCGCAGTCGGACTACAGGCACTTGCGGCAATAAATCTCAATAAAAATATTTGCCGAGCAATATATGTGGCAGGCAGGCCGAAAGCTGCAATTTGGAACTCTGCTTGCCGCCTTAAGTGTCGACTTCGAAGCACGCACACACACACACACACACACACACAATGACAGTCTACCAGATATACACACTATAAATGCACTATGCCTGCCCCAGCAACAAAAAGCAATCATTCGCACAATTAGAAATCGTACTTAATATCAAATTGTTTGCAATTACAAAGCATTTTAGAGAGCGAAAGATAGAGAGGGGGCAAAAGAGGGGGAGGGAGGGAGAGAGGAGAGGGAGTCGAACAGAGACATGGGACATGAGACATGGCATATGTGAGGGACTGGCTGGGCGGGAGACGCTGCTGCAGTGTGGAGGGGGACACAGACAATAAGCATTGAAACGACACATGGAGCCAGGGTCAGATATGCAGCCAGAGAGAGGGAGAGAGATAGGGGGAAGAGTGGGGGGGGGGGGGGCACTCAGGCGTCGGAAGATGCCACAGCAACAATAACGTTAAATCAAACAAACCAAACCAAACCAAACCGAAGCGAAGCAAGGCAAAACGAGCCAAACTGAAGCCGAGGCCCTGGCAGCCCCAGCCCCCCATTTGGGGGGCCAAAATGTACCGAGGAGATCTGAAAAACAGCAACAAAAACGATAACAAAATGTTGCAAGGGCCATCAAGCGAATTTGACTTAAAAATGGGCAAAAAATTGCGGCAATTAAAGTGGCAAATTGTCTCGAAGAGGCAACGTTCAATGTTGCAAGGTTTCCTTTATCTCATACCCCCCCTCCCAGCCCGTCGCTCCTCTCTCTCTCCCTCTTCCCCTAGCCAAGCCCTGTCTCTATGTGCCTCGTCCGCTCCCTTGGCCCCTATCATTTTACTTGGCTATCGGACAAGCACACACACACACACACACATACACACACACATACAAGGCAAACGATGACACTAGCATTGCCATTGCCGCTGTGGGACCTTAACTGTTCGTCCGAACCTACGATCCCTCCCCCCCTCCCCTCATCCCTTGCCTGATGCCAGCTCAGTTGTTGATACTTCGCATTGTGAAATGGAGCCTTAAATGAGTTTTCAGTTGACTTCGTATTGGACTAAAAGGGCCAGCGGTACCAAGCCCTGCTCCGCCACAGCTCCGCCCCTCACCATACCCCATTCCCTCCCCCCTTAGCCACACCCCCAACGTCAAACTCACATTTGTCAGGCAGCATTTCGAACGCCTTCGTCTGAGTTTTGATTGAAAACCCTTTAAGTGTCCTCCCAGCGCCATTAAGCAGGAACATTTGCAGATATCCCTATATATATATATATGTGTGTGTGTGTGTGTGTGTGTGCTCAAAATGATCAGCTCCTTTCCATTTATAAGAGTTATTTATAAGATTTGCAAATTTGTTTGTCTGCAGTTCCCCATTTTTATTTTTAGCTTTTTTATCTCAAATTTAGCTTGGGAAATTTATTTCCCAAACGAAGCCAAGGATGCTTTAAGGACAAATTTATGCAGCTTAAAACTCAGCATTGCAGCTGCAAGGACCTAGAGATGGAAGTAGCCTTCAGCTCGTGAAACGTGAGTTTGGATTTAATAAATTTGTAAGCCTTTAATTTATTTATTTTTTATTAAAATTTTTTTGGAATAAATAAAAAATTACTTTAAAATTGAGTCCTTTGGAAGGACTCACGCCTTGGCAACTCACGCCACCCCACCTAAGCATCCTTTTCTTATCCAGGAGACCTGAATGTCTGTCTGTCTGAGTGTCGGCTGATTTTTATGTGACTTCAATGACTAGCAAACTGGCAGATTAGCCCTGAGTAATGGCCAGCCGATGGGTGGCCATGGGAGGGGGGAGTGGTATCTGTGGCTTCGGGACAAAAGTGCAGCAGCTGCTGGAAACGAACGTGGCCAAGACGCAGCTGATGCTTCTTATTATATCGGGCCGAGAATCTCAATTAACATAACTCACCTACCAATGGGCAATGTGCGTGGCCATAAACTAACTTGGCCTGCATTGTCGGTCAGATAGCACAGGACACAGGACGAAGGACTGTGGGCTGAGGCAACTTCCCGTACCAGGAGATCCGTACGTGGAGTTGAGACTTCGAATCTCCGTTCTGCCGGAGCATAATGGAGGCCATCCACTCGGCTCATTGTCAAACTGGAAATTGTGTTCATAAATCAGAAACTGTCGCACATGTGTGACACCCCAAAACCGATGCCTGCAGCAGTGTCAGCCTTTGCCCCCAGCATCACCAGCGCCACCTGCACCTTCCCCCTCCCCCCTCACACCATTCCTGTTGCCCGTTTATGGCGCACGTTTATTGTGTTGTCAATTTGCTGCGCTCGTTGGTTTTTGGGCAACGTCGGCCACATGAGGATGGGGCTGGTGATGTCGATGCCGATGCCGATGCCAATGCCGATGCCGATGGCAATGGCGATGGCGATGGCGTAATTAGATTTTGGGCTGCTCGGGCGACCACGAAAACGGGAAGTGGCAGACAATTAAGGCAATGGCCAGCAGACGAGAAACAACTTGGCAACATGATACCAAAATGCAGAGCTAAGGCAGGGCAGGGGCAGGGGCAGGGGCAGGGGCAGGGGCAGGGGCAAAGCGGCAGAAGGAGAGGTGTGTTAGGGGGCAGCATGAGAGAGAGGGGGTACATCTTCGAGCTGCAAGCTGGACATGAAGGAAGCATTGGACGGCTCAATTAAAATTTACAAAACGATCGCATCTGATGGCAGCGACCGAAAGCCGCAGCGCCATTTCCTCGTCTTCCTCCTAGCCAAATGACCAACTGTCCAAGTTTAAAAATACCAAAAACTGAACAAACAATTTACCGACAATTATTTGAAGTCCAAGCGCTGCCGGGACCTCGACGCATTGTCAAAACTGGACCACAATGACCATACCAGCCAGATGTCCGCCAATTAAGAGGCGTACGCACAAAGCGCGAGCGTCAGCGGCGACGCACCTGGACACAGGCTGACAGCTCCCGCACTCCGGCAGCGGCAGTAGTTATTATTTTAATAATTATTACTTTATTTGTTGTTACTGCAATTATTATTATTATTATTATTATTATTATTTATTTTGTTGTTGTTGCAGTTATGATAACAGTTGTTGTTGTTGTGGTTGTGGTTGTTGTTGTAGCTGCTGATGAAGTATCCCTGCTTGTTTTCATTAGTCTTTCAGCGGTTGTTGTTGTTGTTGTGATTATTATTGTTGCTGTTGTTATTGTTGTGATTATTATTGTTGTTGTTGTTGTTGCTGACATGCGTTTGGCTTGCAACAGATAAGATAGCAACGCAGCGAGGCAAGTGGACAAGTGTCTGCGTCTCGTCTCCATCGCGTTGTCATCTTAGTCTCGGTCTCAGTCACTTAGTTAGTTGGTTAAGCTTCCGCACAGCCACAGATGAGGACAACAACGACGACAACAGTGACAACAACGAACCCAACAACAACAGCAACAACAACAACAACAACAACAACGACGACTGCATCCGCATGCAACTTTCTGTGTGTGATTTCCGCCTTTGCAGCTGCAACTGCCTACGCAGTCGTTGGTTGAGGGGGAGGAAGTGGGCTGTGGTGGGTTTTAGTGGGTTCAAGCTATGGCAGGCTTCTTCATCGGGGCATCTTAATGCGCGCGCGAATGTGTGTGTGTGTGTGTGTTGAATTTATTATGGGATTGTAAATCTGCCACGATTACTGCAATTATTTGGCCCACAGCTGAGCACTCAACGCCCTCTAGTGTCCAGGGGCGGCCCTTTCAGGGGTCTCCCAGGCGAGAAACAAAGTAAAGTAATTTCCAGCAAAAGAAGGAGTTCCTTTTGAGTCATGATATCATCTTTTGGTGGGATAAGTAAAGGATTCCTCCATCTACACTTCCTCCTTCCAACGGACACTTTGCCTCCTTCTCTGTTATTCCTTTTCCCCGCTCTTCCCGCTCTTCCCTCCTTTCTACTTTCCCTCCCTTCTGACCACAAAGTCAATTTCCAATTGAACGTCTACCCACAGTGAGTCTCCCCATACCCACAGTCGCCCTTTTCGTGGCTCGAGAGTCACGTGAAAGTAATATTCACTCCACTCCCCGTCCCCTCCCCCCTCCCTCCACGCCTACCGACTTCCATCATCATTAGCTTCATTTCAGCGCCAAATCTTGGACTAATCGTCGGCTACGCCGTCGCTGACGATGCAGATGCACCGCGACGATAATTCAAACCAAATCCTAACCGATTCCCAACCAAATCCTATCCCAATCCCAATCCCGCGGCGGTTGAGTGCAATAAATTTTATCTCTCAGCTACTTCATCAGCGAGCGGCGCGTGCGTGACTGCGATGGCGATGGCAACGGCAACCGCGATGCTTGCAACGTGTTGGCTGTTCCTCGTTGCTGCGGCTGCGGCTGCGTCTGCGTGTTGCATAAGCTTTGAACTTTCACATGGCGCGCGCCCGTGCCAATTGTTGGCCAATTGTTTTGGCCGCAAATTTTGAGAAATTCTTCCTATAAATCATATAACCAGCTGTGCATAGGGTGTCGCCTGGCCAACAAGGAAATGGAAGCTCAGCGTGCAGGCTGCAACTTGTTGCAATTAACAAATTAATTATACAACCGACTTAACTTAGCCAAAAGTATTAAAGCCACAAAAAAACGCGTTTATATTTGCTTTTATTTAATTCATGTTTTAAAAAACGAAATGCGTTAACGACACTCAACAAACACAGCATCAACACCAACAACTACTGCAGCTACAACAACAACAACAACAACAACTACTACTACTACTACTACTACTACTACTACAACAACTACTACCACAACTTCAGCTTCACGCACAATAATAAAGTTTATGGTCAAATATTTTCAGGCACTTGGCCAAAGCCATGGCCAAAACTGAGTCTCCCCCATCCCAAGCCTACGGCTTTAAGACAGACAACCAACAGGTCCCACAAGTCACCGCAAATTGGCAACTGGCGACATCCAGTCGAATCGTAGATACCCTTTCTATCATTCACCATTTATTTTTTATAGGAATATCTTTTCCAAGGACTCTCAAATATGTCCTGAACGAAGGTAGAGCCAAAATTCAATTTCCCCTTATTTTCCAGCTTCATTTTCCCAAAGGAGACTCTAAGTTCTGGGTAAAAAAAATAAGAAAATTCTCTGCTATTTAAAAATATAAAAAAATGTATTTTCAAGTCTTAAATCATTTATTCTGAGATGACAGATAATCATCTATAAGTCTAGATAAATTTCCAGATAAAATATTATTTATATAGGATTAAAACTGAGTGGAGAAATAAAAGACAAAAAAAAAAAAGCCAAAAAAAAGCCAAATTTTCTATCATTTGAAAAGCTGTCAATTTTAACTGAGAATCAATAATTTTTGATGAGGATGTGGAAAATGTAGATTTTGGCGTGGATTTTCATTTGATTATTTGGAAGAGGCTTTTCGTGGAAAAGTAAATTAGGAAATGCTCAGATATGCAAGGCTCATCAGTATTTAATTATGCCCTCGGCTTTCATTCCAAAGCTCGAAACTTATATGAAATATGCAACAGGCACACTAGCAACTAAAGCAACAACAACAACAACAATAAGAAAAACCACTTCAAGTATAACGACGACGACGACGACGACTTTTGGAAAAACTGGCTGGGGGATCTCTGTGAAAATTGCGGGCCCGGTGCCACACACAAAACTGAAGTGGCGCGAAAATTTGAGGCACAGTTGAGGCAGCAGCGCGCAAGCGTGCGGTTTTTCTTGCAGCGGCAGCAAAAAGTAAATAGAAATAAGCCGAGGGAAGCCAAGGCGAAAGAAAATTGCAAAGAAAATTCAACTCAAATTAAAAGTCGCATTAAATAAATGAGAGACGAGCAGAACCCAAAGTTGGCAACAGCCGCGGACAAAAGTTTAAAGAGTGCTCAAAGCAAAAGTTAAATTAAATAGACAAACTTTGAGACACGAAAAAATCATTTTGCAAATTCTCACACTGAGTGCAAAAAGTGCGACAACAAAACCAAACAAAACCAAAAGACATATAAAAAAAAATAAAAATAAGAAAAATAAAATAAAAAAATTAGTAGGAAATTTTTTAATACGAACGCAAAGTGCAATAAGTTTCATCTTGAGTGTCAATTAAGAAGAGATTCATATGAGAGACTGAGACTGAGACTGAGACTGAGACTGAGACTGAGACTGAGACTGAGGCGCAGGCAAAGAAGCGTGAAGCAAGTAAAGGACATTAAGTTGCCACAGGGCGCGAGGCATTCAACTTGACGCCTCATTTGTCGCACTTCCTGCGCCAACCGAGCGACAAAAATCGCACGCGAAACGCGCCCAAAGAGATGCCAAACGTCGGAACAATTGACGGACGGGGCGGGGCCGCCAGATGGGCGGTCGGCTTCATATGGCTGGTAAGTGAAGTAAAAGGTTCAACAAAGATTAAAGTATGCATAAATAAAATGGTGCATGGGGCAACAGCAGCCGGCAACTGTTGCACACTCGACCGAGTGAGACATGAAAAGGCGACACGAGACACGGAAAAGTCTTATGTTTGGCCGCTGGACTTCGCCAGGTGCAGATGCGCTTTTCCGACTCGACGCTGTCCACTTTTCCAGCTACTGTGCATATCACAGGAAACTGACGCTCCATATGTCTGGACATATCTGTATAATTTATTGAATTTTCAAACGCCCACGCGGAAGTTCGCTTGAAGTGGCTTCAAGTGGCTTTTCGCGTCTGAGCGAGTGGAGCGAGTGGAGCAAGTGGAGCGAGTGGAGCGGCACTTGAACTTCAATTAGGTGGAAAAACAAAGGCCGCTGCCATTGGCCGCCACCATTGGTTGCTGCCATAAGCAATTAGATCTGTTAGAGGGGCACTCATTTAATTTGCCAGCCATAAAATCATAAAGCGAGTTTTCCCAAACGCTTTTCATTTCATTCGCTTCGAGTGTTACGCAAGTTTTTCGCATGTGGAAAACTCCGCATGCTCCTCATTCCTGTGACCAAATGGCAATTGCATTTATGACCCCCAACTGCCACCCCACACAGAAATATGTTAACGGTTATCTAACCATTGAACAGTCCAACGGTCCAACTGCCAAATGCTACTCTTGGACTGGACGAGGAAACTGGCAGGAAAACAGGCAGCAACATTTTCCAATTGCAATCGAAACTGGAAATTTGCAATTTAAATGGATGAAAACTTTGCAAATTTTCACATTTCTTTTGAAAATGTTGTACACAAGCATTTCCTTATACCAGAAGCTGTTGCTTGGCAAGCTCCTGTTTCTAGCAGGCACCCCCCCCCCCCCCCCCCCATCCTCAACCCCCACTCCTACGCCCCTCTCCCTCTCTCTCTCTCTCTTTGAATTTCCTCTAAAAGCCTTTTATGTGCATTGAACTTGACTTTGGTTTTTGGTTGCCAACACCGCAATACAAACAGAAGGCGGCACACAAAAAAAAAAGAAAAGCCTGGGAAAATGGAAAAACTGGTTCTGAGTGCCACTGCAAGGCAGCGAAGCGGCAGACCAGCGAGTCGACCTCGCAAATTGTCCAAGTACCACCAGTCCCCAGTCCCCAGTCTAAAACCTTAACCTTCCTCTCCAGACCAGCCCCGGCCCTGGTTAGCCTGGCTTGGCCTGGCCTGGCCTGGCCTGGCCTGGCCTGGAGCTGCTTCCGCATGGCTCGCATGCCCAGCAACAATTAGCCAAGTTTTCCTTTTCGCTTTTTGCTTGGCCCAATTTCTCAATTTCTTGCAGTGTCTTGCAACGTTTTTCCGCCTTGTTGGCCTTCGTTCTTTTAGGCAACATTGGGAAAAGCCAACAATTTGCAAGTCCAATGGAGACAATAAAAACAATTCCAAAAACAAGTTAATGAAAATTTGAGTCCACGTCTCATCCAATTGGCCAAGAACACAAAACTTGCCCAAACAATTACCAAGAAATTTACTAAAAATATTGATGGCTTGAGGACTTAAAGAGCTGCAGGAGGACTCCTTATAAATTTAAATATATTGCATATATAATTTAAAGATATTTTTTAGAAACGTTCCAACTAATAGAAAAAATACAAAATTGATTAAATTAATATAAATTCTTATTGGAAAATTTATGGAATATTTTTAATTTAGTTTTTAATCAAAGTGAATTTTAATTCTCGGACTGCTGAGATGTGCCCCACTATGACCCACTCGTTCTTGAAGTGAAATGAACAGCTTCACATTTCTAATAAAAAAAAAAAGAGTTTAATTTGGAAATTTCCAAATTTATTTTTAATTTAATTAAAAATGCTACCAAATTTAAATTTAATTTCTTTGTTTTTCAATTAAAACGACATTCGATAAAATCTGTTTCGATTTCCAATGGAAAGTTATTTCTTCGCAATATCTGGAGAGCCTTAAAAATTAATATATATATATATATATAAATATCTATATATATATCAAGTCAAGATTATCTCCTTCTTTGTCATATACAGTGGTGGAAGAAATAATAGTAGTGCAACATTAAAGAAAAAAAAAGCCTTTGTTTCCGATACTTCCAGTCGCACAATTTTAACAAAACTTTACAATTATTTAGAATAGAATGTCTGGAAGAGAATAACAAAAAATTTCCGTTAGATTTCCATCCCTATAATTTGTTATTGACGATCTTTGACCAGTGAAACCAAATTTCGCATAGGAAAAAAATAGTAGTGCTGCACTTATTGTTAGGAAAACAGCTCGTTGGAAAAAATTTAGCAAGTAATTTATATAAAACAAAGCATTTTCAGTAAGTTTGATTTATTATTCAATATTTTCATTAATTTTATTAGTTGAATTCGCAACATAATTTGAGTTTTAGTGGGTAGAGGAAATCCATGCCTTGCAGGAAAAAGAGAACTGATATTGAGACTCAGAAAAGAGGAAAAACATATAAAGAAATAAAAAAACCTATTGGATGTACACCTATCATAATATTCAAGGCCATTTAAATATTAAAATAAAGCCAGAATCTTGTGGCGGGAAGCGCATAACTACCGCTTTAGAAGACAGACGCATCGCGCGCATTAGCAAAATCAACCCGTTTGCCTCTTCTAAATCTATTAAAACTGAATTTAATTTATCAGTCAGTAAAGTCACTGCTTGTCGTCAACTATTGGAACAAAAATTAAGTGCCAAAGTCCTCGAAAGGTACTGCTGTTGACCAAGAAGCACCTGGAAGCACGGCTCATATTTGCAAAATTTCATTTGACGTGGCCCGTAGAGAAATGGCGTAACATACTTTGGTCAGATGAAAGTAAAATTTTTTTATATGGTAGCAGTGGGTCTAGGCAGTATGTACGACGCCCCCAAAATTCTGAACTCCAACCCAGGTACACAAGAAAGACAGTTAAGTATGGTGGTATGGTATGGTATGGTTTGGGCATGTTTTTCATAGGCTGACGTAGGCCCATTACATATGATAGAAGGTATCATGGATGGAAATGTCTATGTTGACAAATTGAAAAACTCAATGTTGCCATATGCCAGTTGGGATATGCCATCAACCTGGACATTTCAACAGGATAATGACCCAAAACATACTAGTAAGTTGGCTAAAGATTGGTAGGCATCAGAAAAGATTGACGTGATGCGATGGCCAGTTTAGTCCTCGGACCTCAAATCGATAGAAAATTTATGGGGATATGTATAACGAGTTGTGGCAGCCACTAACCCTGCAGCCAAGCCCCAACTTTGGCGTGTAGTCCAGGAGGCATGGTCAAATATCCCCATAAAGCGTGGCCAGGACCTTATAGACTCCATGCCACGCCCCTGTAGTGCAGTCATAGAAAATATTGGCTTAATAACTAAATATAAAATCCATAAAAACATATAGAGTAAAAAAATTAATCGAAAATAAAGTTATAGATTATTTTTTTTACCGTTATAAAAGTCACTACTATTATTTTTGGATGCAAATTTTTGATATATTCTTATATTTTCGTCCTTGGAGGGTAACTAATCAAGCAATTTAAAAAAAAATAATATGAATTATAAAACAAATATGTATAATAAAATTTTGAAATAAAAATTTTTGCATATATGGTTTCTGTCTATAAGTTTTCTTAAGCAACATTTTGAACTGAAAAGCACTACTATTATTTTATTTCTTCCACCACTGTATATATGTATATATATATATTTGACAAAGAAAGAGATAATCTTGACTTCGTTCATAAAAAACATATTTTTATATTTTGCCATCAAAATGCACCACAGCAAACATAAAAATTAACATAGACAACCATAAAAATAAAAATAAAAATAAATAAAATAATATATACAGTTTGTACAGACTTTCAAATGACCTGTAAAAATAAAATTTAATTAAATTAAAGTAAATAAATAATAATAAACTAAAACGAGAAAGATATATAATATAATGGGAACTTCAGACACCTGGAACATATAAGAAATTTAAAAGGAAATAAAATAAAAACTTTATTTAAAAAAATTAAGCAATAGGTAAATTTAAAAAATATATATATAACCATATTAACAAATATAAAAAAAAACAATTTAAAAAAATTTATATATAAAAAATAAATCAATTTAAAAATACATATAAATTCATATAATTATATATAATATAAATTCATATAATTATATATAATATAAATTAATTTAAAAATGTATACAAGCTCATATGAATATATATAAAATAAATAAATTTAAAAATATATTATATAATATAAATTATATATAATATATATATAATGTATATATATATATAAAATAAATAAATTTAAATATATATTTAAATCATCATAAATATCATATGAATATATAAAAACAAATAAATTTTAAAATATATAAAAAAAACAAATTAATATAAAAAAAAAATAAATTTTAAAATATATATGTATATAATCAAATTTATAATTTCAAGAGGCTACCAGCATTCAGCTCTCAAACGATAATCAGACTTTAAATTTATTTTCTATTATTTATACCAGAAATCAAAATTTATTATTTATTTAAATTATTCAAAATTGTCCATATTTTTTTACTTAAAAAATTTAAGAAATAAAATTAAACCATTTTCCTGCCACTGAAACCCAAGAGAAAAAGCAAAGAATTTTTTCATTTATCTATGGCCGGTAATACCTAACATTTTTACAGGGTATCACCCATTGATCTAAATGTCAACTTTCAAAATTCCAAAAATTCCCATTGAATTTTAAAACTAAGCGCGTGGTTTCAATGTACTAAATGACATTTCAAGTCCTGTTGAAAGGACAAAAAACCCACCCACTGCCGAGATGTGCGAGCAACGTGTTAAATAGAAAGCACATAAAATTTTATGTAGCTATGGGGTGAGAGGGCGGGTGGGGGAAGAAGTGGGGAGATGTGGCGCCAACAGGAGCTAAAAGGATAACTAGTGCAAGTGCTCGGTGCGCACAACAAGTGGGACACAGGACGACGACGACAACTTGGGTGCTGGGTTAGGGCGCATTAGAGGTGAATCCCCGAGTAGCGAGCGGAGGTGTGGCACAGGTGTGGGAGGCGATTGGACGGGTGGGAACAAGTTGGAAAGTGATGGGTGGATAAGGGAGCGGGGAGTGGCGAGTGGCGAGTGGGGAGTGGCGAGTGGAGGGTAGGGATGGCAGTGCCTCACTGTCTTGTAAGTTCATAAAAATTCACTCAGGCGCAGTTTTAACGGCCGTTAAATGTTTACGCCGTTGCATTTTTAACGACCGTTGACAGTTCATTTGGATTTGGATCGCTTGGGTTAGTTAAATGGCCGGAGGGCTGTACGGGATAAGCCCTAACGGTAGTTAGAAGGCCACACGATTCAATCGTGTGATATATCGTTGGATATTTTCAATGATATTGTATTATTTTTATGGCACACGTGACAAATTAAGGACTCAACGCACGAGATATAAAAATGTGAAGATATTTTCCAACGGAACTTTCATTCTCATTTCTATAGTAATTTTGATATAAAAATAATTGTTTATTTTGTATAAAATTAAGCCTTTTACATTCAGTACTTAACAGGTTAATCCTTGGCATTCGCTTATTGAGTGCCTTGTGGACACAGTTTCACCCAAGATTCGGCATCTACTCACATCTACTTGGCCGAGATTGCATAACCCGTGATGCCAATTCCAATACCATAATTGGGCTTACATAAACGAAGAGTTAGCCGGGCCAATTGCATTAGCTGGGTGTGCAGGCTGGCCAGTCTTGGTCAAGCCTGCCGTTGCTTGGCCAATAAGTTTAATGACCATAAAAGCAAAGCCAAGCAGCAAGTTCAACGTTGTTGACGTGAAAGTGGATCCAGACACATGAATGAACATACGGCCACTCGGACAGCCGGACTGACAGACAGCCGGACTGGCAGACAGCCGGACTATCAGACAGACCGACTGGCAGATAGCCGGACTGACAGAGAGCCAGACAGCGGGACAGCAAGACTGACAGACAATGAGACACTTGAACACTTGGCTATACCCAGTCAGAGGCATCGGCGTTGGAGTCTGGATGCCCCGTCGCGCAAATAAACCGCTAAACGGTCAGCGGATGAAGCGCGTGCGCAACGAGTTTTTAGTGATGGCATCGAGAATCGAGTATCGGGTGGCGGTCGCTGCTGCGGCTGCGGCTGCTGCTGCGGCTGCTGCTTCCGTCCAAATGTGGCCAGCAGCAAGCCGGTTACTCGGTTGCTCAACTGAAAGTGAAAGTGGCCAAGATAGGCCGCTGGCCCAGGCGCAGCGCCGTCGCCGTCGCCGTCACCGTCGCCGTCTCAGGTGGACAGATTATTGCTTTATTTATGGGCTATGCGATTTATTGTAAATATTTTCATTGGGCAAATTGCAGGCATTACGAGCCAAAAGTGTTTGGTGTCTCAAAGCCAACACTTTGGCCAATTAATGAACGGAGTTTAAAGGCGAAAATTTCTATTTGTTGTTACAGATGTTCCTTTTGTTTGCCTTGAACCTCTCGCTGGGTGGAGCCGCGGAAAACTGGCACCGTTTGCCATCGCTCGAGACATTTGCCAGCTATGAGGTAAGAGTCCACCTTGAATTTGCCTGGTAATGCATTTTAATGGCTCAACAAATCACTCTACTCCCGGCAAAGATCCTTATTTTTATTCCTTGATTTCTTCTTTCTAATCTCTCGATTCCCCAGGACATGCAGCGCTACTTTGATCAGCGCAATGCACGCAGCATGCGGCACATTGACAATCCCACCGGGGATACTTACCTGGCTGCCTTCAACCAGCACAACGAACAGCCCGTCGATCCTGCCCAGACGCCTCATCAGCGCTCCAAGCGCGAGGAGCGAAAGCTGCCAACTGCTCCACGCATGTTGCGTTTTGAGCTCAGCGACGCCGTGGAGCCCAGTGCAGAGTTGAAGCAATTCCTACGCCAATATCAGGAGGGATCAGTTAGGATTAAGGCCGCTCCGAGCAGCACAGCGATGCCAGCAGCCGTCAGCACAGCGAGCACCAAGAAGTCCCGGAAGCCAAGATCAACTCTGAGCCGACAGCCAGCAAATTTTAAAGTGCAAATGATTCCATTTGAGGCATCGGATGCCAGGGAACCCGACGCAGTAACCGCACAGCTCATCAAGCGAGCCAGAGCATTGGACATACAAAAGGAGGCAGCTCGAGTGCCGCGGGATACTGTTCCCGCGGCAACGGACAGTGCATCAAAATCCCAGGCCAAGGCTGGAGGGAAGCCCTTCAGGCTGCGCATACGAAAGACCAAACGCTCCAAGCGCTCAGCCCCCACGGAAGTCTTTAAATTTGAGTTGGCGGATGCGAAGAGCTCGTTGCCCGTGGCCCTGATGCGAGGCGGTAAGCAGTTGGAGGAGTCCAGATTGTTGACCATGGAAACCCAGGCAGCCACCAACCAAAGCCAGACTCCAACTGCCGTCGCAAAGGACACTCGTCTCGACGATAATCTTGTTATGTCGGGAGAGTCTTCGGCGGAATCGAAACGCGTCTATGTCTACAAGGACGCGCCCGCCGCCTACACAAAGACAAAGAAGGCGCTGAGTACTCTGCCACATGAGGTTCAAAAGGTCATAACGCATTTGATCAAGGAAGGCAACGGCGGCAAGGCCTACGTTAAGTACCTGCCTGCCCAGAAGGCCGACTTCAAGGCCAAGCCCATCGCCTACAGCTCCAAGCCAACGGCATACATCAAGTACCTGACCACCAAGACCATTGATAGGGAGCCCGTCCATGTACATATTCAGCCCGTGCCTGTCGTGGAGCAGCTTCGGTATGTGTACAAGCCGAGCTATGCGAAGGTGTACGCAACCACGCCCACAATTACTCAGCCCATCGTCGTGCACGATGCTCCAGTCGCTGCCGTAGCCGAGGAGGTGCATCACACGTACAGTGCCGAGCTGGCGGCACCAGATCCGACATCGGTGCACGTTCAGCCCACATCGGTGCACATTCAGCCTCCACCACCGCCACCGCCACCGCCCACAACTATTGTGACGCCACAGTTTCGTCCCTCGAAGCCCGATCCGTTGCACGCGGAGGTCGTGCAAGCCATTCCCATCTACGGCAAGCCCGTGGAAACGTACAATTATCAGGTCCAGCAGGATGTCACTACAGTCCAGGAACCACTCATTAAAATCGAGTACCACGCACCCGCAGATTCCATCACTGAACACTACAAGCAGATACCCGAGTTCCGGGAACTGTCCACTCTGATCGGCAAGTCGCCGGATGATCAAATCCATGGCTTGACCTATTTGCTGGCCAAGGAAATGCAGAACAAAATTCAGCGCCAGCCCAAGCAGCTGCTGGTGGCCCAGATCCACGATCGTCCCCAGGACAACACGGCGCCCATCCTCTTCCATCCTGGACAGCCGCAGCAGCCACCACCATCGGCACCCACATTCAAAACCGTCACCGTCACGGATCATGGCTCGCTGGGAGTTCAGCCGGGCCGTTTGATTGGCATGGCCAAGACCAAGCAATACGTGCCCATTGTGGAGCCTGGCAACAACGATGTGAAGGAGCTGCCAGTGGTCACCAGCCACGTGGCTGCCAAGCATCCAACGCCCAGCTCCTTCATCGACTTCAAGCCTGGCCATGGCCTGTCCCATGGCTATGAAGGTGTACGCGATGACCCGGTGCTAACCACCGTCGAGCACATAGTCCATCATCCCCAGCAGACGCATCATCCCGACCTCCTGGCCACCTCGCTGCCAGCCCAGTTGGAAGCCGACAAGTCTGGCAACGCTTTGCACTACGTTCACAGTCACGACGACAAGGCGGTGAGTCCTAGATGCTAATAAGTAGATACTAGGGATGTCAGACTTCCGATATATGTATTATTTTATTGGTATATCTGTTATCGATAAGTGTTGGGTAAGTGTGTCCAAGCTGTTTCCTTTCTGTTAAGGACAATACATTGAATTAATACAATCCTTGGGGCGCTCGACAAATACTTAACGCACGCCCGGAGGTGTGCGTCATTGAGTGGCATAGGCAAAAACACAATCAACATAAATAAGACGAGCAACAAACACTGGCGGCCAACAACAACAACAACAACAATAGAAATAACAACAACAACAACAACAACTCCCCAGACACGACAATTTCGTAGTCACAACAAAGACTCGCCTGCAGCCTGAGCCCCAGCCCGATGCAGGCCTGCAGCTGGCGCTTCCAAGGCTCTGGCTATGGGTTTGCAGCTTGGCATGGGACTGGCACTGGGACTGGCTCTGGGACTGGGATTCGGATTGGAACTGGGACTGGGACTGGGACTGGGACTGGGACTGGGGGACTATGTGCAATTCAGTTTGATTGCCGATCCATGTCTCGCCGGTAATGCACTTAATCGAATAATTTTCAAGTTCGACAAGCATTTTCAATGTCGTTAGCCAGGTTGCAGGCAGCAGTTCCAAGCTTCGAAATCCCAGCTCCCAGCTCCCAGCTCCGAGCACCCTCCCAGCTTCCAGCTTCCAGCTTCCAGTTTCAAATATCCAAGCAAATGGAGACTCAAACCAATTGAATTGAAGGGATGCCTTTATCCAAATCCAAACCTGTTACCGTCTGCTACCTGTAGCCAGAGACACAAAGCAATGCAAACGACTTCGTCTTTCATTACTATGCGCCCCAAAAGGAGTCTAAGGACCAAGGACTAAGGACCACAGACTGTGAGCCAAGTGCAGACTGGAGATTGTGGCTTTGTCTGCGCCGCCTGATAAACTGAACCCAATAGATAAAGATATACGACTTTGTATATAAATGCTTATATATATATATAATATATATACATGTATGAGTATATATGTGTGTGTGTATGTGTGTTTGTGTATTCTCTTTGGATCACCTCAAACACTTAAAGCATTTGCAGCAATTTTTTTGAGAGGGAGCCACACCTTTACTTGCACTTGATTGCACTTGATGGCAGAAAGTTGCGTGGGTTCCACTTTCTACTATTTATATCCTTTTACAAAAACAGTTGCGCTTCCTTAATGGGGTATACCAGGACTATTAAGGCGGATGCAACAAAGCAGATTTTGAATTTAAAAAATGCCTGTTTTTTTTATTATTAAAATCTCCCAATTTTCTATTAAATAAAAATAAATGCCACATGTCATTCAAAAGGTTAAATAATCAGAGAAATATTTTAAAAAAATCCTTGAAATATTTTAAAATTGAATTTCACTTTTTTTTATCTATAAAATTGAAAGTTGTAACCATAAAAATCTTCCTATAAATCCAATTAACTGTCTGAGCGGAAAATGTTTGCTCTTTAAAAGGACATTTGGCTGTCGAACTGATTTTTATTAAGAGAGTTACTTTTAATTCCGTTCGGGAACCAAAAAAAAAAAAAAATACACACACACACACACACATACAAATACACATAAAATTCCTCCTTCAACTGGGATGAAAGTTTCGCCACGTTTGTGGCAGGACGTCGACTTGCATTTAATTTAAATGCTTTTTTATGCCCCAACCAAAGCAATGGCAGCACTTTCTGTGTGTGTGTGTATGAGTAGTGTGTGTGTGTGTGTGAGTTAATGTGTGTTCATTGAGCCAAAGAAGCATTGAAATGTATCTTAAAGATGTACATCGAGGCACCGCAATGAGCAACCGCAGCTTCGTAATTCCTGAGATGAAAACAAACTTGGAAAATTCCGTTTATAATTTTTTTTTAACATTTATTGAATTTAATTTCAATGCTTGCTAAATGAATATAATTTTATTTATTTTTTAATTTTTTCAATATTTTACGTCAATGTCAAATATAAAATGTCCCTTGAATTTGGTCCTACCCCAAGCAAAGCATTGATATAAAATTCCCCCGAATTATTTCCTTTACTTCGAGGTCACAAGCCCCACCCCAGATTATAACTGACCATCTGGCCAAGCGGGGAATAAAAGAGGTTCCAGTTAGATCCAAGATAAACAATTTATTAAGTACATATAAAATTTGCAAGGACTTTTCTACAGAAGGCGAAACATAAATCTGTACACAACATGAAGAACTACTTAATTTCTGGGCAAGCCATTTGGTAGACGAATTGGACGAGTGTCCTTGTTGGACGGCCGGTCATGTACTGGGCCGTTAGGTATGGCACCAGGCCATAGGTGGAGAGCAGGCCGGTGCCACGTGTGTCGAGATGTGCCCAATCCGCGCAAGGAACCAGCTCATGGAGGATGGCAGCTGCCAGGCAAGAGCTGGCCAAGCCGCGTCCATCATTGCTCAGATCGTAGCCAGTCTCATCGGTAACCTGTCGCCTGTAGTAATTCCATAAGGGCAGACGCCACACACGATCGCCAGTAAGGGAACCGGCACGCTGGAACTGCTTCCAAATGTAGTGGGAGTTGGAGAAGATTCCGGTGGCACCACCACCAAAGGCGTTCTTCACACCGATTCCCAGGGTGCCGAGATCAACGACAAGTCGTGGCTTATATGTCGATTGTCCGTAGATGAGGGGATCGGCCATTACCACAACACCAGCCTTATCCAGATCACGGACAGCCATTGACTTCGCATTGAGTAGCGTCACCACATCGCCAGGCTTGGCGGACATGCCTGATGGCATGTTCTCGCACAGTGGAATAACGCAAGTCACATTGATGGGCAAGGAGAGGGCGGCAATGCAGCGCATCATGCCAACGGTGGCCGCCGCAGCGGACATGCTGCCACGGAACTCATCCATTCCAGCACAAGCACGCAGATTGATGCCACCGGAGTTGAATGTAATGCCCTTGCCCACGAACAGGATTGGCTTGTCCTCGGGCGCTGTGCCGCAATAGCTGATCTCGAGCAGGACGGGTGGCTCACAGCTGCCCTTGGCGATCATGAGGAATGCATGCATACGCTGCATTTCAATCCAGTCCATGGTACGAACCTCCACAGTGATGCCGCAGGGACAAAGGGCATCGACGGTGGCCTGGGCAAACATGGTGGGGGTCATGCAGTTGGCTGGTGCATCGGACAGCCGCCGGGCCAGATTCTGTGATTCGGCCTTGAATATGCCACGCGTCCAGCCGTCCATATCGTTTGAACCATATACCTCCAGTTTGGGGGGTGGCAGTACATATCTCTTGTTCTTGTTATCCGTGAACCTCCAGATGGCCAGTGCAGCGCCCTCGGCCGCCTGCTCTGCATAGTCCATTGCGTCGACGGAGACGGAAATGCAGCGCTGCCTTTGCAATGCCCTCGCTCCAACTCCGGCAGCAACACGGACATTCTCCATGCCCTCGTCCAGCATTTCAAGTTCATTGAAGCCAATACCCTCAATACCAACACCGACAACAGCAACGGAGCTGTAATCAGGATCAATATTGTTAAAGACACGTCCCTGTCCCACGCGTCCATCCAACTTTGATTCGCAGACAAGTGTCCTTAGCTTGCCGCCAGTCCGATCGTTAATCTTGTCGCCGGCCGGCGTAAATTTCGGATCCTTGTCACCTTCCTTCTGGTAAAGGCCGACAACTAGACCCTTACCGCTACCGGAAGGCTCACATCCTGAGGCATAGCGTTTACCTTTCTGTAGAACTGCTTGCCGAAGCCTGAGTAGATTTTTGATGGTGTTCCGACGCATGTGCTTCATGTTAAATAATTTCGAAATTTGAAACGGAGGTTAAAAAAAAAAAAAAAAAATGGTTCACGTTTCGTAGAATAAAAAAAAAATTCAAAATTTTTCACAAATAATTTTGTTAAACTCTATACTAATAATTCAGAGCTGTGTTCAATCCTATATCCAAAATAGAAGTGACTAAAATTCGGATCCTACTTTCCGAGAGCACTAATTACGCTTTTCATGGATAAAGTGATTGAAAATTTTTTCTCACATTTTCCATGCCCAGCGTTGCATTTTGATATTTTTTTTCTATTTCAAATCGAAATTTAACATAATTCAAAAATGTTATTAATTTATTTTATTTTATTTTTTTTTTTTTAAGTGGAAATTTGTTGGTTTTTATAGGCAAGCGGCAGCTTTAAGTCATCGTTTGACAGTTAATGTGCTCGGTCAAAGGTCAAGAATTTTAAAATTAGCTTTTATGAAATTTCAGATATTTTGCCACGCAATAAACTCCGTTACTGAGGAGTTGCAAGCAGTGCAAGGAGCAGGAAAGGAGCTCAACTAAGGTCCCCGTCAATGCGAGGAGTATAGAAAATATTTCAATATTTCGAGCTTCTATGTTTATTGTAAGGGCCCGTGGGATGGGTGGAGTTGGAGGTGAAGGTGGTGGGAGGTGAAGTTGAATTTCCATTCAATTGCCATTGATGGTCTGGGAAAATTCCAGGATGCGATCCCAACATCCCTACAAACTGTCAAAAGAGCAGGGCAGCGCAGGGAAGGCAAAAAGGAGCTGGCGGCATCGTCGCCATAAACAAGCGGGGCAACAAAAGCCAAGGCAAGTTGCAAGCTGCAAGTTGCAAGTTGCGAGTTGCAGCTTGTCACTTGCAGTGTGCGAGCTGCAAGTTGTCAGTTGCAAATCGACTTAAAATTGTTTTTCAAGCCAATCAACAAAAATTGCTGGCATTTTGCGCGTCATTTTATTTGATTTCCCATCGTCAATTGGAAAAGCTGATTAAATTTTATTTATTGACTCAAAGCGAGCGGCACAAGTTGCATAACTTGGCTGTTAATGCGCATTAGCGAGGCACCAAAAAGGCTACCCCCCACCCCACCCCTCTGTAACCCTTTCCCGGCAAGTGCTATCCTTGCCAGAAGGACTCCTCCTTACACACATTGTTTTACTGCCGTTTAGCATGATTTTTAATAGGCTTTGGGGCTTGTTTCGGCCATCGTCATCCTTTGGCTTAGCACCCCAAATGTTCGGCTGGTCTAGAGGGGCGGTTGGTCGACTGGTCCACTGGTTGCCTGGTCCAATGGTCGCCTGGTCCATTGCTCGCTGGTCGCTGGTCTGTTAAACAGGACCCCAAAAACAGGCCATTGGTGACGAGCATCAAGGGAAACTGCCAGTTTCTGGCGGCGGCTGCCAGTCGCCTGTCGCCTGTCGCCTGTTCGTCTGCCTGCCTGCCTGCCCCTGTCTGTCCATCTGTCCATCTGTCCACCCCTGACAGCCGAACGACACTTGTTAGGCTCAAGTATGGGCTGAAGCCCGAGCCCCAGTCGCCAGTCGCCAGGTCTCCACCTTCAGGCCCAACCCTTCTGGACATGTCGTTGCAATGCTCGTCATGGGACTTGTTTGACAGCAGATGCTACAGATGGAACGAAGCTATAGGTAAATCTGGAACTGGAGCTGGTGACGTGACGGAACCAGAAGCCAGAAACGAGAAGATGGAGCCAGCCGGTGCAGTGTTGTGAACATGGTCAGATTTTTCAGGCATTTGTCATTTTATTGTGGTCAAAACAGTCGCTAACGGGTGAGGTCCTTTCTATGTGTATGTGTGTGTGTGTGTGTATGTCTGTGAGCAGCTGCAGGTGCAATATTTTTCGAGGACTAACTCACATATTTTAATTCCATTTTTATTTCAACCCTTTAGCTGTAATTCCAGGATTTCTTTCCATTTGGTTTATTTCGTTTTTTTTTTCCTGTTTTCTTTTCTCCTTTTGTGGGGCAACACATTTGAGGAAGTGTTGAAAAGAGCCTGACAAGTAGTGGGTGGTTGGGCGGACTTACTGGGGAGCGGGACTTGGGTACATAACTTTCATTTAATGGAGCCTGCCAGGGGAAACATATGTGCAGTGCTGAGTTTGGTATTTGGCATTGAAAAGCACTCGACAAAAGGTTTCAGCTTGGGACCGACCATAAAAGCCAGAGAGCAGCTGGACGGGGGGAGAGTTGGAGGATGGTGGATGGGGGGACCTGAGAAAAGGTTCAGCTACTTTATGGGTTCCTTTTCGAGGACTGGGACTGGGAATGGGTGAAAGGTTCGGGCTACAGATCTGCCGGCATATGTCGCTAATGTCCACTGCGGGGTGGGAAGACCTTTAAGTTGCTCCGGCGGAGTGGATATAGTTCTTGGATTTATAGAGTCCATAAAGCTCAGAGATATATCCCAAAGATTGACCTTAAAATTATATATAATAATAATAATTTTTTTTTCAAGTTTGACATTTTTTGCTAAGGTGTAAATATTTCTGAGTTCAAGGCTTCGATTAAGTGAGTATTTATCGGAATAAAGGACCTGTGGTTGGTCAGTGCTTTCATCACTTTCTCATCAGGATGAGCATTGCTGCGTTGGGTGTGGCATGCAAAGCTCTGACCACTGAAGTCATTTGGCATTCGCTGCCGGGATGCGATCCCAACATCAATGACAGTTCAGCAGAATTTCAAACCCAAATCCAAAGTTGACTTTAAATTAGCTTCACTTCACTCGTTCACATAATAAACCGCAGCTGAACCTCAGCTCTCAACTTTTGGCTAATATTTTGAAAGCCAACAAGGAAAGTGGAAAAAAATATCTATATGTATATGTGCATTTATATATGTATTTGTATATGTATATGTATATGTATATGTTTTCGAGGATGCGCCCATTCCAGCGAAGAGCTCCTTTTTCGGTTTCTCTGTGTCTCTTTCGGTTACGTATTGACATTTCCATTCGCATAAAAATCACGTAGCTTGACATTTTTTCTGCTCCTCTGCCATGTCCTTCGTCGGACGGCGAAGCACCAGAAACGGAGCCTGGCACAGCAGCAGCAGCTGTCACGCAATCAGCTCGAGCACATTTCTGGCAAAGCCAACAAACTGATAACTCAATTTTGGTTAGAGATGCAACCGCCCCACCTTCTACCATCCCACCACCCACAAGCCAGTCCCACCCCCTCCCCCCAACTACACCTCCTGCGCTTCACACTATACTTTACCTCAATCCGTAAGCGCCACCAAATGCTCATCTGCTCATAACTCTGGTAAAAATTGCTAACAAGCGAGCCATAAAAACTGTGCATGTTTTGTTAGCGGGTGGGGAGGGGTGAGGGACGGAAGTGGCAGAGGCAGAGACAGAGGCAGGGGATGGCTCGTTGTGGCAATATGCATTTAAAATTGCTGCCACTTGTCCCCGCAAAACTACATGCGGCAAGAAATTTTGGACATTGCAACCAAAAGTGGATGAGGAAGAGGTGATCAGGGTAGTCGTTGGCTTGGGAAGAGGGGTGGGGGAGGGTGAGGGGTGGTCTCTAATCGTCGCTCAGCCTCATAATTGCGTGCAAAAGTTTCGTTGCCGGCAATTGTGTCAATGGATGCCGTGTGGCAGCCAAAAGGCGCCGGAGAGTCGCCATCGGATGTCAGGATAAACGTCAGGACATTCATTGCCTGCTGTTGAACACGTTTTGGCCAGGCATACCCGTTCACACACACACACACACAGAACGCATTACATTGTAAAATTGGTTTTTGTAAATTGTTTGGACACAACATTTATTTCCATTTAAATGCGATTTGGCTTGCTTTTTGGGTCCACCCCCGCACCCCTCCCTCCCTTTGGGTGGGTGTGCCCAACTGTGGCTGGCTAAGTGTGCATGTGTCTGTGTGTATATGTGTGTGTGTGGCTCTGCCCAAGCTAACACTTGTTCAATTTTAAATGAGCTTGCAGCTTGCCACTGCTGCAATTGCCACCGATGCACACCTTCATCTGCATCCCTTGCCAAGCTGCCTGATATCCTTTCCATTCTCTCTCTCTCTACTCCTGCTTATCCCTGAGGTCTCTGGCATTGGTTGTGTGAGGTGTTCGCCGGCGCTTAAACGAATTGTGTGAATAATAAAAGAAGCACTGAGGTTGCCATGGATATAACGTTAGTTACCAACACGGATTAGTATTATGGAGCCTGTGCTCCTGATGTCTGGTCAGAGGATTTTCACTCTAAATTTGGGCAATTTAAGGCAAATGATTGAAACGTGGATTGGGCATTGGGCGGTGTGAGGATCACTTCAGGGACCATTCGACTGCCAGGAGCTGCACTTAAGCCTCAAAACAATCGACTTAAAACAAGATTTATTTTTATTTTATTTTTTTTCCCCTTTTTGACAGTTTTTTAACTGTAAACTTGGATTTTTCACTTCACTCCTTTAGTATTTGTCCCAGTCTTCTGGCTGGAACTTAATCCTTGGAATGTTTCTATTGAAAAATAACATTAAATTAGGGAATTTATTAAATATATAATTGGGAGCAAAAAATGTGACTTCCATGACCCCCGGCAAAAATATTTAAATATTTATATTTAAAAAAAAAATAATAAAAAATATATATTTAAAATATTTTCAAACTAAAGTCCTTAATCCCGCATGTTCCATAAAGCAACACGATGTGTGTGCTCATATAGCTAAAAGAGGAGAGAGAGAGAGAGAGATATAGGAAAAGAGATCTAGAGAGAGAGAGAGAGAGGGAGAGAGAGAGAGAGGGGAGAGAGAAAGAGAAACAGATTAATATAAAATAATTATTTTATATATTAAAATTAAACTCCGCCCAGTTTAGTAGGCGTAGAGCCAAAGGCCAATAAAATCGCTTGTTTTTATCTCTTCAGCGGCTTATCAGATATTAAAAGTTGTATCCTTCGAGAGGAGGGAGGCAGGGTGGAGTAGCTTATTGGGTTGTATCACAGGTTCTTAATTTGTTTATCTTTCAATCATTGAATGACTTTCTGATTTGAGATTCCTTAAATTTTCATTAAAGGCGCGGAGGAGGGGGGAAACCGCAAAACTCCTGGAGCAAGAAAATTTGTCAAGAAAATTACAGCAAATTCAATTAAGCGATAATCAAAATAAATCATCAAGCCTCACGCTGATTTATGTGGACTAATGATGAAAACGAGTTGTGTTGCTTCAGATGAGTTTCTGGGAAAACCACAAACACCACACAAAACAGGAGAGGGCGTGTCAATGGGGCAGTGGAGCGGTGGGGGCGTTGAGGCGAGTGGCCCGCGGCGATGGGCAGGCAACAAAAGCCGCAGGCAAAACAAAAGCCAAACGATTTTAATGAGCAACTGCGCAATGGCCAACAAATGGACAAAGTGTGTAAAGGAGTAGCAGGGGAAGGGGACGGTTAAAAGGAGGTGCCGGAGGTGGAAGAGCTTCCTGGAACGGAAACTCAAATCCACGGTTCATAATGAAAATCAACAACAATGCTGATTATATGCAAATCAAAAGAAATAAAAGCTAAAGTGCGTCCAAGTGGCATATAATTTTCAGTGCGTCAAAGGCATTGCTCCGGCCCCGCCCATTTTGCAATAAAACGTTGGCCCAACGCCCATCAAAGTGTGTTGGCAACACAAGAAGCACTCAAAGTGAAAATTGGCAAAAACAACAAGTGCGTTAAAGGCAGGACCAAAGTACGCGTTCAGTTACCAAAAGTTACTGCAAAACTTGTTATGCCCTGGACTCTGCGAGGATATTTGGGGGGCAACAAGAGTAGAATAATAGTAAGAAAGAGATGAAGGAAAGAGATGAAAGAAAGAGATGAAAGAAAGAGATAAAAGACAGAAGCAATAAGTTTCTTGCGTATCGTCCTGCGAAAAGTTGTGAGTCGTGTGCGCACGCGGCCCAAAGATGTTTGGCATGACAAGTGTAAATTTTCAGTGCATACTTTTAGGCTGATCAATGAAGTGGCGAAACGATGGGGCGGATGAGTGATATGGGAATATATTTTCTTAGAGTAAATTTATTTTTTCTTTTGACATTTGGATCAAAGTTGAATTGGCAGTTACTTGATTGCCAAACTCAAACTATGAAAAAAAGGACCTCTTAAAGCGTCTTTGTTTACCAAACATTTTAAAAGAGAATTTTTTTTTTTTTGGATTTCCACTGTTCGAAAATATCCTTGATATTCAGCTCGCCCGCACTCAAGTGAGCAAAACTAAACGAACTCACGTATTATGGCCTCAAATTGCATTTTGCACTCGACTCGGCGCACAATTCGCCGGCACTTTTCAAGGAACGTGTTAAATGCAAAATGTGTTGTCCAAAGGACTCAGAAAGTGTCCAAGTAGCCGAACAATATCTAATAAATTCCGTGTTCGTTCGGATAAAAGAATGTGGGAGTGGCCGCGGGGAGTGGGCGGCGAGAGGGCGGATGCTGGTGAATGTGAATAGAGAACTGTTTGTCATATTTCTCTAAAGCCACTCGCCTGCTGGTACTCAATGTCCTGTTGACATTGACATTACTCGATATCTCTGCCCGGTTGTCTGCATCTAATGGCCAAGTCAATTTTGAGTAAAGAAAAATTGCATCGTCATCCATGTTGCTGTATCCTTTGCCTGGGGGGGGCCATCATCAAACGAATGGACAAATGGACGATTGAAGGACGAATGAAACGAATGCTGATTTACAGTTGGTACAAAAAATATGTATACGCAGCCCTCTTTTTCAATATGGCACGTGATGTGATTTGCTCAACGTTTGCTTACATCTCTCGCTCTCCGTATTTACCAATAGCCACATCCTGGCCAAAGTCACATTTGGCAACCAGCACAAACATTGGTCAGCCATGAGTCAAGCTCTGTCCCATCTCCTGAACGCTTGACCAGCTCTCATCAGGTTCTATCCGCATTGTAATTATGTTCATTTAATCAAATCAAATTTGTAATGAAATTCTGCGACTGCAGCGCCTCGTAATAAATTGCTTGTCTGCTCCGCACTCAGACCCAGACTCAGATCCAGACCCGCACTCAGACCCAGAGCCAGACTCAGGCCCAGACCCGCACTCAGAGCCAGAGGAAGAGCCAGAGCAAGAGCCAACGATGGAAAATCAAAGAAAATTTACATATTCGCTGGCATTGCGGTTTATTCTCCATCTTTATACAAAGCAAATACCCTGTACGTTTCTTCAATTAAAAGTCCTTTGGCTGCTTAATTAATTAATTAAGGAAAAAAAGCCAAAAACATAACTCAGAACTCAAAATTTCTAGCTATAACTATAACTGTTATAATGAATGGCTATAAAATAATTGAGTTTAATTAAAATTGAAATTAAATTTGAGTTTAATATAGAGTATCCTGTAGTCGGATATAGTTGGAAGCTCTTGTCACTATTTTGTAACGGGATTTCAAAACTATGTTATGCAGCCTTGCGCTTCGCTTTACACGTCAAAAATCTATTAACATTTTGCCGCGCTGTTAATGAAGGACTCGTCGCTTTCGCCAAGTTCTGGCAGTCCCGCCAGTCCTGCCAGTCCTGCCAGTCCTGCGATGCCTGCAACAACAATGCACAGCCTGTGAAAATATTTTTTGCATTTCATTAAAAGCAAAGCATGATAAAAATTTAAGTGCAAATGTTGGCAAATTGCTGGAGCGTAGAATTTCTTAATTATAATTAATGCGCTTGCGGCTTAACAAAAAACCTGTTGAAGGGGGAGGAGGCGGGAGGCGGGAAGGTAGAATAATTGGCGGTGGAAGAAGTGCAAGTAAATGTTAATTAAAGCTGCCAGCTTAGGTGCCAGAAGAAGGAGCAAGAGGAAGAGCAGGAGGAGGATACGAATACTTCAAGTTACATAAACATTTAACCAGCTTTGTTATTTGTCGAGGGGATAAAGTTATTTATTAAGAAGTTAAAGTTTGGGTTTAATCAACGCTTGAGATGGTAAACTATCCAGAGATAGCAATCTACATTATTGATTGTACTCTGTTGCATTGCATGGCGACAATGTTATCCTTTCTCTCAGCTTGGAGGTGTTCTTATCCTGTTGTTCTGAATTTCCATTTCTCTGCATACATAAAGTTTTCTGTCTTGCCAAGTCCTACGGCTGAGAACAATTGGACGTTGCGAGAGCTGAGCGGTAAGGTGTCAACAGGAGTGGAGACTGAAGGATAACTTGACAACCTACAAGCCACAAGCCTCTCTACCTACTACATACACACATACATACACAACAGCACACATCCTAACAAGACACATAAATTTGGCAAAACGCGAGCAAAACTTTGGCTTGGGCATTCAGAGATTTGCGTTCATTCGCCGCAGTTGACAAGAAAAATGTTAGCAACAACAATGTAACTTAATTAAACTTAATTTACAACTCATTAACATATCAAAAAGTTTGTCAAGCCACACCCACACCATCTTACAGCACACACACACACACACACACAGGCATACATTTCGTCTAGGCCATAAAAACCACAAAAGAAGCCCAAAACATGTAGCGAAAGTTGTGACAATTGTCGTGCGAGGCTTTGAGTGAACGGAAACGGAAATACACACACACACACACACATATATAAACAACGCACACACTTGCACAGATACAAACAACATTTACACAAAATATTTTATTTCATCTTGAAATATTTACCAGCGAAATACTTACAGTAAAAAGGCAACTCCAAAATTCTGAATGACAAACAAATAAAAGCAAACCCGTGCAACGCACACCCACACACACCCACACACACAAGTGTTGTCGGAAAAGGGGAAGGCATATCAAATGGGTTTGCTGGCAAGGACGGGGGTTGGGGGCTTCTGATGTTGAAGCATTCGCTGTTTTGTGTTTTGTTGCAAATTTCATTACACACGCGCCTCCCTCAATACAATTTACAATCACATGCATAACAAAGCGTCATGTGAGTGACAGTCACCCAATCGACCCCCCGCTTCGCTCTACCACTAACAAGCACATAGCTTATACACCAACACACATACAGCTTACGACATCTATCAGCCTCCACGCAGACACCAATTGCACTGACTTTCTCCTGCTCCAACATACCCCGCAAAACTATCTCCTCTCTGCGCAGGTGAGCTTGCAGAAGCCATATGTCAGCTTTTAAATATACCATAATTAAATAAATATTATAATTAATATTTATTATAACTAAAGTGTTCTTAAAATTTACTGTTAAAAGATATAATCAAATTGTAAAGAGATAATTCGCTTTAATCGAACTTCAAAGCACCGCACACATTTATTTGTACGTCACTCATAATTGCTATATTAATAATTGATAAGAATAAATATTTATTTACACATAAATCGATAAATAAATGTATGCTAGGATAATATAAAGAAAATACTATACAGTCAACTGCAAACTAATCCACTGCCACTCAAACTTTCACCTGGTAATCAGATAATTTTAAATTCATACTTAAATTTTCTGTGGTCGCCCTAAAGTATGCACCATTTTTTATTTGTAGTGAGTGCCGCAACCTTTAGCTGATTCTGACCAAATTGTGGGGAAAATTGCGAAAATTCTCATGAGTTGAAATGTTAAAATTTAAAATGAAATTTAAGTTCAAATTTAAAATTACAATTTTAAATCAAATTTCAATTGAAATTTTAAATATTATAAAGTGACACACGGTACATTACAGAAGTAGGCCCTTCTCCTCGATTCTCATAAGTTCAATAAAGCTCACCCTTAATTCTCTCTCATTTAAATAATATTATTTTAATATGTAATGTAAAATTACTTAGAAAGGATAATGAAACAGGGTATACTCAATTCGGTCGAGTCTGAGGTGAATAGAACACTTTTTCTATTTCACTGATGCTGCAGTTGTCGCCGGTTTTCACTGTAGTCGACAGTTTGCTTAATATATTTTCCATTTTGCATTCCAAAAACGCACGAATTGTCAACCAATCGTCTTTCTGCATATATATACATACACACACACACACACATATATGTATATATACATATGCAGATATCTACGTATATTAATACGCGTATGTGATACAAACTCAAATAATCTCAATTTCCGCACCGCTTTTCTCTTGATTACAGCTGCACCAGTACGCCTCAAAGTATGCCTTCGGTTATCGTATACGTGATTTCCATACCGGCAACGATTTTGGCCACAAGCAGAACAGGGATTTGCATGGAGTGACACGCGGTCAATATCACATTTTATTGCCAGATGGACGCATACAGAACGTGATTTATCATGCAGACGATACGGGATTCCATGCGGATGTTAGTTTCGAGAGCGGAACAACAGGACATTAAGGACGAGCCAGCTAATATACATCCGATCCAATAACAGCGGGCGAATGTGCAATCAATGGATATCAATAGGTTTTTAGTTTTAAGACAAGGTTTCAAGTAGGTAAAGTTGCAAAAATAATTAAATACTTAAGATTTCTTATTTAAATCGACTTTATTTAACACAAATCTAGTTTTATTTTTTAAACTCACTTCCTGCTTTATTTATTATTTACCCAAGTAAAACTTTTAACTCCTTTCTAGGCTCTCAACTCTATACCAAAAAACAAAAGAAAAGAGGAAAATTATTTAAAACTATTTAATTTTAATACATTTTTTGAAAAATGATTGTTGCTAAGTTTAATTCATTTTGTTTTGTTTATTAATTTTTAAGCTAACCTAGAATTGTCATTAGCGAATCGCAAAAATAGTTCCCAATGGAAACCTTGCGATTTTTTTGTCAATTATCGATTCATTTTTTAACAGCGCCTGCAATTAAAAATCCAATAACAAGTTTCTCTGATCAAAAAATAAAAAATAAAAATTAAATTTAAATAAAATTATATAATTTATTGCCTTTTTTTATTATGCTCAAAGCAACTTTCCCGCATTTATATTAGCAAATATCCAAATAGTTAATCATCGGAGCGTTGGAGGTTCCTCAGTTTGTTCCCGATCACTTGACAAATTGAACAACTTTCAATGTAGCGGCGTCTGGGAGGACCTTCAAATGGCAGATGCGCTACGTTTGAGCTTCAATTGCATTTATAATTAATTTTTCCAATTGTTGTTGTTGTTGTTGTTGTCCATTTTATGCGTGTGTAAAATGTAAAATGTAAAATATTGCCTTTCGTTTTTCAAATTTAACACTGGCTTAAGCCTTGTCGCTGGCCGCTCGCCTTCCGCCTGGAAATTTATTGTGCTCCTTGAACCTGCCAAAAATGGAACTTTATATTTAGCAAATTAAAGGAGTATATATTATATTAACGCATTTTATTTATTTATAGAAATATACATTCAATTTATTTATTTATGCATTTTGTCGCCTTCCCTGAAATCTTAAATCAATCAATTTGGTCTCTGACTTCCCCGACTGCCAATCAAATTTTGGAGCTACGAGAGGTAAGCCTCTGCTTTCCTACGAATATGCATAATTCTATATTTTACTGAATATATTTAAATTAAAAAAAATATAAACAAATAAAATTAAATAAATTTTTTAATATAATTTTTAAAAGCATCTCAAATTATGCTCCATTTCTAGACTCTTAGTACAACTCATACTTTTTTAAAAATAAGTACTTAACTTGGCTTGAACTTGGACATTTACTTAAATTTAATTTAAATAAATAATTTTTGTTAATTAATTTCTTAATAATACCTAACATTTTACTTTTTTAATTATTTTATCATACCATAAATAGAAATAAATAAACTAAGCTTAAAAGCTTTTCGACTCTTTATTTAAAACAAAATATATATACATATATATGTATATATTTTTTAAATATAATATTTTAAATTTTACTAAATAATTTTTTTTTTTTGTATAAACTACTATTCAATACTAATTTTTGAATTATTTTGACTACCATAAAAATTTATTTTAATGCTTCTTAAATAAATAATCAAACATATTAAGCTTTAAATTTTATATAATCCATACAATATTTTTTATGCATTTTGCTTACATTTAACATATATAATAATATGACATTAAAAGTTCATATAATTAATAAATAGTAATTCATATAAATAAGTAATATATATATATAAAATATTAAAAAAATAAATATAAATATAATAAATAAATTAAATTTCCCAATTATAAACTTTAAATGAATGCAATTATTATTAAAGTAGAAATCTCGCATATTTTTTAAATTCCCTGCAGTTAACTTAAAGCTTGTTGATCTATGACTTTTTTATTTATTTATTTAATTTATTAATAAATACAAAAATTAAACCAGAAACTCTGCTAAATCGCACTCTCCTCTCTGAAGGCCATGACATTAAGAAGTACCCGGCCCGTTCCGGCATGTCTTGCCCTATCTAAACACACTCTTTATGGCTATGATGAGCTCTACTTTCGATAATTGGCAAAACTCTTAAATGCCAGTCCAAAAAAAAAACAAAAAATAAATAAAAAAATTATAAAATATGTGAGCCGCTTTTGGCTTAGTTTTGAATTTTGTACAGTTTTAATTGAAACTGTAGCAAATTTCTTAGCGGTTTCGCAGTTGCCATCATTCGCGACGCCCATCATTTATCACGAGTGAAGGTCACGAAGAGGCACTTGGCCTGGGGTGTCAAGGTGTCCGCCACTCGACATTTGCCAGTTTCTGTTAAATGTTGTACTTTAATTAATTTGTGCAAAAAGAACTACGGACAACTTGGCAGTCCGCATGGAAGTCGGAATTCAAATCGAAATTATAATCAAATGATTTTTTATGCTGCATCATCGTTTGAATGACGCTGCCAGTTTTAAGAGTGGTGGGTGAGAGGAGGAGATAGGTGGAGGGTATAGCTAACTGTGACTGTGGCAGTGACTAGCCCGTGCTTGGATGTCATCTAGCAGCAGAATCATAGTCACAAAATCACGTTCACAATCACAATCACAATCACAATCACAATTGGAATCACATATGTGGCTCCGGCAGTTGTTGCTACCATTTAAAGTTCAATGTTGCCAACAATTGTAGAAACAAATTTTCTGTGACTGTATCAACATGTTTACTAGATGTTGTTGTTGTTGTTACTGTAGTTGTTGTTACTAGAGTTGTTACTGCAGTTGTTGCTGTACTTGTGTCACTGGCAATTTGTTGCCACTTTACGATTGCATTCAAAGTCAACGGCCACAACATCCGCACCTTAAAGTCGCTGCAACTGCCTCAGTGGCGTCTTTGCCATTTTTTTTGTTTTTGGTATTTTCTGCCACAAAACTTTGCAGTCATTTTTTAATTTTTTTTATTTATTTTTTTTTGCTATTTGGTTACTAAATTTTTGTGGCTTTTGTTTTTATGACGCAGCACTCATTAGTTAATTTAACTGGCGTACAGTGCTACCGAAAAGTATCAGCCACTCGCCGTAAGGCCAAGCAGCTCGTTCTTATTGTTTATGGAGAGCAAACTAATTGTTTTGCTTTTCTTAAGATAATAAATACTTTAAATATTATTTTGTTTACTGACCTCAGCTTAAATAACAAATAATAACTCAATATAAAATTAAACTCAGGGACGAACCTCGAATAAAAATCTAAGGCTTAAGATATTTGCCAGAAGAAGAAAATAATTATTATTTTTTGTAGCTAAGTCTTGCAGTGGTTATTCCAATTAAAATATTATTATCAATTATTTTTCTTTTTTTAATTTAAATATAAATTAAATTTATATATAAAATTATGTCCATTTATTTATATAAATATTTTGATATTTAATATATTTATTCCATTTATTTTTTCAACTAGAAAAAGGTCCTCACTTTCCGACCCTTTCAGGAACTCATTCACTCTAAGAACCTCTTCCATATGTAGTATGGAAGCCGTGCAGATACTGCTGACTGTCAGTGTAGACAAACCTCATAACTTGGGTAAGCGTATGTCGTGTTTAATTGATTTGACATTAAAAGGTATGATTGCAATTTGTCTTGGGTTTAGGCTACTTTACGCTTCACAATGGAAATAACATTGGAGAACCTTTCGGAGAACTCTTTGCAACATGTGCAGCATCGCAACGGGATACAGAAACATCATTATCATCAATTTCATCATTATGAACGTGCCTTGAGCCCATCAAAAAGCTAAACAGATACTCCGAAGATTTTCTTGCATGTCTCGCATTACCAATTTTAGACTCTGGGAGCCCGATGATTGACATTAATTGCCAAACAAGAAAACCGTAACCGTGTTCCAATCCGAAGTCGAATCCGAATTTCAATCCAAAGCCAAGCCAGAGTCAGAGGCAGAGCCGGAATCCATATCCATATTTTAGAGGCCCTAACAAAAACCCAAAGCTCGTTGCAACTCAGTGGATCACATGGAACTGGAACTCGTTTGTTATGCATTTTTTGTTTTTATTTTTTTTTTTATTTTTTTTTGTGCAATTGTTATTTTATAATTAAGCAATTCTTGGGTTAATTAAAAGTACACGCAAATTTGACAAGCACATGCCCAAACGACTTATGAAGGTTGCCCCCAAAAGCCAGCCCCACGATGGGAACCGCTCGCTGAGTGCATTATAATTATGGTTATTATATAAATCAGCACATTTGCCTTTTGCAGAAGAGAGGGCCAAGACAGGGCCACGCCCACACAACTGGCACTCCAATGGAATGAAAAAAGAAATAGCTCCCAGGCCACGCCTACTTTTATGGCAGGCTACAGCCGCTGCGTGGCATATGAAAAGAAGTTTTGGCTGCGATAATAAAATCCCATTTAAGTTTGACGATAAGTTTTGACCATTAGCTGGGGGAGACTGGAGTGGAGTGGGGGGTGGGGGTGGAGTTTGGGGCCGCTGTCAGTGCAAGTTAAATGCTTTAGATTTTCTATTTTTTGGCTCTTCGAGCTTACTTTTTTTCTCCTATATCTTAACAGCCAACACTTTTGCCAAGTTATGGAGCCAACTGCGGCCCTGGGCCCGGCCAATTGCAATTGATAAGCCGTTCGGCGTGTGGGCAAATGACTTGGAAACTTGGCCAAAGGTTTGTCGTTGCCTGTTTTTGATAAATGAGCACAGATGGGCCGATGGGCTGATGGTCCGATGGGCCTCTCCCAGATGATCGGGGAGTTAGCCACTTACGGAATATATTTGAAATAGAATTAATGGAAAAGTTCGAGCCCAAAAGCACTTAAGATGCGCAGTTAATATTTAAGTAGAAACGTTTTTGGAATTGCAACGAAAGGAAGGACCTCTTAATGAGACTTTCAGAAATATCGATACATACGAAAAACTATCGACTATCGAAAAAAGAAGGAGCTCTTTACTTCATTTAAGCATCGAATTAAATCTCAAAAGATTTCCCTTCTTAAATAGAAATAAATTTGCTGTCCTTTGATTTACTTCCCCATATATCCTTTCATTATTTTCAAAGGATATCTTAATAACATAACTTAAGTCTTTCTCTGCATTTATCTTTCAGAATATTTAAGAAATCAAATGAGTTTCCCGCGACTCTAAATCGCTTTGATGAATGTGAATGCGGGTGTCCTTTCAAGGATGACTTTACTTGCCACTCACAACAACAACAACATCCTCATCAACATCAACATCAAAATCAACAGGAACATGAACACAAAGTATTGCTGCAAGTGCAGAATGAAGAAGGTAAACACGTAAACAAGTCAACGCAGGTTACGGCTCAATCGCTCAGGATCCACAGGATCCGGATACGGACAGCAAGAGAGCATGTCGTGATTTCCTTTGGCTACCTAAATAAAAATTAACAAGGATAAATGATGTTAAAGGCACTCACCGCCATCGTCGACGCAGCAGACAACACGGGCAATTGTCTAGGTGCTCCCCGGACACCGACTACTAGAAAGAAGGACCCAGCAGGACGAGGATACAGAAGGGGGGGCTAAGAAGGAGGGGCTAAGAAGGAGGGGCCAAGAGTTTGGAATGGTGGATTATCCAGGCTCCGGACTTTCAAGTCGCCCTTTTGCAGTCGCGTCATTTGATGCGATACTTTTGTATATGTATGTGAGTGTGTATGTGTGTGTGTGTGTGTGTGTGTGTGTGTGTGTGTATTTCTCGGAGGGAATGTGTGTACGTTAAATTGATTAAATGTGAAATTGGAATATGCAAATGCAGTCGACACTTACACACACACACACACACCCACACACATACACGCAGAGGGGACACGGAGTGAATAAAGCAGATCGCTGGGCGTGGCTGTCTGCTGGGCGGTCCTGAAATGTGATTTATGTTAGGTGCAAAGTTTTTCCACAACTTTTGGGTGCAATGAACGGAAGTGCAGCGACTCAAGACGAAGACGCGGGACACAGGACAAAGGACACGAAGGACGCGAAGGACGACAGGGCGGCAAGACGGCAAGACGATGATGACAATGAAAGGGGATGCCTTCAAGGAAGGTGTGAAAAAAATTCGCTTAATTTGTCTAAAGAAAATCCCAGCGCATGAAAATTTCCATTAAGAAAAATGGTGGCAAGTGTGGCAAGTGACAGGGAAAGCTTCTCTTTAGTTGCAGATTGTTTTCCAGCACAAAGATAAAAGAAAATTATAATAAAAAAAAAAACAAAAAAAAAACGAAATGCCAGGATAAAACTTATCGGAGCAGTTAGGAAAATAATGAGTGCAATTCTGGGAGAGATCAAACCAGGCCAACTCCCCCCTGGCCCGAGAATCAAAGGTGGCAACAAAATAAAAACTCATTAAATGAAAATAATTAAAAATTCAAAGCTTTAAAAATATTTTATTTATATTAAAAATAAATTATATTTTTTATATATTATTAAATTTTTATTTAATTTAAAAGTCAACATTTTTTTTTTTTATTTTTTTGTTTTCCATATAGGGAAATATCTTGATAGACTCATTGGAATTCCTGCTGCCAAGTCTTTGAGCAAATTATTTGGGCTCAGCTTCTGGTTTTAGCCACGAAGCGTTGAAGGCATTTGGACCATTTGTAAAAGGTAGGTACACACCTCCCAAAAATATGCAAATCACCTGACGACCAAAGCCATCTTCAGCTGGCAGCCTACAGCCTGCAGCCTCCATCCTCAAGTCTCTAACCTGCCCCTAATCCCCACTCACTCACCACATCCCAATCATTTCTCATAGTAGACACCGCAGCAGCGCGACCACAGCCACCACAACGGTTGGGGCAACCATCGCTAATGGCAATAAAGGCGGCAATTACATAGTTGGCTATTCTAATTCACTCATTTTTGGCCAAAATAGGTGCGCCCCGCATCGTCGTGGAATGTCTGCGGGGCTTCTATTCTATCCCCAAAGCAACAACAACAACAAAAACAAAACCAAAAATACATTTACAGCAACAACAACAACAATCAACAGGTGATTCGCCTAAATGTTGCACGAAATGCGCAAAAACAAATTCGCGGAAAATCGAAAATGCTGCAACACTCGCTTTTCCTTGCGGTAGTCGACTCCAAGATACCCATTAAATAATCAAATGATGGGCATATTTTTTTAATTTAAAATTTAATTAAATATTTTCCTAATGTAATATATTTCCTTAATTATTTATTTTTATATTTTTTATAAATTAAAAATAAAATATAATAAAATCAGTTTAAAAAATAACCCACTTATCCATAAAGTGTCCCATAATGTACCTAATGGTACCTAATGTACCAACTGGATACAGTGTTTAATCTACCAAATGTACCTAATGTGCAAAATGTACCAAATATATACCAAATACATAACTATTTCAACTTATGTACCAGACTGTTCCATTTTCTTCTGTTGCTTCTACTGTACCAAATGCGCTCAATGAAATGTACCAATCGCGTTTTATGTACCAAACTGTTCCCTTCCCGTGCGCCCATTTACTGAGTATGCAGGCATTTTTAAGCGCTCAACGGCTGGCAGAATGTTTGTCTGTTCTTTTAAATGTTAATTTGTGCAGCATCGCAACAATTCAATAAACAATAACAGCAACAACAACAAGAAAAGCAACAGCAACAATAACAACAATAATAACATCAAATAACCGATTGGCTGGCAACAAAACCAACAGCAACAACAATAAAAACAAAAATAAATACAACAACAACAAATACAACAACAGCAAATACAACAACAACAACAAATACAACATAAAATACAACAACAACAACAAATACAACATTAGACAGCAGCAGCTTTAAAATGTCATCAGCAACATATTTTAGCCAATTTTATAGCCATTTTTTAGCCATTTTCTGCTAACTCACTCCATTTGCTCCATTTTTAACGCTTTGAACGCTTTGGACGCTTTGAACGCTTTGGACGCTTTGGACGCTTTGGACGCTTTGGACGCTTTGGACGCTTTGGACGCTTTGGACGCTTTGGACGCTTTGACCATTTTGACCATTTTGACGGGTTTTGTTTGCTTCCGTTTTGGCCTGAAGTACGTCACGTTATTAATTACGGGACATGCGGATTGTACACTCTTTGAAGTTGCTGTTAACTTTTGTTTGGAGTATTTTTTTTTTTTGATAATTTCCCCCCTGCCTACACTTAAACACTCCACGCAGCATTTGCTCCATCTGTGACTTCGTCATCGTCTTTGGGGACTTTTGACAAACGATCCGATTTTGAAAAAGTGCAACAGCAGCGACGACGACGACGACGACGACGACGACGACGACGACGACGACGGCGATGACAGCGACGCTTCCAAAGTTTCTTGGGTAACAAATGTTGCCCAAGACTTATAAGTTTATAAGTTTTATTTTATTTTTATGATATCAGAAATGCTCATCATCAATTTACCCCCCTCCCCCATCCCCCGGCACCCTGGCATTTGCTCTAATTACATTTTAAATAATCTTTTCGTAATCGCGGCTACCACCGAATGCACTCGAAAACGCGCTGAGTGGATGCTTCAGGGAATTTCATTGCATGGCCAATGGAACTGACCAGAGCTGAGAGCTGGGAGCTGGTCTGGACAGGTCATATTGAGTGTGTAGTTGGTGTGTGTGTGTGTGTGCTTTATAGCTAACGGGTATTATGTTGTTATGACAGTTTGACAGTCAGTTAGTTTTTCATGTACAATAACTACAAAGCTCAAGTGTCACGGAAATTGAAATCAGCCAAAAGCCAACGAGTATCTTAAACGTCTGCTATTTGTATCTTTGTATCTTTGTATCTTTGTATCTGAAACCTTTTGTGATGGAGAGGGCGTCACGCGTCTTAAGATACAAAGATTACAATATTTCCGATGAGCAATAAAAGAGGCCGATCAAATTATTTAAAAGTATTTAAAAAAATTATTAAAAAAGGCTTAAAAGTCATGAGCAGCTGAGGTGAGCCTCCAAGATACTTAATATATCATAATTGAAAATTAAAGATACTTTTTTATATTTTTCCTAGTTTAAAAATAGAAAATTTCCGCTTGCAAGATTTTAATTTTTTTAAATTTTTTTAACTTCATCTTTAAAGACAATTCAATGAGCGTATGTGATCTTCGGATTGTCGGCCTTACCTTTAATTTTTTTATAATAATAATTATTTTAATAAACCGAACATGCACACACACACACACACACACACACGCACTAACACACTCATGCACTGAGAGATGATAAGTGGGCAATAAAATTATAACAGCCACAGAAATCAGCAATCAAAAATAGATTGCTTTTAATTGTTATTTAATCTTTTTTCCATGTCTTCAAATCTTGTTTTTCATCATCAACTTTTTTTTTGAATTATTTTTTATTTTTGGTTTTTTTTTATTTTAATTTTGGCTTTTGATTTTGGCTTTTGCTTGGGCTAAACGTTCAAGGTTAATTGGTATTTGAAGAAGTTGTAGTTTTGATAGACGCACATGAAGCGATGGCGATGGCGGAAGGAAGAGGCAGACTCTGAAATTGTGGAAATTGCGGAAAAGAAGGAATCGAAACCCTTCGCTGCACATGCCACATGCGGCATGCAACAACATCCAGTGGCAACACGACAAAATCGTGGTAAGCCCTGGCAATAGATAAGTTATGATTTTTAGCATGAGCCTCACGTCATAGATTGAATTTTGACATCAAACATGAGGAGAATGCCGGGTACGAAGTGTATGCCAGTAATCGTACGAGTGTGTGTGTGTGTGTGTGTGTGTGTGTGTGTGTAGGGAAATCTACGTGAACACGTCCATGGGTTGTGCAATTTTCACTCATCGGTTTTGTCACGTTTCCCTTTTCAGTTTGTTTGGGGCTCCTGATGTTCTTGGGATCCGGGCTTTCTCAAAGGGCAGACCGCATTGCCAATTCAACAGCCACAAAAACAGCAACTGCAACAACAGCAGCAACAACAAAAACAACAACAACAACAACAGCAGCAGCAGCAGCAACAATACCAAAAACAGCAACAAGAGAAGCTCGAAACTATCGACAGGCACTCATCTGACATTCGCAGTGACATTTTGCAAGGGGGAGGCAGCAGGGCGATGCTCAGACGGCGCCCCAAACTGCAGCGTCGCCCCAAGGGCCAGAACTGAAAGGTAGTCATAAAACTTAAATATCAAATTTTATGCATTTAATGAAGTCATCGCGGGCGTCGCTCACAATCCAAACCCAAACCCAGACCCAAACCCAATGGCAATCTCCAGTTCCTAAGACTTGTAAAAATATCTATAAAACTCAGGCAACTTGTTATACATCCGCCAAGCTACAACTTCAAAGCCTTAATGATCATCGCCGATTCATTTATCAACTCATCGCCCGCTGGCCCAGTCGCCACCATCATCAAGATGATGATCATGATGATGATGATGATGATGATGATCATCATCAGCATATGAGCTTCATTAAGCATATGATCATTAACAACAATTGTTTCGTTTACTGTTGTTGCTGTTGTGGCCGTTGGGCTGCTGCTATTGTTGTTGTTGCTGTTGCTGTTGCTGTTGCTGCTGCTGTCGATGATCTGCAACATTTTTCACTTCAACACTCAAGCCGCTGCGCTCTCAGTGTTGAGCAGCAAAGAGCAACTTGCTCCCAGTCCCAGTTACCGTTGAGTCATTCTAATGATCCACAGAGTCTGAGAGTGTTTAACTGTGTGTGTATGAGTGTGCATGTGTATCTGAGTGTGTGTGTGTGTGTGTGAGAGAGCGAGAGATCAGATTGAAGCTGCCTAGTTAAGTGTTTGTTGGCTGCCTCGATGAAGATGATCTAGAAGTTCAACGGTATGAACCTGCCTCAATTGTTGTAGCCGATGTTGTACAGCTTTTTGGGGTGCAGTTGGCAACGCGAGGCTGTTCTGTCGACGTCGCTGCCGCTGCCGCTGCCACGGCCGACGACAGCTGCGACGACTGCGACTGCCACGACTGCGCGTTGATTATAAAAAGCAAGCGCATCTCCATTGTCTACCCTAATTCAAAACGTTCGTGTACTTTGTGCGGTACTTGTGCTCCCTGGAGATAGAAAAGAGTAACAGTTGCATAACAAGCGCCACGAGTTGAAGCCGTTGGCCCAGTTGAAAGTGAGAGTCGTTCAATTTCAGTTTCAATTTCCATTTCAATTTCAATTTCAATTTCAATACAATTTTCAAACTCAACTACCGCAAGGACATTAAGAATTCTAAGTGTTTTATGTGCAAAGTGAAGATCAATCGAAATACAACCCAAACAATGGAAATAAAAATTAATTAAAAAACAATAAAAAAAAATAATAATTATAATTATAATTTTTATTTAAATAATTTAATAAATTTTCAAATTTTCCTAAACTTTAGCGCGGATTTAAACAGCCAAAAAAAAATATCAA
The DNA here is from genome assembly GCA_035044505.1 of Zaprionus lineosus. NCBI lineage: Eukaryota > Metazoa > Arthropoda > Insecta > Diptera > Drosophilidae > Zaprionus > Zaprionus lineosus. Next base: position 89,085 of record JAWNNX010000436.1, on the reverse strand, counting down.
TTTCACGTCGAGTTAAACGCCATTTAAAATCCGATCAAAATGATGTCCTTTAAATCATTTGTATTGCTTGTAAGTATCGAGAAAAGAATCCTTAAGTATAACAAATAGATATAACTTTAGAAATGAAGCAAATCCAATCCTTGGCTGAACTTGGAATATCCTTTTTAGTTTCCACCTATTATATAGTTTCTGAGCTCTTAACTTGAAGGATTTTGTACACAAAACTAAAGCCTGTATAAATCAAGTACCAACAACTCGGTTGACCTTTTCTGACCCGCTTCGAGTGAAACAAAAGTCCGCACTAAAAAGGACAACAAGTTAAGCTCGTTATATGTCAAATTTGTTTATAAGGATGTGCTGCCAAGCCACACGTTCCATCCATGACCATTTCGGAGCTGATGGACGCGCGTCCTTAGCTCCTTTATCCATTGTCATTTTTCTTTCGGGCAATGGCAGCTTATCTGAGTTTTTATCGTGCGGTTAGATGGACATATATACATACATACATACATACATATATATAAATGTATGCATATATCCTTGTGCACAAGTTTGAGGTGGATTTGCCTTTGATTGCATGCTAAACTTTGTAGCTGCTCATAACTTAAATCTGGAGTAGGAAAAAAAAAAAAAAAACTCTGATGGTTTCCCAACTACCAACTTGGCTACCAAAGCGCCGACTACCAAAACTATTCGAGTGGCTGGCAAACACACTTACGTGCACATGCACACACATATATGTGGCACATATACACATACATATGCAGTGTGGCAACACTTGGCGTCAATGGTAACAAAAACTGTTACGTAACTTCCATAACGAGCGCTCCTCGAGAGCCTGAAGTGGCAAAGCGAAAGTCCCAAATCGAACAAATTGCAAATAATCAAAGATACTTAAGAGCAATGCGTAATATATGTCACACACACACACACACACACATACACACTTACTCATATCCACCCACTTAGTACTTGAGCATGAAGCATTTGAGGAGGATAAGGAACATGGGGGATGTGGGTTACCCGTTGTCTCATCTGGCAACATCTGTTGGACTCCAGCACCGCCTTAGCCACCTAAAATACGAGTCCGCCCAAATAGGCAGCAATAATATTTGATTATATTCAACAACTGGCAGCAAAACACTTGAAGGAGGTGCGGGGTAAATAAACAGGATACAAGCAAATTACATGGGTTTTTCCATTTCCATTTTCCCATTCACTGAGTTCCTTTGAGATCATAAAGATCCCAGCATTAGGTGTACGGCTGGCAGCTGCGTACGGCGCTTGATGTACGCTGATTGTAAGCTGGATATAAAAAGGATATACAAGGATACATATAGCTAAAAGAAAATGTATGAGAGTAGCTAAAAAAATGGTAGTTAAATTCAAGTATATTTCCTTTAACAATTTTTTTGAATATTCGAAATTTATTTACAATTATCCTTCGAACATCAACTGTCTAGCTGCAGGACTAAGAACATGTTAATAAACAGTTAGACATGTTGAGAGTTTAACTCCTTTTTTAACCTGTTTAAAATTATTTCCGTGCCATAACTTTCCCTTTTTTTCCCCCCATTAAAGCCTTGCGCTGGGCCCCGATGATGGGTAGGGGGCAGGGGGGAGACGCCACAAAGCAGGCAACAAATAAAAGAGACTTAACTGCAACATTGTTGGAAGTTGGGAGCTCCTGAAGAAGCAAAAAATCCAACAGAGAAAATGAACCAAACACGCAAAAAACAAAAAAGGGACAGCAAGGACAAACAGAAGGAAAAACAAGGAGGGGCGTGCTAAATTGTTGGTGCGACACTTGGATGCTATGCAGACGACTGTCTGGTTGTGTTTTTAATGCCTGGTCTGCCAAGCAGATAACTGGCAAAGGTAGCAAAGCGCAGGCAGGAGTCGGGTCCTGTGCGTCCTAGAGTCCTCGCGTCCTTAGGTATGGAAGCGCTGGGTAGTCACTTGCCAGACGCGTGTAATTTGCCGCTTGTAACTTTTTGACTTTTCGTTTTCATTCCCTTTTTTTTTGTTGTTGTTTTGTGCTGGAAAAAACCCCAGCTAGACACGCCCAGAAGTAGACTACGCCTGCCCACAAGAGGCACACTGCAACACGGGCGTAACCCTAGGGGAGCCCTCGCACAGCCATGCAAAAAAAAGACAGAGATCATACCAAAGGGGCAGCCAGACAAACGGCAGACAGGACCAAACGTGTTCAACATGTTCATTTTGGGAGCCCGAGAAGCATCCTTAGTTATCCGCAGGACGCATATTAATATCCCAATTGCCAGATGCTTATTTTCACATGCGCGAAAAAATAAGTCAGAGATCCCTCAAAGCGTTGGACGTCAAACGCATTGGCTGGCCGCCAAACGCTTTTGAATTTCAAATGACAGACGGACGTAAAATATGCACCGTTTGATATTTGGCCGATGAATCCGCCGATTGCAGCGACTCCCAGCAATGGGAGCAACGGCAGCGGCAGACATGCCGATTCCATGCCCGGAATCTGGGTAATTTTTTAATGCAAGCGGCAGGCAGTCAGTCAGGCAGTCAGGCAGCCACTCAGTCAGGCAGTCAGGCAGCCCGCCAGCCAGCCAGCCAGGCGCAGCGGCTGCTTCATAGGTCAATGCTGGCTTTGATTAGCCCACTGATTATGGCCATAAAGCCACGCATGCAGCAGACCCAGCGGAGCCGCTGGCTGATGATGACGATTGAAGTGTGAACGATTGCCCAATTGGGCAGCCAATGCATCTCATACCCCTTCCCCTGCCCGCGTGCCAGGCACTTTGATTCCAGCAACTGAAACATTTTCCATCCAAAATCTTAAATTTCGCAATTCGCAATTCGCAACGAGTTTCGATCAAAGATTACAGGGTATCTGCAATTCGGATACAAATTTGGAAAATTGTTTGCATAGTTTTCATTTTCAATTCTGGTTGCATTACGAATTCAATTTTAATTGAAATGATTTGCCAGATTTCATTATTTTGTTGCTTTGTTGCTGTGTTGCTTTGTGGCTGTGTTGCTTCTGGGGGCTGTGGGTAATTGAGCTGCGGGTCAGTCGCATCCTCATCGCATGTGTGGCAACAATATGGAGAGAAATAATAATAGTAATAATAACAATAATAACAATAAAAACATTGAAATATGCAATTGCGGTGGTTTTTTGGCAGCCCAACAAAAAATATTCCCCCCGCTGCGCCCCGCTTTGCCACACTGTGCACCGCTTTGCTCCACTCTACCTCAGCGCATGTGAAGAGTTGACGATCGCGGGACGACAGCGACGCCAATTGTTGGTCGCGGCTTTATTGTCTTTGGCAACACACACACACACACACACACACACACACACACACACACAGACACACACACACACACATACACTTAGTCGCATCTAAGTGCAACACAGAGCGCTGAAAGCTGGGAAGGCTATGCGGCTTTGGTTTTTGCTCTTGCTCCGCCTTTGTCTTTGGCTTTGTCTCTGCCTCTGCCTCTGACTGTGCCTCTGTCTCTGCCTCTGCCTCTGCCTCTGACCCAGCCTCTGTTTGGCGGCAGTCATAGAGAAACCATCTGGGTCTAGGTATGTGTGGTAATCTAATTAAATCGAAAATTCAGCTGATTACAAAAGCGAGCGCATGGTCTATGCCCATGCCGCATACTGAAAGCTACATGCTGCATGCAACATGCCACTTACTGCAAGCTACATACTGCGTTCTATATATTACATACTGCATGCTACATGCTACATGCTGTATGCTGCTGGCCACTTACAGCTTGCTGCATGCAAAATACTAGCCAGCAGCAACAAACGCCGCGATGGCTAATTGCCAAACGTTCAACGGGTCGGATGCGCAATGTGGGCCCATTCACCGAAAAGGCAGTTTTAATTGCATTTTTGCCACTTACTGTAGCTACGTATTTGCCCCGTTTCTATACATTTGTAGACATCCTGATCAACAGCTGTAACAGGACTTCAATTCAATGGGTCCTTTTTACTAATAATAACAAAATTCGAAGCTTTAATTATGGCTGGAAAGTCTCTCAGAAAAGATACTTTTAATATGCTTCAAGCTTCATTTAAAATGAGGAGAATAATTTTAAAAATAAATATAAACCTTAAGACTTAAATAAAAAAAAAAATTTTTAAATTATAAAGTTAATGAATTAAAAATAATTTATTTATTTTTAAAAATTATTAGGGATTATAAACAAGTCGGCAGACGGACAGCTTAAACGAAGAGTTTTTCCATATAAAATAAAAGCCACTTTAAACAGCTTTTTATTTTAAATTATAAAATATAAAATATAAAATTTTAAATATTTAATTTAAATTTAACTATGCTACATTTTCGTATTTTTTTTAAATAATTTTTCTAATAAATTCGCTGCCCTGCGGCCACCCATCGTTTTCCTTGACAGTCGCAGCTTCAAGTGCCACCCACACATTTTTTAAGTATTTCTTAACGAGGTTTTATTTTTATGTTTTTATTTTTTTATGTTTTATTTTTTTGAAGTTCGATAATTTAAAAATTGCCATCAGCAACTACCTGGGATATTTGCAACACTTGATGACTGTAATATATAATTTAGCAGATATTTTTCATAGTATTTTTTTTTGTGTCTTGTTTTCGGTTATTTGCAAAAAGGTTAATATCTTTATGCGATGGCTGGCGGCGTTTGTTTTATGAGCGGTTTTATATCGCGTTTACGGTCTGTGGGCTGGGGGTTAAATAGGGTTAATGTGCTGTGTGTGTATGGGTTGCCGAGAGATGGTCAAGTGTTGTTTGAAGGCGACAGTCCAATAATAAAAATAAACTCACATTAAAATATATCAATTTTTGATTCGAGTATTTATTCAATATATTTTTTTTTCTAAGGTAGTAATTTTTGCTTGATTTATGGATTTAATTCAAATTCTTTTAATTATCATTGATTCAAAAGGCCATAACAATTTCTGTTTGCTTAGAAATATATCACGAACTATTATGATCTTTAAAAGCTACCAAAATGAAGAAGAGGAAGAAGAAGCGGAGCTGAAAGCGAATGCCATAGAAGTGGCTATAAATCTTTTTCAACTCTGACTTCAAAGCGAACCGCATGCCATTAGGAGGTTCTTCTTTATACATATTTTATATGGTTATGTCACATACCAATCCCAGATACTCGCTCCGAGTGGATCCAAAGGAGTCGTGAGTTAGACTCGCGCCAAAGCCACAAACTTTGATCTCTGGCATTGTCCTTGGCATGGAATATGAACTCGTGGCGTCTCCTGCTGAGTACCGCCACTTTTTTTTGGTGACTTTTTTTTTGAGTAACTTGCAGCTTGCAACTTGTAGCAAGTTGCAGGTTGCAGAGCCCTCAGCTAGTGACCTGCAATAGCACGCGAACAAATCGTTGCATCAATGGCGAAAGAGAAAAAAATTTGTTGATTGAAATCGCAGCCGATGCCGAAACAAAACAAAAGACTGAAACAACAAACTTTAAAACAAACAAAAAATAAGAAGAAGACAAGGCAAGGCAATAAAAGTCATTTCCCATTGCACATACTCACGATGTGTGTGCGGGTGGACCAGAGGGATGGGTTGCAGTAAGTGGTGCGGAGGCATGGGGAATGGGGAATGGGGGATGAGGGATGGGGGGTTGGTGGTGGCTGAAGATAGGTTGCGGTTTATTTTTTCTTGCCATTCACATGGCCCATTAACTTTTATTTAGCCAAATTTGCATTTCAATGCCCGCAAAAACAACTGCAACATGCAACAAGCGATGAAAAGGTCAGCCAAATGTTTGCTGTTCTATTCGGCGAGCAGCAGTGTCGTGTGTTGCAAGCTGCAAGTGTATGTTGCAGCTGTTGCACTATCTCACATCAATGTAGGGGAGTTTTTCCAACGCTTGCACCAAAAAAACAAAAAAAAAAAAAAAAACAAAACAAAAACTTTGCTTAATTGCTGGGAACGCTGTAAATTCCATAAATTAACAAAACCCCCCCAAAAAAAAATAAATAAAAAAAATACAAAAAAAAAAACAAATAAATAAATAAAACCAAATAAAGGAAAAAAATAATTTTTAAACATATACACATGCATCTACATATTTATAGAAGTAGAAGAGCAAAAAAACAAGAGCCAGGCCAAGCCTGGCCAACAGCTCGTTAGGCACGCCATGACATAGTCATAGTCATCGCCGTCGTCATTGCCAGCGCCACCATCATCATCGTCATCATTGTCATCATCATCGCCATCGCCATCACCATCGCCATCACCATCACCATCTCCAAAGCCAACGTAGGCGTTGCAGAATGTTGTCTAGGGTGCCGCATAAATATATATCTATATCTATATATATATAGATATGTGTGTGTGGCAAGAGCGAGCGAGATATTTGTGTGGCACAGCTCCGCCTGATGACTTAATAACAGTTAATATATGGGCAAACAGGTAAAAGCTTGGGAAATTCAAGCCACTTACCTGGAAAATATCGACAAATGTCATGCCCTCCAATCGCCCATTGATCAGTAAAAAAAAAAAAAAAATCAACTCATTTCCAGACATCGAGGCAATTAAATGAATTAATGTAATATTCCTGCAATGTAGCGGGGATATTATTTTGAAATTTTTATTAAGACACTTAATTGCCAACGTTTTTATTGCCACCCATAAATCGCCAAGAACTTGGCCAATTCGCCTGCCCCAGCGCCTTTTATAAAACATATATTAAATGCAAGGCGCGCGCATAAATCAATTCGCCAGGCAACTTGCCATTTAGATGCTGCAATTGCATACAACATCAAATTGTCATAAATAGCATTTTTATTTGGTTGTTTGGTTGTTTGTTTGTTGGTTCTTTTGGTTATTGTGAAATCTTAACTGGGTCGTGATCGTCTGATCATCATACAACCAGGAGGAACGCGAGTCAAATGTTCAGGTATTTAAACCGTTTTTTCCACTCATCGTGATCGGCACAGCGTGTCATCTAATGTTTTACGTTTGCCCTCCCCCGCCTCTGCCCCCCGCCTCTCTCATAATCACACCATTCGGAGACAAGGGAAGAATATGTAGACGTCTCGACGATCTATAAATAGCAGCAAATAAGGTCAAAGTTTAAGCCTCATTGAGTTGCACTTGTCGCCTCGGAGTCACTTCTTCCTTTAGTGGAGACACTCCAAAAGTTTAAGCAGAAGGAGACGTTTACAATTCTATATAAATAATATATTTATTACTGTTATTATAAACTATAATATTTAAATTTAAATAAAATATAAATCTCAATTTTTGCAAACGAATTAATAACGGGTTTTACACAGGTAAAAACACAGTTTAAAATTACTCATTGTACATTTGATGCGCCACCCACCAAATTGCCCCATGCTAAGACACATGTCTTTCGTCAGGTGTTAATTGCCCAAATAGAGGTATACATTAAGTTTGTTGTGAAGCAAAAGCAAAGGGAAAAAAATAAAAGGGGGAAATAGAAACAATGCCACACCATCGTGTGGCAAAGCCAACAAACGTGTCTCACCCACTGCCCACCTGTAATTAATTTCAACAATTTACATTACATATGCACGTTTGTGTTTGTGCCTGTGTGAGTGTGTGTGTGTCAGTGGCTGAGTATGTATTTTATTTTTTTGCCCATTCAGCCTTCAACTTGACGCCTTGCTGACACAGTGGGCGTGGCGACATGCAACAGGAGAGTTGCTGGAATTCAAGATAAATTCAGATTAATTTGTTCGTTTTTTTTTGCGTTCATTTGATTTTTTATATTTTTTTTTTATTTTTTATCTTCTACCTATTTGAACTTTTTTACTTTTTGTTTGTTCCGCTGAACAATGTAAAACATCTCGTAAACTTAACTTCCGTTGATTGAGCTGATTAATTAATGGAAATGTTGAACAAAACACTTGTTGATTAAATGAAATGGAATGGAATGGAATTAATAATATGATTTTCAGAGAGCTAAAAGTTGTAATTAACAGCTTTGGAATTTAAAAATTCAACAAAAAGTCAAAACATACAGCAATAAGCCGCACAAAGTAAACACAATTGCTATTTATTGGATTATGCGCGATTAATGATTTTTCAATGCGATCAGGCTCGTGCCTTGTGTGGCCGGCCCCCGGTGTAGCGAGTACTTGAATGATTAATGCATTCATTTAAATTATATTTTAGTTATAAATGAAAATTGTTAATGTTTTCTGGATGTGCAAGATCAATGCCTAAAGTTCTAAGAGTGTCGGTCTCTCAAGGTATTTGAATGCCACAAGCCATGGCAAACCCTTTGCCACAAGCTATTAAGAGCCTTCAACCGTGAGTAATTTCATTGAAACAGAAGTCAGCCAAGACACAAACCGCAGCAGTGGTAACTTCACCCCAAACAGTGGTTGCTGCATCGAATATTTTACAGAATTATTTAATCTGTGAAAATTACTGTCATAATATTTAACAACAATTCATTAAAATAAAAAATTATATCGAATAAATTTAAAGAACACACCTCTAAAGTAAATTATTTAATATTTGCAATAAAATAATGACAGTAATTACAGTTCATTTTGTTCTTCTAAATACTCCATTTTATTCATAGATCTTAGTTAAAATAAAAATTAAAATTAAATCTATACAATTAAATCAATTTTTTAAGCTCATACACCTTTTTTTAAGGTATTTGCAGTATTTGCTTCACTGTGCAAGTCTGACCTAGCAATGACTCGATTTTCCAGCAGTTGCCGCTTACTTGAAGCAAGTTTTCGCCTGAAAAAAAAAATAAAAAAACGAAGACCAAGATTTGACTTGATTTTGCATTGTTGCTTTTGCGGTTGTAGTTTTTTGGCTTGAAGTTAAATGCAAGACTTTATCCATGTCCATCTTTATCTGACTTTTCGGCTGTGGCTATATCTTTATCGTTTATCGTTTCTGCAACATTACCTTTCGTCTGTCGTCAGGCAGAGGCAATTTGTTGGCCGCTCTTTGAGTTAAATTTAATTTACGCGCGAATTAATTTTTTTCTATTTGCTGTTATTTTTTTTTTTTTCGTATTGAAGTCAAAGCAAAGTGCAGACAATTTTTTTTATTTATTTTTTTTTATTTTTGTACCTATCGTCTTTTTTGGCTAACGGTGATTACAATTGTTTAACATGCAAAATTGCTGTTGACATGCTTATTGCCTTCAACAGGTTTGTCGGTTGTGTTTTCAATGTACTTGAAGAGGCTGAAGGTTGGGACCACCCTCCTAGCCAATGTTGGAGTAATTGCGGAAATTTGTTAACTTCATTTATTTAAATGAACACAAATTTTCGGTACTTCGCTCAGTTAATTAGGAATTGGCAGCAATTAAAAGTGAAACAAATTTAAAATTAAAGTGATTAATTTTAAGTGTCTGAAGCTTTAAGTTGGAATTTAAATATTTAATATTATCGGCTATATATATTTAATTAATTTTAAGAAACACAGAATTTTAATTAATCCTTCGCAGATAGCGACTAAGCGTAGGTACATACGCGCACCTGTTCTCAATGTCGCGGCTAACGCGTCGTATGCGCAATGAGCGAAAAATTTGATATTGCCGCTGCCGTTGCCGTTGCCGTTGCCGTTGCCGTTGCCGTTGGCTTTGACATTGAATGTGATAATGATTAATAGCTGAGAAATTTAACATATAATACTTGCAGGTATTATTATTATTCTATAAAGACACTGACACAATGCAACAGACGGCGATGCAACATAGAATGCACTTCCGCAATCCGTCGATAAACTTGCAGCTCCGTGAATGCTAATTGAATACAAAACTCTAAATGAGTGACTGCATTGACGAGCAGCTGACAAGAAACCGGTGGATAGCTATAAACCGACATCTGGCCAGAATCTAACTGACCAAGTTGGCCACGTTGATGGACGTGCCAGACTGCATGTGTCGGCCGCATGTGTCAATTAGCCATGTTTGGCCGATAATGATAAAAACAAAGATGATGCCTCCAGCCGCAGACGCAGTTGCAGTTGCAGTTGCATCTAGAGTTTCAGTTGCAGTTGCAGTTGCAGCCATAAATCGAAGTCCGCCTTAATTGTCAGCTAACCTCCGCCATTTGTTGCCCTTTACTTGGTCTGGGGCCTATTCTAAATATGAGTAAATTGCAACAAGTCATCGTCAACGTTGGCTGGCTTGGTGCACCTGCCCCAGAGCAACTGCCGCTGAATGTCAGGCGCGATCTTATCGTAGCTTCTATTTCTATTTCTCTCGGCGACCGCTCACTTTTTGTTTAATTTAACCTTTTTTAGCGCTTCTATTTTAATACCTATAAATGCCAAGCGATTTCTTTTACTTCTTTTTTCCTTTTTTTATATTTTTATTTTTGTTTGTATATTGTTTTTTTTTTTGTATATTTGAATTTAATGTTTTGGCATCTCTGCTTTTGTTTTATTTTTTTTTCGGTTTACAGAGTTTATCACTTGCTGCCATCACCGCCTACGTTTACGCCCAGATTGCGCCCGGCTCAAATGCGTACTTGCCCCCCACCAAGAACGGATACGACTACCCGGAGCCGAATAAGCCATTTGTAAGTCTGAAAGTGTCCAACAAGCCACAAAATGCCCAAGCCTTAAATTGAATTAAAGCCATTGGCTAATTATGCCCATAATTTTAACTGGCAACGTCAGTCCCTTCACTCGCCTTTTAACCTGCAGCCTGACGGCGGACAGGTTTCTGCAAGCATTTCAACCATCCAACAGCCATCAGCCGCCAGAGCCTGTCTGTCGCCGCATTCATCAGTCAGGCTGAAGACTCTATGGATTTACAGGCCAACACAGCCAACACTTCGCCACAGTATCACTTTTTGATACGAACACACACACACACACACACACACACACACACACACACACATACTCATAGATACTCATACAAAGGCGCAGATAAAGCTCCACAGAGCTATGGATAGAGTCAGTCCTCAGACAGAGCTGTTCAATTTGAATGTCGACCTAAATTATGTTGCATTTGTCACCTGAATGCATTTAAATGCGGGGGCGTTGGCATCGCGCCAGTGAATCGAAACCTTCATTCATGACGGGAATGGATTAACCTTTTCCCATCTTCCTTTCCAGCTAACAGAGAACGTAGATTTTGGCCAACGGAAACTGCTTTCATTTATATAAAATAATAACGACATTTTCTTGTTATATTTTTGAATTATCTTAGCAACCTGGCCAGCCCGGTCGACCCTCTCCAGGACCCGGTCCACGTCCACAACCAACTCCCCGCATTCCCGGTCAGCCCGCTGATGTAAGTTTACAAATAAAACTAAATATTTGGATTTTTGTTTTAATTTTTAATTTCTTACTTGATAGGATCATGTGCATGTTCCCGGCATGCCTTTCGATTTTGAGTACGCTGTCCAGGATGCAGAGACAGCTAACGACTATGCGCATAAAGCATCCAGCGATGGCGATGTGGTAACTGGTGAATATCGCGTGCAGCTACCCGATGGACGCACTCAAGTGGTACGCTACACCGCTGACTGGAAGACCGGTTATCATGCGGACGTCAGCTACGAGGGTGAGGCTCAGTTTCCGCAGGGACCTGCCGCAGGAGCGCGCGGAGGTGGTGGCGGCGGTTACAAATACTAGAGGGCAAGGCTCTATTCGGCCTTTGAGTTACGTCTGAGGTTATATCTTGTTGTGAATTCCATGAGAAATGTCTAAACTTTATTTTATACAAATACAAATTATTAATAAATTTGTAAATATTTGAAATTTGCATTTAATTTAAAACTCAAAATAACTTTTTTATTTTTAAATTTAGTCAATTTATATTTGAAAAAATGCCGATCAAAAGCATTCAAATTTTTGCAATAAAATACGCCACCTTGCGGCAATTTTACGAAACAAGAAGAACGAATTTGCACAGTTACGAAAATACCAATAGAAGTCCTGTGCCGAAAGCTTTTTTACGCCCAATATGCAGCCCTGGGTTCGAATTAAGCTGTCAAATCCTGTCTAAAATGTTAACAAGTGTCCCTCAGCTGTGAAAGCTTTGACATCTGGCAAGTGTAAACATGGCCAATGCGCAGCTGCTGGAGCGGATAAACAGACACCTGTTGGGTTTCCCCGGATGTAAACAAAGCTACAGCGCTGACGCGATAAATGTCAACGCACGCGCAGGATGAAGCGTGAGCAGCGTAGCGTACGTCAAAAATGGGGATGCACTAGCTGTCTCGCTTACGAGCACGTAAATCATATGATGAACTCATCGGTGACACAGAAACGTCATCGAAACGTCAACCAGTGAATGGCAGTATACAGAGAAAAGTTTTTTACGTACCACCAGAATTTTCACACACGCAAAACGTGCAACGGTCTCAAATTTCCTAGAGAAAACGTGCAAAATAGTAGAAAATTTTATAAATAAATTAATAAAGAATGTGCAGTGCGTGAGTGAAGAGTGTTAAACTAGTTGTGGGAAAATTTGTGATATGCTTAATCGGGCGTGAAAGGCCAGAGCAGCATGCAAGCCCTAATCCGATGGGCCTACAATACGAATATGTGTGTGAAAACGTTGCAAATTGGGCTTAAATTAAATTAGGCTTTAGTTGGGATTTATGTCGCGGCCCAGAAAAACGCAACCAGTTAAGCACAATGGCAAGACCATTTTGGGCCTGGCGACGACTCTGTCTGAGCCTTCTGTTTGTGATCATCTACAGTGCACCTGGTCTCAATGTGTCGGCTGGCGAGAAGATCAACTACAATCTGTAAGTGCCACTCAGGATGCCAATCTCGTATCAATAATCTTGATCTTCAAACAATACATATTGAATTTAATGTAGAGTGCACTCCTGGGCGGACAAACTGGGCTTGGAGCTGTTTTCCCTAGGCAATTTTATCACCAGGCGCAAGGAGGTGCAAGAGGTGAGTTGTCTATTGATTTTTCCCACTGCCCTCCCTTTGTTTGTTGTTGACGTTTAGCGACGTCGACAGCGATGCCAACTGCGACGCCGACTGAACAGCAACGAATTATTTGGGTTAAAGGCTGAATGAGTAGGCAATTATATACACAAAATGTTTGAAGCACGCGGTTCCGCTCACCAGCCGCAACAGTTACCCCCCCGCTGGTCAAACCAAATATTGTCTGCTTTATGAGGTCAGTAGCTGCCGCTGCGTAGGACAGCTGTTAAAATTTATTTTTAGTCAACACAATTGGATTTTCTGAAAAATTGCTTCTCTGGCGCCATGACAAAACACATAAATAGACGGAAATATAACGGAATATGAAATTTAATGCACTTACACATGTCGTCTCTTCTCATTGACATTCCACCAATGGCCACAGGGCCATATTTTTGGATTATTTTTAAATAGAATAAAATATTCTACGATTTTCAGGGATGGTTGACTCAATAAGGTACTCAATAAGGCGTGAAACGAATCTTTAATTACTTATATTAACTATTAATAGAAAATATTAAAGCTTAAAATTAATAATATATAAATTATCAAGATTAATTTGATTACTATTTATATATTTTATTAATTTTTTGCATTTTGTAGAGCTTCAAAGAAGCCAAAGTGGTGACGCGCCAAGGTGGCATCATAGTAGAATCTATGGCCAAAGAAATCGAAATGATGATGGATCTCAAAGTTAGTGCCGTGCGTGTAAGTACTTCACTTTATTGTATTATATAATATGGAAAGCCTCACTGATACGTCCTACCGTCCATTACCAGCGGATTATGGATACCGCTGAGAACACAGCTCTGTCCCACCAGAACGATAAGGCGGACAAAATGTTCTCATATTACAATGCCAAAGAGATGGCGGAGCCAGGAGAGCCGACACCTCCACCTCCAACAACACCACCGGACATGGACGATCAGATCGGTGAACCGCTCATCTATGTGCCGCCCAAGGTGTTGGAGCTGGAGCCAAGGCCGGAGTTTCACAATACGCCGGTCAACTTCAGTGTCAGTTCGGTTCACGTGCCTGTTAATGTGTTCGATCGAGGTTTGAACTGTGCTACTAACTAATTAATCTCTCTTCTAGATGCCTCCTTTTTGTATTTCACTATCTCTGTCTCTAACTCTTTTCACTTTCGTAACTGTAATCGTAATTTTTGCTCTCTCTCTCTCTGTGTTAAGCACACGTTTGTGTCTTTCTCTATGTTAAAGCTTTTAAACTCGAGCACTGACTATGCGCCTCTGTCTAGTTGCCTTAAAGTAGTGCCAAGTTTTCTCTCTCTCTGTCGTCGTATGCCTAAAAGTAACTGTTAGCAGGAACTGTTAGTCGTATATTGCGCCTAGTTTTTCATTTTCCATTTCCAACCGCTTAAGTCAATGCACGCAAAATGGGTACGCGCACCCACGCAAGTAACGGATCGTCGCTAACCCGCGTACACAACTGTACCTAATGGCCAACCGTTAGAAACGAACGTTCTAATATTTAAAACAAAACAAAAAAAACAAAATCGAAACTATAAAACGTTCATCTCTGATGAATCCGTTATTAAATAACAATCGCCGGTGCCACGATCCGAGTAGTTGCTGGGCACGCGTGCCTGAAGCTATGAATGTTTGTGCCGACACGCGGAATGCTTTGCCAAAAACCGTATAACACCCAAGTAGGCCACATTCTGGGCCACGATCTGTTTAAAGAATACACTCTTTTACACACACACACAAAGATACACACGCACACGCACACGACCACACTTGTGCCTGCACTGTCAATGTTTGAAGTAAACGTAGGTCTTAGTTTGAGTCACGGACAGAATAAAAGTGAAAAACTAATCAATTTGTGTATTATAAAAATTCTTTCCGTTTCTTTGACATATTAACAACAACAACAAATAACGCCACGTATATATACTGACACATACATCACATATAGCATCGGATGTAATTAAAGCTATTCAATGGTCGGAGAATTTGGATCAGATATTTCGTGATAATTATAAAAACGATCCAAGTTTGTCGTGGCAATTTTTTGGCAGTTCGACGGGCTTTATGCGTCAATTCCCTGCATCTAAATGGAAGAAGGGCGTACCGGTTGATCTATACGATTGCCGTTTACGCTCTTGGTACATGGAGGCGGCAACAAGTCCAAAGGATATTGTTATCCTTGTGGATGGATCTGGTTCAATGTGGGGACAGAGGCTAGATATCGCAAAGCATGTTGTCAATACGATACTCGATACATTAGGTACAAATGACTTTGTGAACATCTTCACCTTTAATCATGAAGTAAAGCCAGTTGTCGGATGTTTCCAGGACACACTAATTCAAGTATATAAAATATATTATTTCTATTTGATTTATCGAATATGATTTTTTAATTCTAAATTCTAATTATTCTTTTCCCCTCCCTCAATCAAACAAAAATCAAACTTAAATTTATTGATTTACAACCACAATCAATGCGGCTCCAAACACAAAAAAATATTCCTTAAACCAACACCAAATCCAATTCCAAATTCAAACCCAAACATATCCACCAACAAACCAACCACCTTGAAATTAATCCAGGCAACTTTGGGCAACATACGTGAACTGAAAGAAGGGATTGAAAAGCATGAACCGAAATCGATTGCCAATTATACAGCTGCATTGACAAGAGCTTTCGAGATATTGGAAGAGACGAAGATTAATTCGCGCGGCGCGCAATGCAATCAGGCGATTATGATAATTGGGGATGGGGCGCCCGAGAATAATCAGGAGGTCTTCCAGTTGCACAATTGGCGGGATCCGCCATTTAGGCCGGTGCGTGTGTTTACCTATCTTATAGGCAAAGAGGTGGCAAATTGGGATGATATACGGTGGATGGCATGCGAGAATCAGGGCTATTATGTGCATCTCAGTGATACGGCTGAGGTGCGTGAAATGGTGTTAAATTATATACCAGTAATGGCTAGACCCCTGGTACTGGGTAGGCATGATCATCCTGTCATTTGGACACAGGTCTATGCAGACCTCGAGGTGAGCAGCTGCTGAATAAATTAAAGGGCAGCTACAAAGTCCTTAAACCCCCATTTATTTAGGATACAAAAATCTCGGATCATTTGTGGAATTTAAAACAATGCGAGGAACAAAAGGCCGATGTCCTGGAATTTAGACAAGTGCGTGAACGCATGCTGGAGCACGACGAAGTGAACAGACGTAACTATAGGCGCATGAAGGCGGTAATATGGAAACCTTTTTAATTATTTTATATTTGTTTCAAGCTTAAAAATTGTTTATTTATTTTTTTAGACCTGGGACCAACCTGTAGACTCGAATGTCTATCAATTCATGACCACCGTCTCAATGCCCATTTACGATCGTCGTGAAAATGCGGTAAGTCAAGCTTTTGCTTACACAAGAAATTTATTAAAAAAAAAAAAGAAAGAAGAGAAAAGAAAAAATTAAGATATGAGAGAAAAACATCTGATAAAAAAAAAAAAAAAAAAAAACCCCCATTAAAATGCAAAGTTAGCACTTAAAAAATTCTTAGCAAAATTCTTATAAACGACATCCTGATGTCGCACCGCAGACAGCGTCGCGATCATAATGCTCTCATCACCGAAACTATCGAAAAACGAGTATAAAAAATCCACAATTATGATAATAACATGTACCAACACCCAGTACCCAGTTTCCAGAATCCAGTACCCATTACCATATGTCAATCTATCTATTTAAAAACTCACTTAATACTACAACTATATTAATATATTATGCGTTATATATATATAACACACCACAACCACAACCCGATACATTCTACTACCTACCACCTACCACCTACTACCTACCACCCTACTACAACCTACTGATACCTGCTACGATTACTTACTACTTTTACTACTACTACCATTACTACTACTACCATTACTGCTACTACTATAACTACTACTACTATTACTACTGCTACTACTATCTCCTACTATCTCCTCCTACTACTACTACTACTACTACTACTACCACTACTACTACCACTACTACCAAAACTATACACAACTATATCACAGAATATCACCGAAGAAGTTTTAATAAATGAAGCACTCTGGGAATTGCAAACACGTGAGGTACAAACTATAATGCCAAATTCTAACAAATTTAAATTAAAAAAATCTTAAAAAAAAAAAAAAAATTCTATATATTTTAAAAATTGATTCCAATGAAATTTGAGTAAAAGTATTTACTGTACTGCTCTTAAGCAAAAAGTTTTTATATAAGCCAATTAATTGCATATATCGTATTGAATTCAATATATTATCCAAGTATATATACTAAATATATGTATATGTATATGTATATCAAAATATATATATGACTAAAGTAAACGATTTGTTATACTTTGCGCTACATAACATGCATACCTATTCCATATTTAACCGATTACTTATATAACTAACTCTACTCGTATATAAACTTAGCTAAATGGTCTAGGACCATAATAATTATTATTAGAACATTTTTGACATTATAGTTGACCACGTACTCCTAGGTACTACTTATCCAAGTACTCGTATATAAATAATTTAAATCGAATTCGGAATCAAAATCGAACTGGATAAAGAAATCAAATCAAACCAAATCGAATCGATTTATATATATTTAAAAATAAAAAAAATAAAATTTGAAATTCAATTGGTTGAGTTTAAAATATATATTTATATATATATATTTATACACACACACACACACACTTAAATATATATATATATATATATTTATATATATAGTTTTCTTTACATATATATATCTATATACTCGTATACGTAAAATTAAACTTAGATATGCCTAGTTATTCGTATATAGAACATTTAATCTAGCATTTTGAGTAGTTCCACACAGTTACCAGTTACCAGTTAACAGTTAACAGTTAAACATTTGTGGTTTTACGTAAGAAAAAAAATTTGATTATTGGGTATAGACGCGATGTTGGCCTACAAAGTATATATAAAGTATACGTTTAATTGGTACGATCCTTCCAATAGAATACATATATATATTGTATATCCAATCTATTCGTTGTTAGCCTGAAGTGTTCATTGATGTTTAGTAAGTACAACGAATTGATATGTTTGAAAACTTAGGCTACTGCTGAGGCCCTATAGAGCACATAGACACATAGCCACATAGACACATAGACACATAGCCACATAGTCACATAGCCACATAGACACAGAGCCACATAGACATAAACACCACCACTACAAATTCAGCCAGAAACCAACAGTCAACAAACAGCAAATAACAACAACAACAACAGAACACAATTAACAATTAATTAAACAATTATTAAACATCGCACATTAGAAATTATTATTGAATTAAGGAATCGAGATTTTAAGTTTTTGTACCCTTCATAAGAATCAGCCCAAGGACGGCAAATTGCTAGGCAGGCACCCTGCTCCCTTTAGTTAGCTGGACACCCTTGCCACCGACACCTTTGCCGCCTCGCTCCTCGCCAAGCCAAGTGTGCCCAAAACACGACACTTGGAGCAACTCAATTTGAAGAACATAAATTTTATTTTGTTTTTTTTTTTTGTTTTTCAATTGATTTATTTATTAAAAAATTTGCAATACAAATTCACAGCATATTAATTTAACGACCGATATTAATCCGGCTGCGGAAATAATCTATAACTTAGTGAGTAAATTGTTTCTAAATGCAACCTTAAAAATAAAAAACAAAAACAAAAAAAAAAAAAACTAATTATTAATATGAAAAATTTCAATACAAAGAAAATTCCAATTTTCAATTTGTTTCGATTAAACTAACGTCTGTGCCGCATGTCCTTTATTTGATTTAGCAAAAAGAAAATTACTAAAATTAATTTTAATTCAAAATAATTCAAAAACTGCTTATCCTTTGAAGCACCACCTCGCCTAACAGTTTTTCACTTATGCCACGCCCATTTGAAACTGCCCTCAACTTTTAAAACATTTGCCTTCACATTTTATGTTCCTTTCCTTTGCGCTTCGTTCAGTCCCACAACTCTGCTTGGTAATCAAAATATTAGTAAATTAATCCATTATCATTTAAGGATATTTTTTGTTTATTTCTATTAAACTAGGCTAAGTTCTGTGTGCTAAGCTTATGCTAACTGCTATTAATGAGCACCACTCGATCGACTTCCTAGGCAAGCGTCTGTCTCGTAGAACTGCATCTTCTCAGTACTTTCAGCCACCTAAGAAAATAATCGCCTCTCTGCAACTACCACAAACTTCTCTCAGCCACTGTGTTTCCACCTGAGCCATGCGAAAAAAATATATTGTATTTCCACTGTATTGTATACACACAACTCACACACACACACACACACAAACACATGTCTCGTATGAAGGGTATACAAACTGTTAAAAAAAACTAAATTTAATTCAACACAAACTCCACATGATACACACTTACCCACACTTCTAACCACAGACTTCCAAGTGCGCTGATCACAAACAACAACTTGCCTTATACTCCCCCCGCCCCCACCATACGAAAAATAATAAACATTTTGTAAAAAGCTTTTTCTTTAGTAATTTTTTTTTTTTTTGTTTTTTTTGTATTTAAACTTTTGATTCATTTTTCTATTTAACAAAATTGTACAAAAGACTCTTTCTTCCTACTTTGCTAAAGCGTATCGATTGAGATTGATTAATATTTGCTAACTTATAGATTTCTATTAATAAATACTACTTTCATTATTTTTGAACACTTTTTGTTACACACTGCCCACTGTACGCTCTCATACGCTCTTAGTACTACTCCGCTAGCCATGTAATTAGCCTTACGCCGTCAAAAGCAAGAAAACAAAATTTTCTATTTCCTAAAATTGTTTGTAATTGTAAACATCAATAATAATAAAAAAAAAAGAAAAAACAAAAAATACTAAAAATTAAATAATAAAATTAAAATACAAAAAAAAAAGAATTTCAAAAAATAGTGTGAAATTTAAAAAAATTTAAAATTATTTATAATCGACTCCTTAAACTGTATTCGTAAGTTCTTGCGTAGTAAAAACAAATGCTTCTCATATGTAATTGCATTTAACATTTATCTTGGTTCAGTTGAGATTTTCAATTAAAAATTAAAAATTTAACTTTTAACATTTTTCGATTTGAAAGTTTCCATTTTCAATTTTCAATTTCTCATTTATTGTTTATTGATCCTTTGAAATGCCTAAGAAATGAAAGCCGATTCAAAGTTTCGTTTTTTTTGTACTAGCAATGCCATTTATCAACTTCAACTTCAATTTACAATTAAAATTCAAATTTAATTAAAAAATTTAAAAATTAAAAATTCATTTCCAGTATTTGATTAACATGCAAACATAAAAAATTAAAAATTCTCTGTAATTGTAATTGTATTTGCGCTAAAACCAAATAACATTTAAAAATCCAACTTGTGTATATGTTTTGATGCGAAAAATTTCAAGGATCTTTTGTTAAATTTACACTCTAATCTTTGCTCATGAACAGACGCGGATTGCAAATATACTGGGCGTGGCTGGCACCGATGTGCCCATCAATGAGATTAAAAAACTCTTGTCGCCGTTTATGGTATGTATTATTTGGCTGCAAATTGATTAATTCTGATATTAATCGAATAATCGATTGATTCCACATATCCACAGCTTGGCGTGAATGGCTATGCGTTTATAGTAACCAACAATGGTTATGTACTATTCCATCCAGACTTTCGTCCAATTGTAAGTAACTGACTAAGAACTAATGTCCTGAAAAATCATCTTAATATATGTTTTTATATCCTTTGGAACAGTTTCAAGGTTATATACTTAAACCAGCTTACAATAGCGTTGACATGATCGAAGTTGAGCTATTGGACGACGATCGAGCCGCCCGAGACTTTAATCCAGTGCTAATGACGGTAGGTTGGATCCATTGATGGTTAAAAATCCAATAAAATAATTGTATTAACTTTGATTTAATTAGATACGCGATTCAATAATCAATCAATCGACTGGCAGCAAATGGATGTTGGTTAAGAATCATTTCGATGAAATGGTAAATAGAAGATTCCCTTTCAGGTCATATATTTTTTTAATATATGTTTATTATTGTAGAAACGTGTGGCTCGCGTCAAGCGGCAGTATTACTGGACTGCCATTAAGAACACTCCCTTCACGCTCGTTATTACCTATCCGGAGCGATATGGAGTGAGTCGCGTGGAACCACGCACTGAACAAGACATACATCGCACTTATATAACGGGCAAAAATTTACGCAGCTTCTTCGATGGCAAACGCTGGAAGATTCATCCCGATTGGTAGGCACTGCAGGCTGATGATGGCCGCTGATAATACCTAAAAAAAATCTGATTATATTGTATTAATCGATTTATCTATTTTTGTCGCTCTT
The DNA here is from genome assembly GCA_035044505.1 of Zaprionus lineosus. Classification (NCBI taxonomy): domain Eukaryota; kingdom Metazoa; phylum Arthropoda; class Insecta; order Diptera; family Drosophilidae; genus Zaprionus; species Zaprionus lineosus. The sequence continues at coordinate 67,757 of JAWNNX010000436.1, read as the reverse complement.
TAAGGCTCTTCTGCCGACAAGCCAACAGGACATTCAAATCTCCTGAATCTGAGCTTTTGTATTTTGTGGATCGCATGTCCGAGCCCCGCTGGCACTGGCCATCGAGTCGAAGCGCGTTGCCCCCGGAGCATACGGCGGCCATATTTTGTAAGTAGTTTCCAAACATTTCATTTAATTGAATAGAGCAAATTTAATATGATTTTTAGTTTAAAAAAAAAAAACGCTTAAAAAACTTAAATGTCGCTCTTGCCGCTTTTCGACTAAGTTTTGCATATTGCGTTTGATGTTTTGTTTATAAATAAAATCGTTTGCTCGAACAGAAACCATTGCAAAGTCAAAACCAAAATTCTCAAATTTCAATTTCGATTTCGATTTCGATTACGATAACGATTACGATCTCGATTTCGATTACGTATACGACTTTCAATAATCATGCAAATTCACAGCTAACAACTCATCAACTGGCCGCTATCCATCAATCAATGAAAAAGATAACTACTATTGTGAGTAACAAATACCGATCCAATGCCAATTCAACCAATCGTAACATTAACATCCCAAACCCACCGAGAGATAAGTGCACTACTCCAGTAGCACCAAATGAAAAAAAAAAAAAAAAACAAAAAAAAGACCACTTTGCACTTTGCACTTGCACCCATTTTCGTTGAAAGCTCATTTCTTGGCAAATTGAATTGGATAAGCCTTGATAATTGTAGTTCTAAACTTATCATTTAATCGCATTAATTATCTGTATAATTATCGTATATATGTGTGTGTGTATATATATACATATATATATGCATATATGTTTGTATATGTATTTCTATGTGTTGACACCAGTTGACTGAGGAATTTGCACTTGTTTAAACCCAAAGAAACCTTACCAAAAAGCATGAATTGTTGTCTACTTTAATTTATAACAATTTTTTTTTTAATTTTTAATTAAATGAAGATTTTATTTAATGCGTGTAATTCGTAAACGTTGCTTAAATATTGTCAGGCTCTGGTGTAAAAGTTATTTTTCGTATTGTCTTCAAATCTCTATAAACCATAAATACTTTGTGTTTCAGGCGATCGCCAGCTTATGCAATCCCTCGTCTTTGATGCACGAGTCACCAAATGGTTCTCCAATAACACGAGCTTCAATGCCCGAGACAAGGACGAAAAGAGGTAAGTTGAGATTCAGTTAGAAATAAAGACTCTTTGGAATTGACTAAAAAAAAAACAAAATAAGAAAAAAAAGAAGTTCCAAAGAGCATTTATACGACTTGACTTGTTTCATACATCAAGTACAGTCAACGCCCACTGTGTTGGGCGTATAACCTCGATCAGGATCGAGGACTGAGGCAGCAGCACATATTATTAACCATTATAATTTCTGTGTTCGCCTTTCTTTTTCTCACTTTTATTTGCAATTTTATGGCAACTTTTGTGTATCGTTGTTGTTTGTCTATTTCATAATGAATTTTTGCACCCACAAATGAATACTGCAATCTATTGAACTTTGAACCACACAACATAATGCCTTTCATAATCTCTATATCGTAATACAATACAAATATACCCTATATCTAGCGTTAGCGCATCAAGCCCAATAGCCGTTCTAATGGGTTTGCTGCCAAGGTAAACAAATAACTCGTCTAATCTACTACTACTACTACTACTACTACTACTACTACTACTACAACTACTACTACAACTACTACTACTACATAAACATATGTTTGTCTTTTATTGTATATATTGTGTATCACGCATATATCATGTGTTCGACATTCATTCATTTTCACCACTGTCCATCGTAAACTCTCTAATATCTGAATTCCTGTCCCAACAGACACGAGTTCAAGCAACGCTTTGGCATAACCGTCGCCTTTCTGGCCACGCACAGTGGTCTTACCCGGTGGCATGACTTCCACTCCAACATGGCAGAGCAGCCGAGTTTGGGGTAAGTAATTTATTCCTTTACTTTTTATAATCAGATACATAATCCTTGCTTTCCAATTCAGGGAGACCTTCAGTCAGAAAAATAAACGCGCCATTGATGAGATCTGGTATAAACGCGCTGTGGACCAATATTTTGTGCAAAAGGAGAGTTTCGTCTACTCCGTGCCCTTCGATGCAGGCGGTAAATCCGAAATATTTTTCATATAATCGATGTATTTATTTGTTTCCCAATTTCAGATATCGCAGAAGAAATCATCGTGACTGCCAGTAATGCCATATTTCATAATGAGAGCTCAAAAACTGCGCCTGCGGCCGTCGTCGGCTTTCAGTTTCAACACTCAGCCTTTTACAATCTTTTCCACAATATCACAGGCAATGTAAGTGATCCTTAAGCTGTAAAGGATATCAAGCAAACTTATTTCAATGTGTGTCTATTTCTTGAACAGGCCTGTGCTGTAGATGACAAGGACTGCTACATCCTTGATAACAATGGATTTATTATCATCTCGTCACGCGTCCCCGAGACCGGCAGATTCTTTGGTGAAATCAATGGTGCCATCATGAAACGCCTGGTGGAGGAGAAGGTGTACAAGCGTGTCATTGTCTATGACTATCAAGCGGTTTGTTTCGAATCCAAGACAGAAGCCAATGCTTCCAATATGCTACTATCTGTAAGTAACCTTTACGATTATAAGTCCTTTGGTTTTGATCATTTTTCAACCGTTTCCCTCCCCCTTATCCATTATAGCCTCTGTTTCATCTGCTGCGTGTGTCTAAATGGTTTCTGCACACAGCATTGTGGTACATTTTTCAACTTATGCGTCTGGCACCGGGCGTGGCTGCCAAATTCACAGACATGTACATGGACATGAACTTCACAGACAATACTGAACCAGTCGATAATAACCATCAGAAGCCAACCATGGCGTATTGGTTAAAGTTTCTAACACTTCACCGCACGCGTCTGAAGTCCTGCGACATGCAACGCGAACTCTACACCCTGTACAATGAAAGGGATAACATTGTCTACAATATGACGGCGCATGCTTGCGAACGTCCATTTGTGGTCTTGCCCATACCGAATAGTAACCTCATACTGCTGGTCATCGATCAGCTCTGTCCCCGCGATGTTTCTCTGGTTCTAACTGTGAACCCAACACCAATCAACTATCCGCTGGCGCACAATGAGACTTTATCTTGCTACAAACAAATGCGTGAATTCAATCGAGTGCGGCCCCAAAGCTGCATCAGCCGACATGCGAATGTAAGTTTATCCTCCGATCTGGCACTCCCGTTGCCAATCCTTCCAGCTATCCATCTTTTCTTTACTAATTATTAAATGTTTCTATTAATGCAGGAGAGCACCATTAAATTGTGCGGCGGAGGCTGCACGATCTACGCCAGCCTCGCGCTGCTGTTACTCAGTCCTGTGCTGAGTCACTTGCTTTAACAATAGACGACAGACGCAATACGTTTAGCTAATTATAGTTAATATATTTATAAAATCTTTTGTATAATATAATAGTTAAGAGGGGAATACGATTTTTACTATACTCAAAGACGCTTGAGCGCTGTTCATTTAATTTCCACCATTTTTTAATATAGTTTTAAGGATATACGTTTTTGGGATATTAGCTGCAATATTTGTGTTAAATGCGTGAGTTTAAGATTTTAAGTTAACTATGAGATGCGACAGTGTGTGCTGCCTATAATGGACGGTGTGCTGCGCTTTAATATATATATATATACATATATATATATATATATTTATAGACCTTCCAATAGACAAAATGTATGTATGTATTTATTACATTAATCAACTACAAATTCCAACAACGGCCTTAAAAAACTCGCAAAAAATTTATATATATAAAAAAACAAAAAAAAAACAAAAATTATATATATATATATATATTAAAAAAAATATATCCATTAAAGATTTTTTGTAAATGCCGCTCGCTGTTACGTAGGCAAAATGCGCACACTGTTCATACCAACTACTGCCCAATGTTAAGTGTGTGTGTGTGTGTGTGTTGTGTGTGAATGTATATGATTGCATGTAATTGTGTGTATTGTGCGTGATAAATGTGTTAAAACCTAAGTTAAGATGGCCACACTTGTAATTAACACTTAGCTAAAGATTATAGATTATGTTATAGAACGGAACAAATCGACCTATCGAACCATTATATAAATTATACATAGATGATTATGCCAGGTAAATGAAATGCAAAGTATTTAAGTAGCTTTTGTATATTTGCTTAGCATAGCCGAGACGATGACAGAGAGGGGGAGAGAGAGAGAGTGTTGTCTATATAAAAATGTAAAGTTCATTTAAGAGATTCGGTTTAATGGGGGAAACGGAGAAGGAGGAGCATCAGATACTTTTATAAACATTCGTTATGAGCTACTTAGCGTATGAACCACATAGAATACATGAGCAAAATTGTAAGAGAAAACCTAATTCATTGTTTTTATATAAGGCATATATATATATATATACATACACACACACACAATATATATATACAGTACATAACATAAAGAAAAATAAAAATTATAATAATTATAATATTATTACTGATTGATACCTAGCAAAACCCACAAGTACCTATTATAACAACTTTTTATTACTTAATACTAACTACTTGATACGAGCTACGAGCCACAGAACTGAGCAGAAGCAGCAGCATCTAGTAAATTTAGAGATATTAAATATAAATAAAAACAAAAACAAAAACAAAAAAACAAAAAACAAAAACTAAAAGCTAAAAACTAAAAACCTAATTAACTAAATATTAATATTAATTTAAACATTGACTAGTTGAAATTTACCAAATGATGTGCAAAAAATCATACCGAAACATTTTAAATTTAAAAATCTAGGCAATCTTAACTTTAAAGTTTCTACTCTATGCTAAATTAAAAATCCCACACACACTTTGAAACAAATCTCACAATCCCGATATCCTTTCCATTAGCCATTAACCATTAACCATTAACCATTAACCATTAGCCATAACCATAACCATAACCATTACCGTTAACCGTTAAACATTTACCGTTTTCTATGATCCGCGTACCTATCTTAGTGCCATTCTATTGTTATTTACTATTAACTAATTACATAATTTTCTCTGTTATTTATTTCAATTCAATCAACAAACAAAACTTAATTAAATTGTTCCCTTTTTGAGTCCTTGTGAAAACCAAATGGAGATGTTATTAAATCAAAGATCTCTTTAGAATAATTTAATGAATAAGAAGCATTAAATATATATATACATATATATATATATATAAAGTCTGTTCCCAATTCCGCAGTGTTTCAAAAAATATTATTAAAAAGAAATTTAAAATGGAACTAGTTCTGTGCCGTTTACTTTTTTAAACGAACTGGGAACTGGAAGAATGAACACTGAATATAGTTTTAGAATTTAGATCGATGCGAATAAAACTTCCTTTAAAACACTCACTAAACACTGCAGATTGTATTAAAATTAATTTTAAAGCAAAAACCTTAAATACATAATTATTTATGTATTACTTAAGCATATATTGATATTGAATAAAAACAATACAAATTTGACAAAAGTGCTAAAAAAAAATACCAACAAAAAAAAAAACAATTAATAACAAATGAAACCCTTACAAAACTCTTTTATTTCTAATCGGGAACCTTCTTTTACATCAGGGCGTCGTATGGAATTTACATACATATTAATAAACCGCATTATGAGATTAATTGCTAAAAATATTATAATTAACCTCATGTGCCACCATATAAAAGGCTCCAAGGCACAATTTGGCTTCAGTCTTTCTTTGAGTCGGGCGTGAAGTTCCTTTATTTGTTTACTAAGTTCCCTGAAAGTTAAGACGATGCAAGTCTTGGGCTTTTTAGCCGTTTTTTCTATCCTCCTTAACGGTAAGTAATAATTATAATATATATATATTATTTTTTAAAAATAAAAGTGATTAATATTTGTGTGGTGGTATATAAGTTTCTTAGATCAGTCAAGTCAATTTGAAAAGAAATAAAAATCTTTTCCTCGAACTTGGAATTTCGCGATTTTAAATCAATTTTTATATTTGTCATTAATTTATTTATTTCTACAGAGTAACTTTGATTAAAAAGAGCAATTTAATTTTAATTATTATCATTTTAAATTAAATTATTTCAATTGGAAACATATTCCAAAATATTTCCTTTATTTTGTTAAAAACTTGAGCCAAAATTGATAATTTATTTATTCATTTTTTATAGTCTTCATCTTTATATTCAATGTTTATTAAAACAACGAAACAATTCTTTTTTAAAAAATTTTACACCAAATCATTGAGCTCTTATATTTAAAAATTGTTTAATTATTTTTATTATTACTGTTATTTATTTTTTATTTTCTTTATTTTATATAAATTCCAGGCTCATTTGTTACCCCAACGCCCTTCAACTTTTTGGAGGAAAATAAATGTAACCAAAATATCCAAGATTTGTGTCAAAACTTAAGGTAATATTTATTCAAAACTTTCTTTTAATCTAAATAATAAAAAAAAAACATTTAAATATAGATATAATTATATTACTATTATATTTCAAAATGACGAGTTAAAAAGCGGGTTTAATATTCAATGGTTTAACTTACGCAGAAATTGATTTTTATATTTATAATTTATTTCTAAATAATCTTTAATTTTATTATTAATAAACAAAGACTGGCATTCAATCAATTGCAAATAATAACAATATATAATATTATTTATGTATAATAACAATATAATTTCCCATATGTGGTCAATGATTAATAAGGCCTTCCTTTCGATGTGGGTTATATTTTTAAATGATCTAAAACAATTAATTTATTAAAGAAACAGAGCTATGACCCTTAAGATTTTAATATATTTAATTACAATTTCTTTTTTATCAAATTAAAAATAAAATATTTATTTTATAGGGGACAAAGATAATCATTTAAATATATTAAACAAATTTTAAATTAAACTTTTCATTTAATAAACATATTTTTTATCATTATTTCAATATTTCTGAAATATTTTTTTTTTATTATTATTTTAATATTTCTGAAATATTTTTTTTTTTATCATTATTTAAACATTTTTTACATTAAATATATTTTTTTACCTTCTTTTTGATTTATAGAACTGCCAGTGACTGCGGGGTAATTAGTGAGTGCATCAAGGATGTTTGGAGCGAGCAATCCGTGTCTGAGGACAATAAAGAAGTTTGTCAGGTCTGTAGGGAAGCTATGGTCCAAATTCGCAGTCATCTGCCGGAAGATTCGTTGTTGGACGTCGTCGAGGGTATCTGCATGCAGATACCGATCGACTCACTTCAGAGGGAATGCAGAAAGACCGCATTGGAACTCTTGCCGAATCTGAAGATTCTGTTGGAGTCCCAATTAACGGCGGAGGTGGGTGACATTAAAATAATATAATAATTAAAAAATTTTTAATTTTAAAATTAAAAATACTCAACAGCAAATCTGCACTGTCTTAAAGCTATGCAACAGTGAAGAGTTCGTTAAATCATGGATGCAAATAAATGAAGCTGAGTTTCAGGACTCACTCTTATTGCAGGACATGAATTTGGATCCACAAACTGATAATATGAAAAGCAGGATTACTGATGAAGCTGATCAATTGAGTTGCACCAAATGCAACCAACTGGCATTGAATCTTAGAGATAAACTCGATTCTGTCAGTCGCCAGGATATGGCTGATCATCTATTGGAGACCTGCTATCGACTTGAAAGCCTGACGGAGGTGTGTCTTAATGTGGCTATGAATTACTTTGATGACATCTATAGCTTGATGGAGCAGCACCTCCAGTCAAACAATTTATGCGTTGCAGCTGGCATCTGCTCCGAAGATATGAATAATCCAAAAGCAGTGATGCCCATGAAAGTAAACGATGAGTTCTACTGTGGGGAGTGCAAGAGGGTAGTGAATCACATCAGAGAAACTATGGTGAAGGACTCCACAGAGGATAAGTTTAGGCTGCAGCTGAGAGAATTCTGTAATATAGCTCGTGCCTTCAAAAAGGAATGCATCGGACTTGTGGATCAATATTCCCATGTTGTTTTCTATATTCTAAAGAGCGACTTGAATACTGAGAAAATTTGCTTTTATGTTGGACTTTGTCAAAAGAAGATGGATATCAATGGAATATCCTTAGAGTCCAGTCAAGAGCTACAGCTATCCATGGAACACGACGTAGATTTTCCTATGCCCCAATGCTTCTTCTGTAAATTCGCCTTTAGATTGGCCAAAAATATGATTGATCATGGGTTGGACAGAGGAAGTCTCGTAAGATTCATGCATTCCTGCTGCGACAAGCTTGGAAGATTTTCAACCAGGTGTCATGATGCGGTGAATTCACATGGAGACACAATTGTAAAGCTCGCGAGGAGTCCAAAAACGTTCTGTGTTCTCGCCGGCATGTGTTCACCTTTGGGTAATGAGATGTCAGATGCCGATGAAATCGCTTCAAGCAACTTAAATCCGATTCACCTCCAAGAGTTGGACACTCATCTTGACTTGGCAGTTGAATTTCCCTCCATGAGCTCGAAGAACTGTACCCTCTGTTGTTCTGTTATTAAAAACGTTCAGATGATGCAGCATAACCATGTAAATGTAAGGAATAGTTTATCATTTGTCTGTTCTTTCTTCAGATCTCGGCAGTACGCCAAAAATTGCCAAAAGATGGTAAACCAACATCGCGACATGATTGTCACTTTGGTGTCCAAGAATGAGACTTACCAGTCGATATGCAGGAAATTAAACATGTGCCGCATATACCAACAGGATCCTGGTAGGTGTTATCCAAGGGCAGGCTATTGGACACTTCTAATACTTTTTCATTTCTCTTCACGTAGACCTTGATGTAAACGCGTTGATGCCTTCACATATCAACTTGGAATCATCCTTTGAGGAAAATGAGTTAACAGATAAATCAACTGAACAGGATGCACTCAACCGTAGAGTTTCGCCCAAGTGTACGCTCTGCAAAAAAACCATCAATACATTAAAGAAGGTGTTACAACATAAGAACGACGGGGAAAGTATCCAAAGGGCCATGGAGCACGTGTGTGAGAAGTTGGGACCATTAAGGAATAAATGTTCGAATTTCGTGAAGAACTACGGAGCCCAAATAGTTGACCTTATGACAAAGAATCTTCCGTCTGGGACCATTTGCAAAATGTGTGGAATGTGTAAAAAGAAAGCTGAGCTGGAAGATTGTGAGTAGAAGTTCATAGAAAAAAAATATCAAAAATCTTATTTCCTTCATATCCTTGTTGTCCTTCATATTGATCTTTAGATGAATCGGATGAATACCATCAGCTTTTAAAAGAAAACATCCTGGCCAATTTGGAACTAGCTGATCTTCAAAAGGGATACCTATGCCAGACTTGCGAGAAACTCGTATCTAAGCTCCAGACGTACGTGAACACCACACCAAAAAAGGATCATATCAAACTAGAAATTCACCACGTCTGCAAAAGCTTACCATCTTTTCTCCATGAACCGTGTGACCGAGCCGCACATCAGTTTAGTGTCCTTTTCATAGATTTATTTGGCACCCTTTCGCCGCAGAAACTTTGCCACTTCTTGGACTTTGATACTAAACTAATACTAGAATCTCTGTCAGCCATGGAGGACAGCTTGAAGAGCAGTTCAAGCTGCTCGCAGTGTAAAAGTAACTTGAAATCCTCGCAGTTCCGTCAAAATATTGAAGCGATGAGGATCCACTTGGTTCAAGTGTGCAATGGACTCGATGATCTTAGTTATTTGTGCGAGTCCTTGGTAAATAAAATCCACGATCAGTTAAATAACTTCATTGCACATCCTGTGGGAGCTGCGATTGTATGCAATATGATGGAAGGTTGTGACGGCGTTGAGCTGCAAGAAAAACGTAAGTATCTTAGTCCAGCGTCCTTGCTTGTATCCTTTACATATATACAATAAAGTTCAAGGTGATGTTCAAGTAGAGGAATCGTATCTACAAAAAGGACCCATCTGCTTCATATGTGAGTTCATAGGGACGAGCTTGAAGCAACTGGTGAGCACAAAGGAGAAGCGGGACCTAATTTTACATTGCGCCAACGCCGTCTGCAATTTTTTGCCCGGCGTCATCGGGCACAGCTGCCATAATGCTGTGAACGGATATGGAGCCGCTGTTCTGGATCTGATGAGCAAAATCACCCCAAGCGAAGGATGTCAAATGTTAGGATTGTGCTTTAGCCAAGCTGATCCAAGTAGCAGCGATTACTTCCTTGAAGAAATTATCCAAGTCGAAGGTGAACTACGGATTTAACATCTTTACACATTTTATTTAAATTTCATCATTTCAGATTAATCCTTGGTATGTACAGGGTCCTTAATATGAATATTATCCCTTCCCCAATTTTTTGAATTGTGCAAATTCGAATTTCAATATTTTATACTAAATATATTCCCATTTAATAAATAAATAAGAACGCAAAATTGTTTAAATTTTCGTTATGCTTAACAATTTATTTTAACATAATTTATATTAATTTTTACAATTTTTCGTATTACAAAAAATGCCTTAATATATTAATTAAACGCTAATTTAGCTAGACGACAGATTATGGATCAACTTTTTAAATTTTCAACTGCTAGTAAAAATATGCACTGTTATGCATAGGTTTTGATATTATTTTTGTTTTTTGATTTTGCTTTTATTTGTTTTTGTTTTTGTTTTTTGTTTTTGTTTTTTGTTTTAGTTAAAATGTTATACAAAACGAATCTATGTTTATGCATGAGTATATATATACATGTACGAGGGTAGCTGCAAATATAACAAGCGACATCACCGACATCTTTTGAACGAGTCAGGATGAATTAAAAATTTATAAATAATATTTATCAATGATATACTCTATACCCCCTTAGGGGTAGGTTCTAATAAACGGGGTCCACTTTTAAGTCACATGAACGAAGGCGTTCTCAATTTCACTAATACATGCACACTTTTGTAATTCCAGTACAAATCTCAATAATTCCATTACTATTTTTTTTTTTTCTCTTATGCGAGAAAATTTGAATTCGATTAAAAATTGATAAAATATTTTTCTATTTCAATCGTTTCTCACAATTAAATGCAACTACCCGATTTGCCTGATTTTCGGTACAACAACTATTTAGACTACCCTCGCTGACATATATACTCCGTAACTGTAGTAATGTATATCAAATGACTTCTACTGGTTATTTAGGTAGTGTATATGTTGTGTGTATGCAACGGTGTAAACAAAACTTTAAACGTATTTTACATAATAAATGTGTAAAAATCAGAAAAAAAAAAAAATTATTTATATAATATAAACCGCAAGTCTCTCTAGAATCTCAATTCACAAAATAAACGTCAATAACGATTAGTATTATGCATATACATACATATGATGAAATCATATAAATAATCTTCTGATGCCAGAATTCAACGTATAAGCAAGTCTGTTGGCTCTGACGTCCGGTGTGCTCCTCGTTTAGTAGTCAACGCCACTGCTTCCATTCTGTTGCATACGCAACGAACAACGTCGCGTCAGAATATGTGCCGCCGCGGATGTGGGATCGGAAAAGGATTCCACAGCAACTGGTACTGTTGGATCCATAACATTTGATATAGCTGCCGTAGTAGTAGTAACTGCCGTTGATTCCTCACTGGCCATGCCAGCCACCGCATTGTCCAGCAGTATTGGCATTGCTGTCACTAAGCCAAGAGGCTGCTGCTGCTGCTGCTCCTCCTCCAATTGTGAGGCTCGTCGTGTTGTTATGCCACGTAGCTTGGACTTTTTGGGTGGCAGAGTTCGTGGCGCGCTCACTTCACGCATTATGGGCACAACTGGTGTCTCCTGTACACATGCCGTTATTGCGGCTTCTTCCTCGTAATTACGCTTTCGCGCCAATCTCGCTGCCGCAGTGCCATTCCGGCTGCCATTACTATTGCTGCTGTCATCAAGAACTATAGTAAGCTCTGGGTTTATGAGCGGCATTTCGTTATTATTGCCATTATAATAATCAACGCTGTTTACTGTTGGGGCTATTGTTACATCCAGACATGCATTCTCATCGATGCTCTCCAGTTTGCTGCTGATAACGCTGGACTGTTGGAACTGGTTGCTGTTATTGTTGTTTGTATTGATAATGAGGTTCTGGCCATTTGTTGCCGCCATTGCCGGCGTTGGTGTAGTGTTTTCGCTAATTTCCTTCGGACTCAAGCCACTGTTTGTCTGTCTTAGCTGCATATTTTCTTTTTCCAGTATTTGTATACGATCGCGCGTTGTTTTTAATTCCTGTTGCAGGAATAATATTGTACTCTGCATACCCTCGACATCCTCATCCAATTCCTGTAGAAAATCATCCAGTTCTGGAATTAAAAATGTACAATTACGAATCATTGCAAAAGGAATTCCTGGTAAGTTTAAATACCTGATTGGGATTTCTTAACTTCTTCGCTAAAGCTCTTTTGCATGGCCAATTCAGTCTCAAGCTTAGCCAGTCGCCCGTTCGATGTCATTTTACCCAGTTCTTCGTTCTCCTGATACAACAGTCGACACTTGGCCATCAAGCGTTTTCCCGTATTTGAGTCTGGCGTAAATTTCCATGCGGAGAGCTCATTTTGTGTCTCCTCAAGTTTGGCCTTGGTGGCCTTTAGTTCCTTCTTGAGACGTTCGAAAAGCAAGTTAACCGCCGGATCGAGAAGTGCAGTACGTAAAGCCAAAGCCGTTGGTGCCTGTTGTGCTTTATACTCAGCAATTTGACTCTATAAAAGCAGCGCATTTATATTTAAAAATTGATTCATTCATTTCAATTTAAGCTTTTTGCCTGGATCGCATGACAACTTACCACATAATCTTGAAACTCTTGCTCCTTGTTGGCCAGACGCCGCATGAGTATCTTCTCGCGTCGCTGGGCATCGACACACTGCAATCCCAATCGCGATTGCTCCAACTTAAGATTCTCGATTTCATCTGGTTAGTTGCGTGTAGTGGAATAAAATGAAAGTAAAACAAAGTGAGGGTTTAATTAAGGCGCCAACACACAGATCCTGAGTCTAGAGCAATAATCGATCCAAGTTGAGTAAAAAGCAGCAAACAGCAAACGCATTGGCGAGGTGGCTAGATAGACAGACATATCTGGCTCTTTCCACCATACAAATTTACAAGTTCTTAGGGGGGACAAAAAGAGTTTCACAACTTTGTATACAATATTGGATGATGTTCTTATTGTGTACAGATTGAAAAGTATACATAATTTGTGTTTTGAGTTTTTGTTTTTAATAAAATTTGAATTTGAATTTGAATTTGAATTTGATTTAGAATTTGAATTTGTCTGTTTTTTTTTTTAATGTGAACTTAATACGAAATCATACCAATGCGTTGCAATCATTCGTGTAAGTTCGTGACATTTTTGTGCGTTGTTGCAGTTGCGCTCTCGTTGTTCTTGCAGTTGTTGTTGCCTGTTGCAGTTGTGTTTGTTTTATGTTGCTGCTGCTGCTGTTGCTCGGCTGTCACTGATTAGCTCCCTGTTTGATGTCGAATTTTTTTCTTTTTCTTTTTGCATTTTGCATTTTGCTTTTTTTTTTTCTGTTTTGCCACGAACGTTGCACTTGCACACGTTTTTTCTTGCACCACTAATCATTGCGTTCTTCTCTTTTCAATTTTGCCTCAACATTTCTCAACACTGGCTTGCACTTTTCATTGCTTTGCTTTGCTCTGCTTTGCTTGCTTAATGATTTTGCTTTGCTTGCTTCATAGAAGACACACTGTGGAAACAACAAACGATTTGAAATTTTTGTTGCAAAACTGAAAAATATTTAGAAAAACACTTGCAAAAAACTCGACGCGCGCACTTTACTTTTCAAAAGCCCATTAAACATAATTATTTTTGGCATTTTCGAACACTCTTTTTTCTTGTTAGCTTATAAACTCTTATAACCAAAGTTCAACGACTCTCATTTCATATTTTTATTTTTATTTTTATTTTCATTTTCATTTTTGTTGTGCAAACACATCAATTATTTATAATATTTACTTTTATTGCTCATTTCTCATATTTATATTTATATTTATATTAATAACGCTGTTTTATTTACTCTTTTTTTTCTTCGTTGTTTAATTTTGATATTACGGCGGGGTAATTATTATTGTTTGCGTAAATATGTCAGTGTGTGTGCGTGTGTGTGTGCGGCTATCTGTGTGAGCTTTGGGACTGGCTTGTTTTTGTTTTTGTTAGCCAAATAATTTATTTACTTCCTAGTATATCTGAGTCTTTAAATACGACAAAGATTGATATTTACTCTATGGAATATTATGACTTTTATTTTTGAAATTATTAAATATTTATTGAGTTATGAATTTATAGTCTTTTTTTAATAGTTTCTTTTATGTATATAAACAATGTGTTAATAGGCTCTGTGTATAAATTACTAAATATCAAGCGGTAATTAAACAATTAACTAGACAGGCAAAGGCGCCTAGACGGCAACTTGGAAATGCAATCAATTAAATTCGTTGATAAAGTAACGGCATATACTATTTAATCTTATCGCTTTTTATAATAGAAGCATTTGAAAGGCACACACACACACACACACACACGCACACAAACAAGCACGCACATGTATACGATAATTTAGCGCGCGGTTTTTATAATTTTTATTCATTTATTGATTTTTTGGCAAACTTTTAGTTCATTTTATGCCATTTTTTATTTCATATCACTGCAAAGTTATGCACTTAGTTTAAATTTTGATATTGATTGAAAACACATAAACTAATGACAAATTTTTAATATTTTTTTTTTTTATACAATTTTGTGTAGTTGAAAATTTATATATATATATATTTTTTTTTAATTCACTCACAGTGCAATTTAAATTTAAATTACTTAGATTATATTTATTTGATTGGGGATTTTTGTTTTGTTGCTATGTTGCATGGCTACCAAGAGACTTGTAAACTGTGTTAACGTAACAAAAGAGAATAAGGTGGGTGGATAGAAAAAAAGAGCGAGAAGAGCAGAGAGCGCGCGCGCAGGGGCTGAGATACGAATACGGGACACATAGACAATCGGCAACTTGAGCAACGCTGGCAACGAAAGTAACCAAAAAACGGAAACTGTACGCACGGCAGAGACTCTTCAAGACGACGATGATGATGGAGGCGGCGGTGAAGGGGGCGACGAAAAGCAGATGTAGTAGCAACCGCCAACGTCGACGACGTTAATATGCCACAGGCGAGGCAACACACAAATTTATAAATTTCGTAAGTAAGTAGCAAAATTTTAAGAATGCAAAATAATTGCATTTTTTATTTTTACACTTTTAACACTTTTCATTTTATGCTGTTCATTTTAACTTTTTTTTTATTTTTAATTTTTTATTTTTATTTTTATTTTTATTTTTATTTTTTATTTTGTAATTTTAATTACCATTTTTATTATTTATATTTCGCGAGTTTATTATCTGTTTTTGCACAACACTTTGCTCACTTCGTAGGTATTTTTATTTATTTAAATATATATATTTTTATATAATAATTTTTTGAAGTCTCTCTCACTCACTAGAAATTGAATTTTGTGTTTAAATTTTTAATTTGTTAGTTGTATTGATGATAGGTAAAAAAAAAAAACAACTTAAAACTAAAACAAAACGCCAAACGTCGAAAGTCTTAAAGAGTGTTCGCTTCAATTCGAGTTCATATTTATTTATTTATTTTTATATTTTTTTTTTTTTTTTTGAAAAACCAAAAACAAGGCACACGTTGAGTTCTTTTAAGTGTTTTTCGTAACAAATTTTTGCACAAAAATCAAAACGAAGGCTGTAAACCCTAAAAAGAAATCTACTATATATTGACTAATGCTTTAGGTGCGCAAAATAGCCAGGTTAACATCGTGTTTACCAACTTCAAAGAGTTGCCTATTACCATAGTATATATATATATATATATATAGTATTTTTTAAAGATCTTGTTGTTCGTTCACAAGCGTTGCTGGAGCGTTTACAGGAGAAAACTAGATCAGAACCGGTTAATTTAAGTCACCACTTCATATACATAGTTACATTCGTCCGAAGACTTTTACAATATTCGAAATTAGGTATACACACACTAGGCTATTGCACGCACCTTAAACACATTCGGTTTGAGAATAAAAAAAAAAAATGTAATAAAACTAGGCAAATTATACAATTTACACAAATGTACACTGATTTGTTGTTGTGGTGGTGGTTTGTTAACATAAATAAATATATTATATAGTATGTATATATAATACTTTTACAATTTATTTATTGTTTTTTTCTGTTTTTTTTTTTTGCGTGTTTTTTTTTTTATAAATAATAATTTAATACCTTCGAGCAATCGTCGTTGTTCGGCTGCGGCAACAGCTTCGGCAACAGCTGCATCATGTTGTTGCTGGTGTTGCTGCTGTTGTTGTTGTTGCTGCTGCTGCTGTTGCTGTTGTTGTTCTTGCTGCTGTTGGAGGTGTCGATGCTGCTGTTGCTGTTGTTGTAGTTGCTCCTGGGTTTGTTGCGCTTGTGACGTTGTCGAATGATGATGATGATGGTGGTGCTGGTGTTGCTGTAAATCTTCGGAGCCGGACGGTGTCGGAGATGCTGGTCCACAATTTACACCAGTACTGACACCGACACTGCTCCCAACACCGCTACTAACACCACCACCCACGCTGCTATTACTGTTTATCATGTGCATATTTTGTTCGTATTTTGTAGACATTTTGTCGTAACTGTTCATCAAAGGTCTTTGATCGTCCATAGTCATTGCAGCGACACTCATAACTCAATAAAACGCTCTAGTGGGTCCTTTGCTTTGTTCGATTTTTTATTTTCATATGGAAATATACCCACTGGAAAAACTCACAAAACTTGCTTCTCACTGCCAGCGGAGCACCTTTTTTTTTTCTTTCTCTCTCACTCACTCTCTCTCTCACACACACACGCTCTTTACGTATAAGCCTGCCTGCTAACTAATACCAATGTAAAACTATGCTGAAGACGACGCGAGGCAAGCGAAAAATTTTTATATTTTTCGATGATACTTTTCAATTGCAAATATTGCGTACTATTTTTATATTTTCAGCGTTGATTTATAAATAACTTGCTATATTGTTCATTTATTTGCACTTTATTAATATTTTAATGTGGTTATAAACACTTTAATTACGTTTTTATCATAATTTTCACAGAGCCGTCGGTATCGCCTGTTAGCTGAAAACTTACGAACGTCGTTGCCATATGTTTCCACATCGAAATTCAATATGGTGGACCGATAGCCTATTATTGACATGGTCACTCGTTTTTCGGTTGATGATATATTTTTTACAAATGGTAACCCTAAACAGCTACCTTTTGTTTATAATTTCTGAAGAAGAAGCAATTCAGTCAGCCCTGGTTCAGTTTGCAAATTACATAAAAGGCTCCTGCCAACGACAAAATGTTGCGACAAGTAGCTGGACCAACGTTTGCCAAGTTGCTTCGTGCAACAAATAATACAGCGAATGTGACAACAACCAAATCCGCCTTTGGCGGCGCACTCAGCACCGTTCTGGCACGTCAACAGCAAACCATGCCTGTCGTGGACTCCAACAGTGCACCAGCCAAAAAGGGTTATTCTCCATTTGGAACCAAGCAATCCAGTATGGCGGAGTGGTCGTTGGCCCGATTGGATGATTTGCTTAATTGGGGACGTAAGGGCTCTATTTGGCCCCTGACATTTGGTCTGGCTTGTTGCGCTGTTGAAATGATGCACATCGCTGCTCCACGGTATAAGAAAATTCTTACAAATGTGTCTATAAAAGTATATAAACGTTTTTCTTTTTGTTATAGATATGATATGGATCGGTACGGTGTTGTTTTCCGTGCATCACCCCGTCAAGCTGATGTTATTATCGTGGCCGGCACGCTGACCAACAAAATGGCTCCAGCTCTACGCAAAGTGTACGATCAAATGCCCGAACCACGTTGGGTTATCTCCATGGGCAGCTGTGCCAACGGTGGTGGATACTACCACTATTCTTATTCAGTCGTTCGAGGCTGTGATCGTATTATCCCCGTCGATATCTACGTACCTGGCTGTCCACCCACAGCAGAGGCACTTTTATACGGCGTATTACAGCTGCAAAAGAAGGTGAAGCGCATGAAGACTCTACAGATGTGGTACAGAAAGTAAGAATATAGTATGAAATCGTGAATAGAAAGCGGAAGATGTTAAATAAATCTTATATTCAAATATAGCTATTAGCAACGACACTACTTTTGGTATTTTGTTAGTTTTATTATCAAAGTAGTTGCTTTTTTAAAAAATTTATTGTCTCTTTTAATTATTGAATAATGCAGCTACAAAATAAATGAAGCTCATATGGAATTATTTAAATAATATTAATTAGGCCAGAGCATTTGTGACGTTTTATAAATTAGATGAGTTTACCTTCACCTAATGCTGTCTGCTAAACAACATAAGATGTGACAAGGTTGCCAGATCAATTGAAAATTTATAATAACAAAACATAAACACAGCTGAGCGATGTCCGATCTGCCAGAAAATCTACAAGTGATTAAATTAGAGCCACCAGGAACACCAGAAAAATCAAATATAAAGGAAAGATTAAATTTACACGTGAAGCGACGATTACAACAGGATTTGCCCTCATCAAGTCCAGAAACACCACCCAACGATGCAACTACTGCAAACAAGCGCGGCAAGGCAAGTTCATCTCAAGGTAAAGAAAGCCAGAAATCCCGTAAACCCTATCAAAAACGTGTTGAAAAAGTAAAAACGGAGACAAGCAAATGTAAAAAAGGTAAGTGCTTATAGCCACGTTAGTAATAATAGGAAAATTATTCTTAAATTTATTTTGTTCATATTAGCCCAAACTGCAAGTCCCGCCACAGAACTGGACGCTTTTGAGGAACCTGGCGACCATGACAATTTTTCTGAAACAACAGACGCCAAAGGCTTAGGACGTGAACGTACCAAAAGTGCAGATATATTAAGTTTAGTGTTAAATACAAAAAAGAAAGCATTAATGCAAAATCCTGAGGTGCTATCAGTTTGGTCTAATATTATGTCAGCCCTGAAGAACTAAAAAGCAAAAGTTATAGGGTAACACTGGCTGCCACTTTGGCGCGTTTTTTCAGTTGGAATTTTGTCGGTTTGAACTGAAGTTTACTAAGTGATTATATTAAATTGTAATTGTTAATTATATTTGTATAAATATGTTTTATGTGTACTAACTCTCTTTGTACTGCGCACACTCCGTTTTTCTCCGGTAATTCTGCTCTCCTTCGCTGTGCCGGCCGCTGCCGCTGCGGCTGCGGCTGTTACAGATTTGCCGACGGATTGGCTGACAGCTGCAAAATTTTGCAGAGCCGCTCAGAAAGATATTTGATGTTTTTGGGGTTGCAACGTTTTGTGTCGCGTGATTGCAGTGATTAAGTTAAATAAAATTTAAAACAAAACAAGAAAAATTATAAATTGTTCAAGTGCTGTTTAAAAAGGTAGCTGTGCATTCAAATGTTATGTCAAAGCAAAATAAGAAAGACAAAAAAAAAAAAAAAAAACTATTAACCTGAACAGGATATACCGTTAAGTCATATTAGATAATCCCTCTTTGAATTCGTGTCTCGCGTTTGCTATCGATTTAACTATTTTTTTCCGTGTCCTTTCGGGGCTCGCATTTTCACTCTACTTCTCATTCATTTCTTTCTCTCTCTCTCTCTCTCTTTTCTACTCTTTCTAAAATTCTCAGCCGCTCGCAACCCTTGC
Organism: Zaprionus lineosus; assembly: GCA_035044505.1. Lineage (NCBI taxonomy): Eukaryota > Metazoa > Arthropoda > Insecta > Diptera > Drosophilidae > Zaprionus > Zaprionus lineosus. The sequence goes on along the minus strand of JAWNNX010000436.1, from coordinate 47,985 downwards.
GCCACTCACATTCTTTCTCACTCTCCTTGGCTATACGTTTTGACTTTCTGCTTCGTCCTTGCCGTACCCACAAATTTGCGCTCAAAACATGCTCGCCCACCGTCGTCTAATACCCCCTCCACCTGCCACCACCCGTACACCCGTCCACCCACTGAGCCCTTCTTGGCTACTTTTGACTTTTCGCTTTCGTTTGCCTCCATTTCCATTTGGTTCTTTCAATTGAAAGAAAATCGCAACGGCCCCAAGTTGTCATAGTCATAAATATTTTTTCACTGTGCTCGACTCTTACGTAAATAAAAAATAATATCCTAATTTAAGAAGCATTTTTAAGCCACAATCAATTACGTATTTTTCATCAGCTCTTATTTCATACAGATTATATAACTGTGCAAAAATCCTTTGAGGATAAAAGTGACGCGAAAATGAAAGTGAAGAAAGTGATTATAAAACAGTTTTTAGAGCTCGGAAAATATCAATGCCAAATAAAACATAAAAACTTTTTTATATAAAACCCTTACGCAAATAACAAAATAACAAACAAAAAAAAATAATTATTTATAAAATTAAAAGAAACACAAAAGTTTCAGTTAATTATTAAATTGTGTTAAGTAAAAAAAAAAAAAAAAAACTCCACGTAACAAAGTTTCATAGAGAAAAAAAAGGCTGTCAAATTCTCCAAGCTTTACTGTACTGTCCGTTACATTAACGGCGGGTCCTGTCGTAATTCACAGGAGCGGCGGCGGCAGCCCCAGCAACACAAAAATAACAGGAACTAAAATATGGCCATTAAGTGACACCTTTTTGTGCATGATTTTAGCCACTATTTTTACACGTTCTAGCCATAGTCATAGTTTTAGCCATAATGTTAGCTTTTTTAATAGCCAAATCGATACTGGGGGAAAAAAAAGAAGCAAAGAACACAAAAACAAGAAGTGAAACCTTCGTCGGCGTTTGCTTTGCCCTTTTGCTAATTGTCTGACTATTACTATTACATAAGCCACGAGCAGCACAAGGTGCCTGGCAATCGAAGCATAGGGGAAAGCAGCGGGAGGTACACAAAAGGACGAGTTCAGGAAAAATCCAAAAATATATTAATATATATATATATATGTATATATGTGAGGAATAACGAACATCAGATTCCCAACAAGTAGAGAAACGGAAGTACATGCCATGGGATGGCCAAGAGCTGAACTAGGTCAGTTATTGAATTTTCCCTGGCGCAGAGTTACGCCTACCGCCCACGTACAGTGTTGCATGCAATTGGTATCAATGCAGCTGATGTGAAGTGCACATCGAACATGAATACAGATATATTTGTATATATATATAAATATAAGTTAAGTTTGTCCTTTATTTCTTTCAGTTAACATTATGAAGATTTAAGTTACTTTTATCTTTTATTCATTTTATTCATTTTACATAGTTATATTCACTTCTATCTTCACTATGTTCACTTTACATTTACAACATGAAGACTTGAGTTAAGGATAACTCTTTTTTACTTATTACTGGAGATGAACTTAGCCTGAGTTATGGTGATCCTGCTTTACCTTATCAGGATCTTCATATTCTAAGATCGCGACTGGTCTGTTCGGGGTGTTAACTCCAATTGATCCGCAGTGGCATTCTCAGTCGGCTTGCCAGGCCATCGGATCATAGAACGGTGTCCGATGCCGCAACAAAGTAGCCAGTTGGCATGTGGAGCATGTACATAACTTATATAAATATATCTAAAATGATAACAGTGCATTTCCCGCTGCTGACATTTCAATTCTTTGATGGACACTCGATTCACTGAGCGTGTCAATGAGCCATAAAGACATCGGCAGCCAAAAGCAACAACCATCGGATGCACAGCCACAGTTTTGCATGCAACAACAATATGAGGAATGGAATGGATTGGCCTGGCATGACAACGGCCCCTTAGCTACCTTATTGATTGCCTCTGCCTTTTCGTTATTTCACTCCTCCTTCTGTGCCAGAGACCCAAATTTTAACTGAGCAGAACACGAGGCGTATGCGTAATATTTGCTATTCGTCATGCACTGATGATATCTGTCTGTTGCAATTGTCTTTCAATGTGTGAGTGCCCACTTATGAATGTGTGTGGGTGCATGGATGTGGGTGTATGTATACGTATGTGTGTGTGTGTGTATCAAGTAATGCAACTACGTGCTCCATGGCATGTGCCAGAACTGTGCCTTCCATGGCTTCGTTCCTTTGGTGCATTGCACTTTCTTCGATTACGTATTTGACATGTGGGGAGATCTGCTAAGCGCGGTTACTTCAGTTCCCAAGTTGACACTGCTATGAGTCAGACATTTCCAGCTATGCTTGGATAACATTCAACAAATCATTATGTGACTTGTGGTCTGTATATAAATTTACCAGGATAATAGGCAGTGCAGCTGAGCTGTTGTCAAATTAATACATTCCGTGTGTGCACACTTTAACAGGATAATGAGTTACATCTTCGGGCCAAGCCAAGCTGAAAATGGTAATCTAAGATGCACCTTGGGCCATTACCGTAATCCACAACAAGTCATTTCAGTTACTTAAGAGACCCATCAGCCTGAAATGCTAAGCCTGGCAAAACTATTAAAAGCTCTGCGCCTCCCGTTTCCCATTTAAGCTTCACTCGTGCCTCTCGTTGCCAAGCCACAGGCACCCGACACCTCATACCTCCCACCTCCCACCTCCCACCTCCTTTCTCCTTTCTCCTTTCTCCTACCCACTACCCCACACCTCATACCGCATAGCCGTAGATCCCATCAAGCCATTATGTGTAATAGACGTGCAGGTAACAACCGCATACGGGGAAAATCAATTTCAGGCAATTGGCTGCCTATGCTGGGTGGATGACACATGGAAAACATAAAAGCAACACTATTCAAGCCGCAGAGACAGTTGAGGCATCGTCAGTGGCAGGAGCAATTATTGCAATCCAATTAAATGGTCAACATGAGGGAACCGTCAAATCCTCGCTCTTAACTCATCGTCAAATTTGAGTAAAAAATTTTACACTCACATTTACGTTCCACAGAAATTTATGACCCACTAATTGGGTCGTGAGGTTGTCCAATGTCCAACGCGTCACCAGGCCCGCAGCGCCTCAGAGTATTCTAACTCTCATTCTCTCTCTCTCTCTCTTTCTCTCTCTCTCTTTCTTTCTCTCTCTCTCTCTCACTCTCTTTTTCTTTCTCTCTCTCTCTCTCTTTTTCTTTCTCTCTCTCTCTCTCTCTCTCTCTCCCTCTCTCTCTCTGTGAAGGAACTCGCTCGTGGCTGCCTCCATTCTCGCTCTCACTTCTTGCATTGCCGCATTTGTGGCTCGAGTGGCGCCTTTGCAACTCCTCGCCTCCATTTGGCCCTGCAACTCCGAACGTCTCTCTCCATTCGAGCCACTGCAATTTTGTCTATTTTTTAAAGACTTGCGGCCCACATTTCAATTGCCGTTCTTCCGCACAGTTGTATATATTTTTATCCAAGTGCTTTTACTTTTTACGGATCGAAGTTTTCCATACGGCTTAAAAATAAATGCAAATATTAAATGTGAAAGAAAAGTGTAAAAAATTAATAATTTTAAAGAATTTAGAGGCTGTTTACGCGAAGCCCCAAAAGTAAAATAAGAAATTAATCAAAAACTTAAGTAAAGAGAAATAATTCTAAAAAAAAATAAAATTTAGATAATAAAAATTTTTTCAAATTTAATTATAATTAAATTAGTATAAAAAAATATTTTATTTAAATTTAAATATTATTAAAATAATTTAAAAAAAAATAATAATTAATTTAAATTTAAATATTATTAAATTCATATAGAAATTTAATTAATTTTAATTAAAATAATTTTTAATTAATAATTCTTAATTTAATTTCAGCTAAAATGCTTATTTAACAAAAGGTAAACCGAAGCCAAGAACATTGAGTGAAAGTTGAATACCGAACTGTTCGCCGAACCAGTGAAAAGTGCACACAACATAAATAAATAAATAAATAAAAGAAAGCAAAAGCAAAAGGAAAAGCAAAAGGAAAGCAGAGCAGTTGCAAAAATGTCGCCTTTTATGGAAAAAACACTGCTCTTGTTAGGCGTTCTGTGCTGCATACAAGGTAAGCGCCCAGGTTTATGCAATGCAATGCCAGAACACAGCCAAAGCTTAGCGATTGTGGGGGAGGGGGTAGGGTGGGGAGGGTCACTTGGCTTGCAGGGCTCCATTGTTAGAAAATGTAGCTAGCAGTTGGCATAAACAATGGATATAACCTTATGTGTCGCTTACAGTAACCACTGCCCTGATGTGCTATGACTGCAACAGCGAGTACGATCCACGATGTGGCGATCCCTTCGAGCCGTACTCCATTGGCGAGGTGAACTGCAGCAAGCAGGAGCCACTGGAGCATCTTAAGGACAAATACAAGCCAATACTTTGCCGCAAGACAGTGCAAAAGAGTAAGTTATTAGACTCCAGGAAGACTTGACCCTTTTTAAATATTCTTTTAGAATTTTCAAAAATATCGAACTAAAATTAAAAAATGTTATACACATTTTCAGTTTATGGCAAGACTCGCATTGTTCGCGGCTGCGGTTACATTTCCGATGAGCGCACTGACAAGGAATGCATAAGACGCTCCGGCACACACGACGTATCCGCCACTTACTGCGCCTGCACCCAGGAGCTATGCAATGGCGCCACTGCCGTCGCCGCATCCCAAATGCTGCCAATCTTCGCAGTGGCTCTAGGATTCACGCTCTTCTTTACAAGACACAGCATAAGAGCTCAGAGCTCATAAATGTGCAGCTTCTCCACTTGAGGTTAACGTAAAAAATGATTTATTCATTTATGATAATTTATAATTTAATATATTTTTTTTTTTTATTTTTTTGTTTTTTTTTTTAATCAACCCAAGTATTTTATGGATTTTTAAAAATAGTAAAATTCGTAAAGTGCACATTGTTTATATTAATTTAAATTAATTAAAAATGTGTTCGTAAGCGTAAAAGGTGAGAAAATACTAAAGATTAAAACATAAAAATAAAAAATGATTTGCGTTGGGCTCTAAAAAAATAAAAAAACAAATTCATGTACCTTTTAAAATGCAAATGTCATATTTGGGCGGTAAAAACAATTAACTTATTTTTAGTTAGTTTTAGTTATAGTTTTTCCTATTTAAACTTTTGGAATAAAACAATAAACTGCCAGTAAATGTCTCCGCCTAATACAAAAGTTGCCCAGCTCCAAAAACAAAAATTGAAAAGCTTCACCAAATAATTTGTAGTATTCTTACATTAAAGAAATAAATAAATAAATTAATACAAACATTTCTATACTAGGAAAAAATAATATTTAAAAAAATTTTCAAACTTTTTCAATTATTTATCAAGTTCTAAAACTTTGACTAACTTTTAAAAAATTTAAATTGATTTATTTTCAAATTTGAGAGGCACTTAAAATGTGCTCTGAATTTTCAACTACTTAAAAGGAAAACTAAAAAAGAAGATGGATAGTTTTTAAAGAAAACTCTTCTTTATGATATCTTAAAATAACATGTAATTCAATGAAAACATTATAGAGTATAGAATTTCAAATAAATAGGAATCAAGATCATCCAAAGAAAAAACATATTATGTTTCATTTCAGAAAACCAAATGCAAAATTATATAATAAAAAAACCAAAAATATATTTCAACTAAAGGCAGAAACAAAAAATTTACATAGCATATATAAAGAGCAGAAAACTATTTACAAAAAACCAACAAGAAATCCATTAAAAATTATAGAACTATTAAAGAATAAAACATAAAAAATAAAATATCATATTTTGTCCATTTTAAGCTACATACAAAAAAAAAAGAACAAAAAACAAATTAAAAACAAAAGCAGAAGCAAAAACAAAGAAAATAGACAAATAAATAAACCTAAAAGAGAATCTTCCTAAACAAAGAAAAAAAATACTAAAATCGAGAATAATACCAAAAGAAATAAACAATTTAAATGTGTAGCAAATTCTTTTTGTTTTGTGTTTGACATTTGCAAAAATCGACGTGCATTCAATAAAAACTAAACGAAAAGAAAATAATTTTAAATTTCAAGTGCTTTATTTAACAAATTGATAGGCACAAATCAACATTAAACACACACACACACACTCACACACACACACATGGCATTCACACAACAAACAGGCTACAGGTACAGTCATCGCAAATCAACAACAACAACAAGAACAACAACAAACACTAGCCAACAAAATCGATAAAGAACATTTTAACACATCATTTTGTGTAGGAAAAGGAATTTTATTAAATATATAAATATTATATTTACACACATCAAAGCGTTCATAAATATAAATTATACATGAGGACATATAATTAAAAAAAAAAGCATTATATTTATTTAGTTAATTATTATTAAGAATTATATGGACAGCTAAAATAATAACAACAACAACAACAACATTGTGAGCATATGTAGATAAACTTAACTAATTTTAATTTGCATACGAGAACAAAATAAAAAAAAAATAAAGAGAATATATTTAAATAAAAGGAAAAAAATGTGCATATAAAATAAAAAGTATTTACGAGAAGTAAAAAATAATTAATTGATTTTCGCGCATTAAACATACCACGAAATTTTTATATATATTACACTTAATTTAGTTAAACTCAAAAAATAACTCCAAGATATTAAAAAAAAGAAAATAATTAAATTTATTAATTATTAAATATTTATTTCATTTATTGAACACATCACCCGAGTACCCGAAACCGCAAGCCAAACACATCACTCACTTTAGCACGCAAAGTCAATGAAATATATTTAAATATATATATATATTTATATATATAAATTTATATATATTTATTTATAAAAAATAAATAAAATTGAGAGCGTGATTCATATCATTGAGCTTTGCTTTCCACGTGACGAGATTCTAAAGTAAGATTAAAATGAGACACCACACAAAAAATAAATATATTAATTAAAATTATACAAAACAAAAATCTCAGAATGCAAATGTTAAAAATATAATTCAACATATATAAGAAAAAAATACAAAAAAATACAAAAAAGGAAAAACAAAGAGAAAACAAAATATATATGTTTGGTTGATGTGCATCCAAAAAAAAAACAAAAATAAAAACAAAATACAAAAAACAAAGAAAATAAAATATATTAAAAAAAAAAATATGTTAAACCTTAAAAACGACGTTTCGAAAAAACTAAAAACAACACCAACAACACCACAAACACAGTTTTGATTAAAGGATTAAAGGATATAAAAACAGTTGCAAACCATAAATAAAACAATAATAATATCAATTATTAATAATAAAAATAAAAAATAAAATATATATGTGTTTTGTCTGCGCTGTTTGAGTCGTTAAAATTTTAATTGAAAATTCTGTTTGGTTTTATGAGTTTCTATGAAAACCCAAGAGATAAAATAAAATAAAATATTTGCAAACTAAATGAAAAACAAGAAATATAAAACAAAAAAAACCAAAATCAACAACAAAACAAAAACAGCAACAGCAACAACAACAAGAACAGTAACAACAACAAAACAACAACAACAACAACAATTTACAAAAATTATGTAAACTTGTTAATTTTTAGCGATTAAGTCTGTAAAGCTTGTAGATGGAAAATCAATAAATAAACTAAATACAAAATTGAATAAAAGACGAAAAAATAAAACAAAACAAAAAAAAAAACAAAACAACAAAAAAAACAAAAACCAAAAACAAAATTTATAAACTTTTACAAAATGCACGATTTTATATAAATACTTGATGGATTTATTGAGCCTCGAAAATCGGATAGGAATTACAAAAGATACATCTATAAATATGGCTATACTCTGACTATACATACACCCATATATATATATACATATATATATATATATATACATATATGTTCTCACTTCCTCAGTGCACCTATGGAGCTCGGAAAGATGGCACCCTTGCCGATGGGCTGTTTGGGATCACGCACGATTTTAATGAATCCATTATCGCCCCATTGGGTGCCAAAGGAGTTGAGGCATAGCCAGTAGTCAAGCTTGGACTTCTCATCATGTCCGTAGCCAAGAATCACCAGAAACTGTGAGCTGTTCGCCTTGGCCTTGGTTGGTGGCACATAGACGCCACTGGCGTAATGCATGAATCCCATTGTCGCCGGATTGTATTCCACGATGACTGGGAAATTGCTTGAGACATAGCGCATTATAAGTTCATCCTGGGGATTGTCTAATGTCGCATATTCATCCAGCTTGAGTCCCAAGGTGGATGTAAGGGGCTGGCACATGCCAGGTGTATCAGTTTCCAAATACTCCGTTGTGGGCAGCAGCATTGTGTTCGGCATTGCCGTTAGGTACTCGAAGGCTTGCTGAGGCGACTGCGTGGTGCAGGCTGTCATCTGGCCGGCGCAGTCAATGAGATTCTGGGCGGAGTAGCTCGTGGGTGCACTTAACATTTGTGTGGCATCAAAGACTTCAATTGACTTGACCGTTGCATGGGCCCAGCTGCTGCTGCACTTTGCTCCCTGATTCTTGGGCTGAACCGACTGCAGAGGCAATTGGTCAAGGATGTTGAAGGCCGGTGGCAGGGGTGTGGTGGTTGGAGCTGGCGGAGGTTTCTGGATCGTCTGATACACGGCCTTTGGTAAGTTTGCTGCAAATGTCTTTAAACGTATATCGGAAAACTGATTTATCTTCATCCTGTAGCTGCTTGCTCCGCGCTCCTCCAATGCATTTTGCTGTGCTATCAGCTTGCTATGATAGTTGAAATAGTAGTTGGCATTATTTTTATCCGTATCGGTGGCATAACCCTTTCCAAAATCCGTCTAAAACAAGAGTAAGAAAAATGATCAGTCTATGAGTCATATTTCCGTGCCGCAAGTCTCTCATCAAATACCATATATTTATCAAAATCCGCCTTGGAGGTACCATGATTGATGGCCAATGCTCCTGAGAAGAGCGCCAAGCAGAGTAACAGCTTAAACATCGCGGATTTGTGGCAGACACTAGCTAACAATTGGATGCTAGCCAAACCTTATATAGCCCCAACAATCCAACTATCCATGCACTTTCTTTCTGATTAGACAAGCAAATAGAAGATAAAAGCCCCCAACAGTCTATAAGAAATGTGCAAATAGATTTCTACATATGCGGCATTAAATTCGTGTCTCTTATGAGCCCCATCCCGCTCCCCCGCTCTCCACTTCCCTCTCCCTGTTTGTCCACATGCATGATTTGCACTTGCCTAATTATGATATACTATACAAGTATGATCCATACGTACGATGGGGCTTGTCGATGTGGCTCTTCAGCTGGGCGTGCCTTGTTTACACCTCGAACAGTCGCTGGGTTCTCGTATCTCTGTTAATTTGTAATTTCCACTGGCCTACTTCTATCTAGTCTCGTCCTCAATTCTTAGGAGCTCCGGAGTCCGGAGCTTTAATTGTTTAGGCAATTTTGGGCCCACTTTTCACGCCTATAAAAATCTGGCCATAGACCCCATTGATAAGCAATGCATCAAGTTGAAGATCTTGGCAGTTCGGAAGGCAAATTAACAAGCATCGAAATACACATTACACTATACAACAAAACTGCATTATGAGTTTAATAAATATATTTTTTATTTTAGAGACTCATTAAAGCTATAAAAGACACATTAGTTTTCATCGAACACAGATATTAAATTATCAAACGGGTTTTATGCATTATTAAACATAGCAAGTTACACTAAGCAACAAAATTGTGTACGTTAAATTAATCTTTGAAAAATTCAAATTTTGAACTCGATGTATTTTAAAATATATTTTTAAATTAAATACAATTTTGAATAACAAACTTATACGTGGAGTACACCAAAAATTATACAAAATTTAAACAAATTAAATTTTTAATTTTTAAAAATTAACAAATTACACTGGAAGAAGAAATTCTTATTTCTAACATGAGAAATAAACTTTTTAATAAATGTTTATTAAATTATTATATTTTCATGGTCAAGTTTTTTTACTATTATTTTGATAAGATAACTTCCCATAAGAGCTCAAAAATCTTATGCAAACCACTGGAAGACTTTTTATTGTACTTCCCTGTGTATCGAATTACACTATGCAACAAAAGCGAAACAGTTATTTTTATGCATATGAAGTGAAACTTTACAGATATAAAAAGTTTTTTCAAGCCATTTACAAAAAATTAAACAAACGGAAACTGTTTAAAAAATTAAATAAATAAGCACCGAATAACACTAGTCAACAAACTTGCTAAAATAATATTATTTATTTAAAAAAAATAAATTTTGTTAAAATAAAATGTATGCATATCATTTAAATATTTATAAACATAAAAAAATATTTTTCAAAAATAAAAGAAAAAACCTTGGAAGAGGTGTAAGAATTACACTTAACAACAAATTAATGATATGTATAAACAGGTTTCAAGACATTTATTAATATTTCACATTTACGGCTTTGGCTTATTGCCAATCATGTAAATTTCTATTGGCCAAGAAATTTTTGAAATATTATTCAATTAATTCGCTGTAAAAACAAACGTGATCCTTCGATTTTCACAATTAAAAATTAAACTCGTTTTTTTTTGTTTTTTTTTTGTAGGCATTTTATTAATTAGCCACCATCTGGAAATCAATCATTTTAATTGGATCATCATTATATATGATGTTGTGTGTTCACATAAGTGATTTATATTTAATTCGCTTAAATAAATCTTGTTTTCGACCATAAAATCCAATGATTTGGCCAACTCAATCCGAAAATGGGAGTGCGACACCCCGACCACTCGTAACGCTGGCGCAGATTGGAGATCTTCCCTCTGCCCTGTTACATATCAAGCAGAGCGTGTGGATTAGTTAATTTGGTATTTTTGTAATTTGGTTTGGTATAAATTTGCATTCAAAGTAAGTCAAAATATCAAAAGACACAGATCGTTAAAAAAATGCATAGCATTTCAAATCCAAGATCCGAAATTTGAAATCCGAAATCCGAAATCTGATTTTTGGCTAATCAGGTTTTCCTCCATGGTCTGGAAGGGGCCCTATAAAACCGTCTGGTCCAGCGCCAGCGCGTTTTAAAACGTCAACAGTCGCCGAGCCAACGGCATCTGCAAGAGATCTTCGCGCGGAAAGAAGCCAAACAAGAGATTTGGAAAGGTGATTAATGTGTTTCCCATTGTTAGCCAAGTGTCTCCAGAGTGTCCAGTGTTTGAGCATCCAATTATAATAATTATGAGTGTTGTGCCCGCCTGTCCCTCTCTCACTTCGATCCGTCTATAAATCAAAATCATAACGCGAGGCCCCGTCGCATCTCACACGCTCCCCGCATAGAAATTCCCCCGCACTAAGGTCCCCCCTCCCAAAGTTCGATTAGACGATATTTTGAAAGTGAAACCGATTTGTGCTTTTTGATTTACGAGTCGCATGCCACAAGGGCATTAAATTTTGAAACATTGGGAAATGCAACAATAAATAAGCCAATCAAATGCGAATTTATGTTAATTCTTTTCAAAAATATGTAAATTTTAAAACGAAAACAAGCTTGGATGTTACAACCAAATTTCTGCCATTAAAAACCCATTTGAGCGACGGACTAAAGGACGGACTATAAAAGGGAAATATCTGCCAAGGGCGAGTCGCCGTGCGAATACCTTATACGGACTTTTCCAAATAATGAATGATATATGGCATTTCAATTTTAATTTATTTAAAAAAAAAAAGAAAAATTACATAATTAATTAAATTTCAAGTGTGGGCCACAAATCCGGACACTTCCGGTACTAAAGTGGCGGCTAGTCTTGTGTGAGGGTATCTAATGAGTTGTATATATTTATCTGGGATTTTCGGTGAACCTTTGGGCTGTTATCTAACAATTTTCACTCTTACATCATTCCCTGACGCATCTTCAGATGTGGACATGCAGGCCAAAGATGTTGCAGCTCCTCTCGCTGATGGGCTGCCTAAGTGCTGTGTCACTTCAAACGTTGCAATCATTCCCAAAGCTCTGCAATGTGAGGAACTTCGATGACTTTCTGCAGCAGACGGGAAAGGTCTATACGGATGAAAATGAGCGGGCCTTCCGCGAGAGTATCTTTGCGGCCAAGAAATCATATTTGGATCTGTCCAACAGCGCTGGAGGAAGCTATCATCTCAATCTCAACACACTCGCCGATTTGACACGCAAAGAGATTGGAACCCTCTTCGGCTCCAAGGTATCGTTCCAGGGCGAGTAAGTTTGCATATCCATGATATACGATATTCGACGAAGATTGATTTATTTTTGACAGGGAACTGACCGCCCGGCACATTAATTTTGTGCCCATTTCACCACCTTTGGCGGATAATTTGCCAGAGTCGTTTGACTGGCGTGAGAAGGGAGGTGTCACGCCCTCTGGATTTCAGGGTGTTGGCTGCGGCTCCTGCTGGACCTTCTCCACCACTGGCACATTAGAGGGTCATCTCTTCCGTCGCACTGGCCTCCTCGTGCCGCTCTCGCAACAGAATTTGGTCGACTGTGCGGACGACTATGGCAACATGGGCTGCGATGGTGGCTTCCAGGAGTACGGCTTTGAGTACATCAGAGATCATGGCATTACACTGGCCAACAAGTATCCCTATACGCAGAGTGAAATGGAGTGCAAGCAAAATGAAACCGCTGGCTCTCCGCCACGCGAGAGTCTCGTCAAGATTCGGGATTATGCGCGCATCGATCCTGGAGATGAGCAAAAGATGAAGCAAGTGATTGCCACACTGGGACCCCTGGCCTGCTCCATGAATGCTGACACCGTATCCTTTGAGCAGTACGATGGCGGCATCTATGATGATGATGAGTGCAACAAGGGCGAAGTCAACCACTCAGTGGTTGTCGTTGGCTATGGCACGGAGAATGGACGAGATTTCTGGATAGTCAAGAACTCGTATTCCCAGAACTGGGGCGAAGGTGGATTCATGCGATTGCCCCGCAACTCTGGAGGCTTCTGTGGCATTGCCAGCGAGTGCAGTTATCCCATACTGTGAGCATATCCTGAATTCACTTAGTACTCGTAAGTCACAAATAAACGAATTTATTTTGTTATCCTAGTTTTTAGTTAATAAAAAGAACAGAAACAAATTTTAAAATATTTAATCCTCTTGTTTAACTTTTTAAAAATTATAAATTAAAATTATCTTAAAAATGTTTATAGCATTTGATTAGAAGAATTTGATTTTTGTGTTTATGTAAGAGAACAGATATTCTAAGCGTCTCGTATTTGTCGAATATCGTTTTTAATATCGTATATTGAATGAGCTAAGTAGTTGCTGCCATATTTGTCACAAAATTAATAGTCTCATTGTAGAAATTGACGGATAATTTATAAACACGCAGGTAATGTAACGAATACTTAAATAGTGGGGATTTCGACTGCATAAATACAAAAGTGACAAACTATTTTACAAATAGTTGAAGATTAAATATTATATTATTATAATTTACATCCAGATAAATGGTTAGCGATTAAAAAATACCCACTGATGCCATGAACAGGTGTATATTTAAATAAAGAAAGTAAAGGCTAAATTATAAATAAATAATAAATAAATAAATTAAAAAAAATAAATAAATAAAAATAATAAAGAATATTAAATAAAAAATACAATATATATTAAAGAAAATATAAAATGAAAAGAAAAAAATTAGTAAATAAAATTAAAGCCATATATAAAAAAAATAAATATTATAGTAACACACATAAAATTATATAAAATATCATATATATATATATATAGAATTATATTTAATAATATTTAGATTTATACAATTTAGATTAAGATTTAAGGGACAAATTAATCCCGCTTGCATTCCTTCCACCCATTCTATTGGGATACAGGGTATAGCCCATCCGTAACGCTGCAACATCAATAAGATTAAAAATTCTGAGAAATTCAACTTAAAAGTCAAGGCGAATATCGAATTAGCATAATTTTCCGATCTGGGGAACATATATATATACAGGGTTCGATCAGGCAATTGGTATTCATTTGAAAAGTACGCCTTGAGATCGTAGGATGCATTCTTATACTTTGTGCCTTATAAGTCTGGGACTCGTTGCGTATCTGGCAACCGGCGCTTGGGGTGCGGCAATCGCAAGAGATGAAGACCCCGTAGGAGTTGAGGAAAAATCCTCAACAGAGACATCCGCGCCGAATGTTCCTTCCGAGAAAAGCGATTGCAGTTTGCAGGATTGGAACGATTATAAGGTAATTCTACATGGAATTTAAGAAATTTAAAACTTGTAATTGAATATAAATAATAATTTATTTATTTGTAGCGTGATTTCCAAAAGAACTACAAAAACGAAGAGGAAGAAAAGCGCCGCCAGAACATTTTCTGCGAACATCTACGTGAAATCAACGCCCACAACAAAAAATACGATCTTGGCCTCGTGACCTACAGGAAGGGTATTAATCCATTTACTGATATGACCTACGAAGAGTTTGGAGCCAAATATCTCTCGACTTCGATAAATGTGTAATTTACAGTTACAATTTCCAACGAATTTATATTAAAAGTATAACAATAACTTTATTACACTTTTAATTCAAAGCTTAAAATTTTAATTCGGTGTATTTTTGTATCATTGTTTCTAGTTAACAAATAAAAAGCACATTTTCTATTCATTATTATTTTTATGAAATCAACTTTTTATAGAAAGAAGTAAATTAATTTTTTAATTCTATATTAAGTAGTAAAAAAAAGGACTATGATATTTGGCAGAACATCTGAGCAGGCAATCTGACTTCCTTTCTTGAAGAGTTAAAATCATGCTTCTCTTATCGTTTTTGTCGAATATCGTATTTAATATCGTATAAGCACTGAGCTTAGATTTTTGCTGTGCTTGTGCATAAATTAGAATATTTATTAAGAAAATTGGGGTAATTATAACATTTGAAGTTAACGGGATGAATAAATAAATTAATAGTGAAATTGTTTAAATAAACACAAAAACTGCAACTTTTAAATATACAAAGACTTGAAGATATAGATTTTTTAAATAATAATTAAAAATTATCTACGATCTAAGATGTAATAAAAAAATACTCTTTGTTGCTATAAACAACCGCATGCAAATAAAAATAAAAATGAAATATACAAAAATTAAAATAATAAATAAAAATAAAATTGAAAAAAAAATAATTTAAATATGAAAAAAAAAATGAAAAAAAAATAATTTTGTTAAAGATAACGAATAATGAGACACAAATAAATAAATTTCAGATGAATCTACTTATTTCTATTTATTTGGAGTACAGGGTATAACACATTAGTAACGCTTCAAATTCAGAAGATACTTAAAAAACAAGACGAGTATAGAATTTGCATAATTTTCCGATCTGGATAAGATATATATATATATACGGGCTCAACCAGCCAGTTGACACTCACTTGAAAAGTACGTCTTGAGATCGTAGGATGCATTTTTGTGTTTTGAAATTTACAGGTTTTGTTGGACTTGTTGTTTGCCTGGCAACCGGAGCTTGGGGTGCGACCATTGCAAGGGATGAGGGAGCCGTAAGAGATGACATGCAATCCTTGACAGACTTATCATCTATAATTGTTCCGGCCGAGTGCAGTTTGGAGGCTTGGAGCGACTTTAAGGTAATCGTAAAGTTGACCTTTACGTACAAGTCACCTTTATTTATAATTTATAATTTATTTTTTTTTTTAATTTTTTATTTATTTTAAGGAAAAATTCCGTAAAATCTATCAAAGCGACGAAGAGGAAGAAATGCGTATGAATATTTTCTGTGATAATGTAAAGGACATTAACGACCACAACAAGGCGTACGATCTGGGATATGTGTCCTTTAGGGAGGGAATCAATAAGTTCGCTGATGAAACAAACGATGAGTTCAAAGCCTAGAAAATCATTTCTAAAATATATACAAATATTTGATATATATATTTTTGCAGTACCAATAATAATGATATAAAAAAATACGATTTCAAAGAGAGTTAAGTATAATAATAAATTCATACTTCAATCTATAAAAATTAATTGTTTAATTTTCTTGGACTATCTTTATAGTTGACATCAGATATCAGAATGTCTCATTCTCAGAAGGAAATAAAAAATGTTGACATTTGGATGGAAACAAAGATAACTCCAGAAATTATTCCCAGACCCAACCCTATGCCAATTTCATTACTCATAGACATCAGTTTTAACTATTTTTTTTTTTTTAATTTTTTTGTTTGATAAAAATAAAAACAATTGAATTTCGTTTTTTTTTTGGTTTTAAAAATATGTGTCATAATATTTATTGAATGCTTTTTCTTATTTTTTAGTTGGGTTTGATTTTATTACATTATATTGTTCGCTGATCTTTAAAGTATTTCAATAACTATATAATTTTAATGTTGCTTCAATTTGTACCAATTTTTAAATTTAAATTTATTGTTTTTAATTTAGTTAACTATTTTTGTTTCGGAATGCATAACTTTTTTTTGTTTTTTAATTATATAACGCTCTCAATTTTCTACATGAATAATTTAAAAATGTATCTGAGAGTCAATGTGTATCGGATTGTGTGTGTGTGTGTGTATGTGTGTGTGTATGTGTGTGTGTATGGATGTGTCTATGTGTGTATTATTTGTTGTTAAATTTTGGCTTTAAACAGATTTTCATATATTTATTCAATTATTTATGCTCTTTGCCCCTTGCACATATAACAGACATGCGTACGGCTTTTATAATTTACATGTACAATACATAAATATATAATATATAATATATAATATATAATATATAATATATAATATATAATATATTTTATATATATTTAATTTATTTAATATATATATTGGTTTCTTTATTCAACAAATACTCGTAGTTTACGTAATTATAGTTTCTTGCTGCACTAAACAAACGTTTATTTTTTATTCATTAAATATGTTTACATTCATTGATATTTAATTATTGCATTGAACATAAAAAATTAATTCCTTTTCGCTATACAGTTTTTTATTTTTTTTTGCATTTTGCGGGGTTTGTTAAAAATTAAATTGAAAAAACTAATTTAAATTATTTAAAAATAAACCAAAAATTAAACAAGTTTTAGTTCTTAATTTAAGAACAAAATACTGATGTTGAAAATTTAAAAAAAAAAATAAATTAAAAAAATAAATAATACTTTAAAAAAATGAAAGAATTGAATTTTTAATAATTTTTAATACTTTTTTAAATTCCCCACTAAATTTGCTGAGCTTTTCACATGTTTTCCCTTCACTAACAATTTTTTTTTTTATTTTTTAGTTATCAAATTTAAAAATTTACATTTTGGCGTTGACTTTATTGTTTTTATTGTTCCTATTTATGCGCTACATTAAAGCGACCCTGGCCATGGGTCCTGCAGCATTCAGGAATATAATCAGAGATCAAGGTATTAATGCAGAGCGTGGTGAAAAAAATTATTATCCTTCTAAATGTCACTTGTATACTATGGATATGTTTTGTTTGTAGTTCCTGTGATCCTGCTGCTGATCTACTGACTAGCTAGTGTGGGTCAATTTCTATATCGAGTTGCTGCTTTTGGCGTGTGTAAATTTTTCTAAAAACATTTGTAATTAATTGTGATATTATTTGTTGTTATTTGTTTTTTTTTTTTACCGTTTAATGTATTTTTTATTTTTTTGTTTTTTAATTTTTTTTTTTGGTTTTTTTTATACTATTGTCATGTTCAAGAAGCCAAACCCAGAACTGAGTGGGGGCCAGGGCGTTGCATAAGTTGAATTAATACAATACACTAAATAACTAACAACGATTAAAGCATTAGTATATATATTTATATAAATATATATATATATAAATATTATTTTCTTAAATATTGCAACAAATTTTTCACTACAAAACTGCACACAGAACTTAGGGATCTAGCTTATAAATTATTATCAATATCATAATTATTATTTGTATTCATATATTTATTTTTATTTTTATATTTATTCATTCGTATTTTTATATTTATTTTTATTGTATTATTATTATTATTATACTGTTCAAGGAAAGGGCTTTAAACAAAGCAAATCTTTGAATTATTTTATTCATTGCTTAAGCAAATGCATGGCATTGTTTTTGTTATTGTTATATTTGTTGTTGTTGTTGTTCTTGTTGTTGTTGTTGTGGTTGTTTCTCGTGTATATGCTTGACATCGGTGTATTAAGTATTAAGCCAACTTTGTGTGTGTCACTATAGTTAGTAGTTGGGTGTAAAAATTGTATTTGCCATTTGCACTACCAATCAAAGTGTCTCGACAACGGAGGAGAAGGCTTATAGATACGTTTAGTAGGTGGGTTGTTGGTACTCCATGCCTGACTGTTGATCCATGCCTGTGGGGAATCCCAAGGGTGCACTTAAGTGCCTTAAACGTGCATTGAGCAAATAACTTAACTAACCTTGTTGTGGTTGCCCAAATGGAGAGGCGCTGTACTGCTCATTGTCATTGTCCATTGAGTAGCTGTAGGCCTGTTGGTGCACCACATTGGCTGGATCAGTCTCAAAGGCCGAGGTGAACTCATCACCGGCCCCAATCAGAAAACGTTTGTAGGCCATGAAGGCGCACAGAGCCTGCCAAAGAATTCCATTTATTTAAATATTTTTTAAAGGATTTACAAGCCTTCTCTGGTAGGTTACTTACCCAACTGAAGATGTTGAAGAAACAAAATACAATTGCCGTCTTCATGCTGCCAGCTCCAATGCCCAGTGGGGGCATGGGTGCAGAGCTCCATTGTGACCACAAATAAAAGAAGGCAATGAAGTATAAAAATGCCCAAAGAGCTGCAATGTTCAAAGTTGTTAAACGGAAATACATTGAATGGAAAAGCTGTTCATATTAACCTGAGAATCCCATGTCTGCCATGACGTAACGCTTCCTGCTCTTCACGGACGACATTCGCTCAAACAGAAACTCGCCGCCAATAAATCCCATGGAGGCCAGAAATCCAAAGACTCCAATTGTATTGCCATATTTGCAGGCCATTCCATCGTTGTTGTACAGGCAAACTTCTTTGCCGTCCTTTTCAACCCAGCCCTCAGAGGATATGCATCCAAAGACCACAATGGAAAAGAGCTGGAAGCCGTATAAAAATTATTAAATTTATTATTATTTATAAGTAGTTTAATTATAATTAAATATTTGAAAGCCTGAGCTGATTTACAATTTGCATCAGCAGTCATGTGTCTGAGTGTCCTGCATTGTGTTTATATACGCATATCCGTTTATTGATTTTTTACTCGGCAAGTGCAACAGACCAGATGTTAGAGCACATATATATATACATATATATGTATATATATATTATATATTATATATATATTTTGCAATTTATACTTTTACATATTTGCACTTAAGGCGTATTTGGGTTTGTGACCCAATTTCAAATGAAGGCCAAGTTTAGTCAGCACGAGTCGCGCCTGAAGATAGGCAATGGAAAATGCACCAACAATGCGGGTCCTTGGCCACACTTGGCCAACTGACAGACTCCATTGTAAATGTCATTGTTGTTCTTGTTGCTGTTGCTGTTGCTGTTGCTGTTGTTGGAAATATTATGTGTATGCCGTCAGAGGGAAAAATGCTATTAAAAGCAAAAGAAAAGCAAACTTATTTTCCAAATGACACTCAGCCATTCATTCAGCTCGGGCAAAGAATGTAATATATTCATTCCTTTCACTTAGTTATGACGCACATGTCGTCCATAACAAATGCTCCGACTGTTCTCCATTGCACTGGCTCATTCTCCATGTGCCAAGCGCTATTAACTTGAAAGTACGTGGGACTTTTACCATCGGCCTAGCAGCTGCTTTGTTGCATTCTCCGCATCATACACTTAATTTTTAATTGTGGAAACCGCACAAGGAAATAACAAGTTAATCATCAAAGACTTTACACTTAATATTAAAAAAATATATAAGTGTTATGTGTCACAATTTTTTAGTAACAGTTTTAAAATTAATATAATATATATTTAATGTAATGATGCCTAAAACTATTATGTTATGCAATTTAAGCATTAAAAAAGCGAAAAAAATCTCAGTTAAATAAATATAACTGTAAAATATATTTATAAATATATTACAAATTTTCTGACTCTGCAAGAATTTTTTATAAATATTTGTTTCCCCTTATTTTTTAGTGTTTTGTTTAACAAATTTATTTCAAAGATAAAAAGAAATCGCCGCTAGCTGAAAAATATCCTTTGAAAAGTGTTTTTTTAAGGGAGAAGCCCCCCCTCCACTTATTTAACTTACCCAACAAAGGGCTCGTATAACAACTTGAGGTTTCATGGCAAATGTGACTGGATCGAAGGCGCCACCCGCCTTGCCCCCACCATAGGCGCCACCAGCGTTAATGTTGAGAATTTGATTGAGCACATCCATTTTTATATTTTTTTTTATTCGCTTGCGTGTTTCTATTGAACTATATTTACTTGATTATTTTTATTTTTTATATTTATTTGATTAACGTGCACGAGTGCTGCTCAGTCGTTCGTCTTCGTTTTAATTTTTATTTATATTTTTTCCTCTTTATTTTTCTTTTTATTTTTTACTCGCGTTTTTCACGTCTTGTTGTGAAAAATCGAATGCTTCTTACTACGCCAGCTCAAGGGCAATGCGGGGGCGTCTCGGCCGTTGGTTGTGTATATATATCTGTATAATTGTGTGTGCTCTTGGAATTTTAGTATGCTGGGTCGCAATTATAGATTACAGCACACCAGAAGGACCAAAACTGAAGGTTGTCCTCAACACACGTTCGATAACACACGTTTACGCGCAATCACAAAATTTACAAATCGTTAATCAAAATAAACAAAACGCTTTCTCACAAATTTATTAATCATGCATAATTGATAGATATTTCACAGATTTCAAGGGCCCGTTTTTCACTTTTACTTTTACTCTTCAAACAGTCAACGCGCAGGACTAACAGTGAAGTGTATGCAATGTCCTGTACATGCGTGAGCTTTACGACTGCTTACAAATCTGCATGTGCTTGTGTGCGTATAAAGTATTCGTTAAGTTTTTACTAACCGATAATACGATAGGTATTTGCAATCGATAGAAAATTAAATCTTTGATGCTATCGGTAAAAATTATTCTGTGCGAAATTTCAAAAAATAGTTTAATTTTAATTTAGACTAAAGAAATGACTTTAAGAAAAACTAAACAAATAATGTGAATGTGAACAATTTAATTTTAAATATTATTATCTGATTTAAAAATATTTGGTAAATTTATATTAAAAAAAAAATGCCTTAAAAACTCTAAAAATATCTCTCAAACGTGCAATCCCCTTTATAAAAAAAACACGTTGACATGGAAGAATACGAATTATTTAATTTTTTTATTTGCGTACAAATTTAAGAATAAATTTTATAAATGCATAACTGGCTAAGG
Source organism: Zaprionus lineosus (assembly GCA_035044505.1). Classification (NCBI taxonomy): domain Eukaryota; kingdom Metazoa; phylum Arthropoda; class Insecta; order Diptera; family Drosophilidae; genus Zaprionus; species Zaprionus lineosus. The sequence continues at coordinate 26,523 of JAWNNX010000436.1, read as the reverse complement.
TTGTAAGTTCCACAAAGTGTAGCTTACTCGCTGGTGAACTTAGCTGGACGTTTCTCCACAAAGGCCTGCATGCCTTCCTTGCGGTCAGCCTGTTGATGGCAAAAAAATATAAAATTAGAAATTGTTTGTAAAATCAATTTTAAATTTACTTACGGTTGAGAAAGTGGCGTGGAAAGTGCGACGCTCAAATTTAAGACCCTCCTGCAGTGTTGTTTCGTAGGCAGTGTTCACAGCCTCCTTGCAGAGCTGAACAATTAGGTTCGAGTGTGTGCCAATTTTCTCGCCCAGTTTGACGGCTTCACCCAACAGCTGATCGGCAGGCACAACCTTGCTGACAAGACCGACTTTCTCAGCCTCTTGAGCATTGATCATGTTACCAGTCAAGCACATTTCCATGGCCTTGGACTTGCCTACAACACGTGTTAGGCGCTGAGTGCCACCAGCTCCGGGAATGGTGCCCAATGCAATTTCGGGTTGACCAAACTTAGCTTTTTCACCAGCATAAATGATGTCGCACATCATTGCCAATTCGCAACCTCCACCAAGGGCATAACCATTAACGGCCGCAATAATGGGTTTCTGAGTGCGCGCAACTTCGGTCCAATCACTAAGGAAATTTGTCTGAATGCACTGAGAATAAGTGTTGGGTGCCATTTCTTTAATATCAGCACCAGCTGCAAATGCCTTCTCGCTGCCAGTCAAAACGATAGCAGCAATATTTTTATCCTTTCCAAAGTCCTTAAGGGCAGAAGACAGCTCCATCATCAGGCCATTGCAAAGTGCATTCAATGCCTTTGGACGATTGAGTGTGATAACGGCAACATTCTGTTTCTCTCCGGTCACTTCGGTTTTAATGAATTCCCAGTTGCTACCCGCTGTGGAGTGACAGAGATGGCAACAGAATAGATTATTAAAACCTTACGTAATCAATGATAATTATTTTCTGCTAGCTCATAACAAATAAAATAAGCATGCAAAACAAGAACTTAGATCAACTTCATAATCTATAAATTTTAAAATGCTGCATATAAATACTGCATATATTAATGAATAAAGTTAAAGGTGGACTTTGATCTACTTACAGGTACTGCTGAAGCGGGTGGCGACTTGAGGCTGACGAGCAGCAGCCTGGAGCAAAGTTTGTGCCCGCACAGAAAAAAGTTTAGCAATGTTGGCCATAGTGAGCACCTGTTGAGTTTATTTTAATTATTTTCAACTTCCTAATATTATTTTTTGCTATATTTTAGAGATGCTGTTACTTACGATCAGAACGCTGGAGAAGCAGTGTGGAGCAGATCGATTATGTGATGCTTGATGCCGGCGGCTAGAGGTGAACCAAGAATTCAACCAAAAGATATGAGTAAAAAAACTATCGATGTTTATTGTTATCGTTGGCGCCAGTAAGGAATATTGAAAATATAATTTATTAATTACAGAATTCATTGTGGAAATCAGATTTTTGTTTTTAAATAAATATTATACATAAATATATAAATATTTTTAAATGTTTATATTACCAGAAGAACAAGACATTTTAAAATATATTCTTTTTTCGTGTCTAGAAGGTTTTCACGTTTTATTATACAAAATTATAATTTTAATCAAGTTTTGTTACAGTTATATTTATATTATGAAAAACATCAATTTGAGTATATGAAATGTTAAATTGCGCAAGCCGCTTTATATTACCACTATTTTGATAAGGTACGTTGATTAATTTCAAAAGCCACTTCTTCATATTCGAGCTTTTAAATTATACAACAAAAGAAAAAATAAAAAATACTTCTTTTAAGTAAGCACGCCTGCGATGCATTCAATACTGTCGAACAGCTGATTGTTAGGGAGATATATGGTCCTTTTATTTCTTGTGCATAGACAAAGGCGGAGTTCCATGGAATTTGCGCTTCTTCATAGTTCCTTTAAGAGGTGTAGCTGGAGAAAAAATAATAATTTTAATAATATTTCAATTATTTAAATGTGTAAATAAGACAACTTACCATAAAGTGAGAAAAGATCTCGACTGCCACTAGGTACTCGTTTGACTGCACTACCAGGTGGTGCTACCGGTGGAGATGGTTCAAGTGCCATATACTGCTCCCAAAACGATCCCGGCAGATCAAATAATGCTATCATTACTTGTTTTTGTGTAAAGAGCTCCGTGTATATAGCATGTTGATCCGGCTCTGCAGATGAGTAGCCCACTATTGTGGGTCCAAATATCAAGGACAAGTTATCAACAGGCATCCTAATCTCTGGGCAAGCGGCAATGCGCCTAAAGTGCAACAAAAGAAAAGCTAAAGTATCGCGATTCGCATTCGGAAGCTGCGCTATTGATTTGTACAGCGCCGCCTCTGCAATTTTCTTATCCGGATTCTGAGCAGCATTAGCAAAATCTTTCCAAAGGCTGGTCGGTATTAATGGTTCACGTAGCGATCGTAAGAAGTATTTTACGCAACAACATAGTACATGAATATCTGTGCTTCCCAAATGAGGAGTCGCCTTGCCTCGCAAAAATTGTTCTGCTAGCGCCTTGTACTCGCGCTCCGAGGAGGACAATCGATAGAGACCAACCTCGTTGAGACCTCGCGCATCTATTTCATTCACACAGTGCACAATAAGTGCAGGTATCATTGGTGCAATCGTTGGTGCAAAGTCACACAAGAGTCCATTCATTGTTTTAGCAACAGGTGTTCCAGTTTGTGGAACGCAGCTAACTGTAAGAAGCTGTCGGCAGTCGATATGACAACGAACGGGACAGTCCCGACAACGGAGTCCCACAGCACCAAAGCGAATGCTGAAAGGCATCAAAAGTAAAATTTTATTAAGATTTACCTTGGGTCTTTTTAAGTTATATGAAACTTACCGCTTCTGGCACTGTACACAATTGTCACCACGCAAAAATGTCTTCTGAGAGAAGCTATGCTTGCGCATCAAAGGACGACTTTGTGCTGGCGAGCCAGGTGCCATTGCATTTATAGGAGTAATTGGTGGCGCTGTTGGTTCTTTGAGCGCCGATCGCCGTGGTGTTGAGGTTGGTTGAACGTCACCATCTCCAATCACAGGTAGTGCTTGAATAGTGGACTCGGCACGGATAACACCCTCACCATCCTGCGGAATCGTTACTTTGGTAGTAGCACAAAAACGCTCCACGCCATGACCCACGTTTAAAGTGTGCTCATCTACGGCAAGGCCAGCAGTTTTAATTGATCGACGTGATGTGTTTGTTGGTGTACCAACATTGCTGCTATTCAATCCTGTGCTCAGACGTGATCGTTTACTTCCTACACAGGGTACAGCATTTTTAGCTAATGAGGGACGATGCTCCCGCCATGATTTTGAACGGCGCACATCCAGAAAATCATCCTCAGATTGTGTAATGGATAAATCAGATAGAAGAGATCCCGTTGAGTTTATTTCCCCGTACGATTTGTTCTCATGCAGTGTGTTTAGCGATTTGCGTTTGCGCGCTGATCCAGGCAGTGTATTTAAAAACGCCAATTTGTCACGCGTTTCATTGTCTAAGTTGCGGTCATGTCGCAACAGATCCGCCACGGCCATTATTTTACGTTCCATTGTATCACGGTCATGCTCTGCCTGTCGACGCCCTTTTATTTCTGTATCAATAATGCGGCGAGCATGATATAGTTTACCTTCCAGGTCCCCCAACTTATCCAAAGACTTGTTCAATTCATTTTGTAGGCGCGCATTTTGTGTTGCGAGAGTCCGGTATTTTTCGTGGTACTGTTCGAAAGTCCGTAAGAAGGATAGAAATTCTGTTAAAAAAAGATTTAAGTTTGTAGTTCTTAGCTTAACTTTATATAGTTATTAAACCAACCTTTCTCTGCAGTGTCTTCACTGAGTACATTCATACAGCTGATAAGATCATTATACGACGAAATTAGGGAAAGCGTCATTTTGAGTTCGTATATTGTTTGCTGACAACAATAAGAATGATATTGTGATTTATTTTACTTAAATCTCATTAAAATCTTTACTTTTTCTAACTTGTGTCAAATTTTTCGATACTATTTTCAATAAATAAGCGCGTCAAAGAGGAAGCACGCTTCAAAAGGACGCGACTCACTTTTCGATTAAAAGTGCCGTTGTTTCAAAATCCAGTAAGTTCGATAAGCGATAAATATAAATAGAGTTGCAAATTTTTATTCGATGTTTCGAACAACCGATAGGTTTAATAACGATAACACCATATGTTTTGGTATTTATGCAATATCGCGTTTTATCCAAATTTAGTACATTTTGAGGTCGCACTGGTAGCCGGCTGACATTTGCGCGTTTAAGTGAATTGGAACAATGTCAGTAGCTTCTCCTTCTAGCTCCGGCTTAATATTAAGAAATAAAGGATGGAATGGCTTGCGCCATGTATTGGAACGAGAGGGTTTCTTTTGCAAGGATGATTTTTCACCATCACCAGATAACTTAGACTTTCTGCAAACTAAATGCAAGGTTTTAGTAATTGGAGCTGGTGGATTAGGATGTGAGTTACTTAAAGACTTGGCACTAATGGGCTTTGGTGACTTACATGTCATTGATATGGATACTATTGAGCTATCCAATTTGAATCGTCAATTCCTGTTTCGACGAGATGACATTGGCTCTTCAAAAGCAGAATGTGCCGCTCGCTTTATAAACAAACGTGTGCCCACCTGTAAAGTAACTCCACACTTTGCAAAGATACAGAGCTTTGACGAATCCTTCTATAGAACGTTTCACATTGTTGTCTGCGGGCTAGATTCAATTGTGGCCAGGCGATGGATAAACGGAATATTGATCTCCATGCTTAGGTACGAGGAAGACAATAGTATTGACGTATCGTCAGTTATACCAATAATTGACGGCGGAACTGAAGGATTCAAAGGAAACGCTCGAGTAATTCTCCCTGGCTTCACCTCTTGCATTGAATGCACTATAGATTTGTTCCCGCCGCAAATTAATTATCCCCTTTGTACAATTGCAAACACACCACGATTACCCGAACACTGTATTGAGTACGTAAAAATTATTCAATGGGAAAAGGAGAATCCATTCGGTGTACCTTTAGATGGCGATGATCCACAGCACATTGGTTGGACATACGAGCGTGCGCAGGAGCGCGCCAATCAGTTTAACATAACAGGAGTCACATATCGCCTTGTACAGGGGGTTATCAAGCATATAATCCCGGCTGTTGCCAGCACCAATGCAGTTATTGCCGCCGCTTGCGCTCACGAAGTTTTCAAGATTGCCACCAGTTGCTATGATAGTATGGCTAACTATATGAATTTCAATGATGTGGATGGAATCTACACATACACATACGAGGCGGAAAAATCTGAGAACTGCTTGGCGTGCAGCAATGCAACGCAGTTTCTCAACATTGAAGATCCCAACACTACGACACTGGAGGATGTAATCAAACAGTTGCTTGAATTGCCACGCTTTCAGCTCAAGAGTCCGGCCCTGACCACTATCATGCCCAATGGCAAACAGAGAACCCTTTACATGACCAGTGTGAAGAGCATTGAGGAAGCCACTCGCAAGAATCTAACGCAGTCACTTGGCGAACTTGGTCTGCAGGATGGCCAGCAGTTGACAATCACAGATCCCACAACGCCATCCAGCATCACGTTGCAACTGAAGTATCAATCCAATGAAGTTGAAATGTCCTGAACTTCAGGCAAAAAAAAACTATTGTTTAAGTGCATGTAAGACAATTGAAGCAAATGAAGGATGTGTTAATTTTGAAAGTTAATATATTTTTTATGGTAAAATAATGTTGTAAAAAAAACTTAAAAGTTTCAACAATTTATTTAACTAAAATTTACAGATCTAAACATTTTCCAACTTTAACAGCTCATGTCCAATATAAATTTCTTTCCAGTAAATCCTTTAAAGCTCAATGCGGCAGCTGCAGCTTCCTTAAACTTTGCTAGTGGTACCATCTCATGTGTTGGTGCCACGAACTTGCCTTGCTCCATCAGATCACAAAGATCCTTAAACATTTGGGTTCGTTCTTGAGAAGAATAGTTCTCCTTCGACCAACGTGTCATCCAGAAACCACGAAAAGCGATATCCTTAAAAATAAGTGGTCCTGTGGCAACTGTTACCGGCTCGCGAGACATGCCGCCATAGGTAACCATCACACCGCTGTTCTCAAGGTGTCGCGATACCTCCGTTGCACTTTTCCCGCCCACACAGTTCAGAGCCAACTTTGGGCGCTTTAACTTTCCCGACTTGAAGATGTCACTTGTGCGTACTTCTTCCTCAGTGAGAACAGTTGTGGCGCCCAAATTTGTGAGCAAATCCTTTAACTCACATATTTCAGGTCGATTTCGCACAATTCCTACACTTTTTATGTTCCATGCTGCGCAAAGCTGATGAACAGCTTGACCCACAGCACTATTGGCACCATTCTGAATAACAGTATCTCCAGGTGATAGATTTACAAAATCCTTAAGCATCCTATAGGCCGTACATGGGTTCACTGTAATTGTTGCTGCCTCGGCCAAACCAACATTTTTAGAAATGGGAAACAATTGATCCTCATTGTAAACAGCATGCGTCGTCCATGTGCCTAGTCCAGTAGCTAGCGGCACTACATGTGCTCCTGGCTGTATTCCCTTAACATTTTCGCCTACACAGATGACTTCACCAACGAACTCGTTGCCGGCAACGGCCGGAAACTTGGGTTTAACTGGATATTTTCCTAAGGTAAGTTCAGTTAGATTAATAACAATGTTAACATATTCTGTGAGGCAAACCTTGAATAGTGTTTATATCAGCTGGATTAATAGGTGCTGCCAAAATTTGGACTAAGACCTGCTTGCCGCTGGGAGGCTCAAGCTTATGCTCCACCAGCTGTAAGACATCTTGGGGCTCGCCATGTTGAGTGTACTTTAATGATTTTGCAACCACAGACATTTGTCGAAGGAATACGGAGGAAGGTTTCCAATTGGTAAAAGTTTTACGCAACATTTTCAATTATGTTTTGAATCAACAAACTAAAAAACTAAATGTGTGTGTTTTGTTGTTATTGCGCCGGTATTTCGATAACCAATAAGTTTTTACAATCAGATCTAGAGTTTCCACAAAACGCATTTGGTTACTAAATAAATTAGTTAATAAAAATTCAGTTACAACATTTAATTTGTATCTATAAATATAGCAAATATATATAAAAATAACAATATTAAGTTTAAGTGCTTGAAATTATCAGCTCAATAAATACCATATTTTATTATTAAAAAAAAAAACAAAGTTTGACGAGCTGGTCACATTGAGAAACCGTTATAATGTTTAACTCAAAACAACAACGTGATGTTGGGTGCTAATTGTGTCGTCTAGGTAACCACGCCATCTTCGGCTATCTGTTCCGGCGTAACTTTAAAAATGTAAATGACTTTGGCATTTTCCTGCACTTCCGCACATCCTGCATTTGCATATAATTGCAATTTAAACGCACAATCCATTAAAAAAATAAAAACTTAAACCTCTAAGGTATAAATTTTACGTTCCAGGTAAAGGTTTCTCTTACGTTTTTCTTTCTTACCATAGCCATAACAAAATGCACAAACTATTGGCAATGCTTCCATCTGTTTTGCAAAACACTCAAAAATCAATAGTTATGGGACAGACATGCGGTAGGGAGCAATTTATGTCTAGTTCCCACTCCACTGTTATCCAACAGCGACCCTTGCGACTGCCATAATTATCCTTTAGGAACTCCTTTTTGGGGTATACTAACTTTGCTATAAAGGTTGCTACATATGAAGATACCAAGAAAATATATATAAAATATTCTTACTGTAAATATCTTTAAATATTCAAGGCATAAATTAATTATTTTGGGATTAAAAGAATATTCTTTAAGTGAATACCTAATCCAACGTACATTCTTACATCTGATTTAATTATTTTATTTATTCCAGCGCTAAAAGAAGTTGTCTGCTTTCTTAACAAATGGGAAAATGTCGTGGTCGTCGTCGTAGCCGCAGGATCCCACTCCCCCAAATGCGGATATGAAAAATCCAATAAAATAAATGTATGTGTGAACAATACGTTGGTCGCGTGCCGCTCTGCAGTAGGCAAATGTGGCTCTTGACCAGATTCAGTTAACATTCACCACTCGAGCACCACAGTTGCTGACGGTTGACGCTTTAAAATGGCCACACAACGAGCACCCAATCCCCGCGCTAACGTATTCATATTGGTCAATCTGGGCTGTGAGGCGTTGTATGTAATTGACCAACGTTTGAAAGCCCAGCAAATTGCGCCTGATAAATCCGTTCAAGGTAAGTGGGCGGCATGCGTGCTTATTTAAATTAATCCCTCATCAATAATTGGTCACTTGTGACAATTATTATAGTTATACATGATGTAACAACTGTGTTATTGGAACCGAAATTTATTGAATCTCTTATCAACGGATCTACTCACAGTAACGCCCAGTTGCTTACGGTGGACCATTGTAAGTTCATGCTCAATGACATTACCACCTGTTCGCTGATGCGTCTCGATGGGACATCGATGGAAAAGCTTTGGAATCTGATGACCATGATGTACAAGTGGCAATTGTATGTCTCATGTCATCAGCACCATTTGCTGGACATTACATTTCGACATTTGGATGCCATTAGTAGGCTGTATCCCGATGCCAAGCGGCACTTGCTCATTGACTATAGCAAGAACACGTTACTGGACTTTTGGAACAGCTGCGGTGAGGAGCAACAGCTGTCCATTTATAACACAAACAAATCATGGCTGCAGTGCTTCAACACAAAGATTTCTTTGTTGATTCGGCTTGGGTTTCAGGACATGGACGGTTGCTTTTTGCCGCCATTGGACCGAAGCCACTACCAGGATTATATCGATTGCATTGGCGATAATATATATATAAGGAATCTTGAATTGTCCGAGCAACAATCCCGAGAGCCAAATCGAATGGATCAATTAGCAGCGCAGTTGAGCATAAACCCGACTCTGCCAGCATCTGGCGAAGATTTACAGCCAATCGATGCTGGTCAGTTCCAAAAGCAGTTCGAACAAACCTTTTGCAATCTTTTATTCGCTGATTCGGAAAACAATGCATTGCCCACTTCATCCCAGGCTCAAGACTTTCCCAACGCAAGTGGCTGTGAATTTGTCCAGGTGTTGAAAATCGATGATGATGCGGCAGCCACCACAAACTCTAGTGGCTCATCAGTGCTCAATCAACAGTTGCTCGATTTGTACAGTAACATGCATTAAAATGTTTATAATTTCTTAATTATAACATAATGAATGAATAATTAGAAAATATTGTATTTCTTTGTAAAATAATTACAAAAACTTTTTTTTTTTTTTTGATTTTTTTTTTTTTTGCAGTTTCGAAGACATTGCTGATCCAATATTGTTTTTTTTTATCTATAAAGTTTTTGAGCTTGCGACTTAGTTTTCGTAGTTTTTGCTTTGTAAAAAGTTTTAAGTCCTCCAGCTTGCGATTCGCGTTTGGTGATGACTCATAAAATTTCTTAATTTGGTGAATAGTTTTGTTGAATTGCAAACAATAAAAACAATATTTGAAAATATTCAAATTACAATAAAAAATGTACAATATTAAACAAATGAGTGTTGTTCTGGCTGCCATATAAGTTAACAACTGATGCAGCTACCAAAGTGTTAAATACTTATGGCAACAAGTTAAAGTAGGGATAATTACTGGCTTTTTTGTTTTGTTGTTTTTGTTTTTGTTTTTGTTTTTGTTTTGTTTTGTTTTGTTTTAGATATTTGAATCTAGTTTTCGTCGCTGTGTGTCTTGGTTTGTTGGAGGGATGGCGAGGGCTCTGTGTTCCAGACACATTTTATTTTTGCTTTAAGCGGCACCGCATCCACCATGATGTACAATGCCATTTTTAGGCACTCCTCGGCGTAATTTACCTGCTCGCATGGATAGGCCAAATTGTGTTCATTTATATAATCACAATACTTGCGATAATTGGCGGACGCAAATTCATAGTTAAAGGTGCCCAATGAATTTAAATCTGTAACGTCCTTCACTGACGGCTCCGTCACCTTGCTATGCAGTTGCTTGTATAATGGATAGCTCAACTCACACGCCTCACACTTGCAATCAAAATGATATTGCATTAGCAGTGCTTGCTTGCGTTGCACTTTGGTATGGATGGCAAAATGGGATCTTTGGATAATAAAATGATATTTAGTAAGTAATCAAGATCAATATATATATATATATATATATAATATTAATGCGTTGCTTACCCATAGTTATCGTAGAGTACACCGCCGGCTTTGATAGGACGTAAAATAATTATATGAGCTTTGGTGCCTTTGTTGATCCGTACAATGTTTGGCGCACATGAATGATTCAGAAGCGAAATAAAGGCATAGGCACCGGATGAGTGTCCTTGATCGTCGTTGCTTCCTTCAATCTGCTCGACGAGTTCAATAGCATGCATATTTGATGGGGATGTTTGCATATGTTTAAATAGTAATTCCGTGAAGAAATTTCGTCCATCGTCACCGCCCAGATAATCCTTCAGAGGCGTGTACTCAATTATAAAGTGTTTAAGTACGGCACAAACCACCGAACGTTGGAAGAGATCCGATACCGATCGTAGGTGTTGATTTGTCACCAGACCATGTATAGCTCGATAATGTTCTTGAGGTGTAAATTGCGTATAATCCAGATCAAAAGCTGATTTGTTCTGGTTTTGCGGGTTCTCACAGAATGTCATCAGTTCTTCAATGCTATCGTGAAGATTCAATGCAGCCAGAGTGGTGCGTAACGCGATGCTATGAAGTTTATTGAACATAGTATGCAATAAATCAATTACGGGGCATTCGTATTTATGAAAACTGTTGTTGGCGGTCTCCTTGCATTTCTCCGAACAGAACATTACTGAACAGCAGTTATCGCAGGGAATAAGAGTAAGATAGTGTTCCTCTTTACATGTGGAGCACCTTATGTAACGCATTGGTGTTAGCAATGAAGAGCAGAAGGGTTCTTCATTTGCCACAACATCTCCAGCAAATAAATCCTGCGTCGTCACAATAAACCTGCCCTCTTCGGGTGTCTCTCTCATCTCTAGGCAATTGGCTATGTTCGGCACCTGTGGATGGGGGTCATAGCTAAGGTTTAAAATGTGGGGTTCAACATCTGGTTCCTGTTGCATCAACAAACGCTGGCAATCACGCTCCCGTTTGTCCAGTTTATGACGCAAGCGATCTGGATACTTTGCTTTGCGTGCTAGTTCAATATTTGCGAGACATTCACGATATCGCTTCCACTCAAAAAACACCGCCGATCGATTGGCATATCCGATGGATATATGCTCCGAGTTTGGTTCCGCAAAGCAAATGCTCTTGTTATACAACTCAAGTGCCTGAAAAAAAAAGAACATAATATTAATTATGTAATTTCAATTTACAAGATTTTTAAGGATCCTAAAATTATCTTAAACACAAGCTAAAAATATGTTATAGGATTTATTAATTAAAAGTTTACATTTCAAAATTTCTATTCACTCAGAAGATGAATAATTTTTGGTATCCTAAAATAGACTGCCTTTTATATTTGTTATAAATTAACCTATAAACTTATAACATATTTATGGTAAAGCTAAAATTAAATAATTTTTGTGGTTTCTTACCTGAAAATAGTTTCTGTTTTTAAGGGAGAATTGCTCATTGCCCAGCATGCGAAATTCTACGCTGCGTTTGTTGCATTTGCTTTCACGCAACGGTACATTTAGGTAAATCTTTTCCATATACTTAAAATCAATTAGCGCGTGCTCAACGAAGTTTACCTTAGAATAGTTCTCTTTAAGTTCATTAAATTTTCCAGATATAATGCCAATTAGCTTCCAGTCCCGTAGTTTCTTGACTAGATCGTCACTTACGTCGTATACGTCCATCTTTTTTGTTATTTCTTTAATATATCCTCAAATTATACATATACACATAGACTCCTACACATACATATACACACTTAAAAGACGCAAGCCACTAGGTCGTCGTCGTCGTCGTCCTCCTCGCCGTTTTTGCTAATGTCGCGTGTTGCGTCGCCGCCGCTGTCGTTGCTCTCGCCGCCTGTTTTTTCTCACACAAATTGCAATTGTGTGTCTTTAAGTAAATGACAGGGGGCTGCCTTTTTGTACTTCTGTTAGATGTTAATATAAAATTTCACTTAGAAATTCGATTTTATACGGAAAATTTGTTTATTATGCGTTAATCCTCTCAAAATCCGTAGGAGCTCGGTTGATTTTTTTTGGCGAATTCGAAAACAGAGTGACCAAAGTAAATAAGTACGAAAATAAAATCTTTGACTATTAAAATACTAGCAGTCACGCGGAAATATCATTGCGAGATAAACGCCATCTAGAGGCTTAGTTATGTAATACGAATTCCCCAAATGGCACAATATTTAAAATATGTACTTGCATTTAAGCTTAAGTATATTTCAAATAAATAATTTACAACATTTTGGTGGAGTTCTTTAAATATTAAGTTTCCAATACTGTCCGGTCATAATTTCTTTGCTTCTTGAATAAAATTGTATTTCAAATAAAAAAACAAATTGGTCTTTATTAATTTTAATCATTGAAATAACTAACACATTAAAAGTCTCTTACATATTATATTATTTCTCTTCGCACCACTCATTCTCCCTGCGCACCTTCTCCTCCTCAGCAGGCAAAAAGTCATTAGCTATGCCAAAAGTCTCACGTATGTCATGCAGCGATTTACCTTTGATCATATTGGCGCAAGTTTTGCAAGTGACATCCAATAGTCCTTGTATGTTTAAGTAATTAGCTGCCAAAATGAGCTCAAACAAGGTGCCCTGGTCGACTTTTAGAAAATCCGCATCCCAAGATGATATGTCGTCTGTACGTTTTTCCTTATTTTCATCCTCCTGAGGTTGCTGTGGTTCATCTTGAGCATGGTATGTAGCCCAGTGAAGAACTTTTCGTAAAATTGCTGAAGTTACATTTGGAAGAGGTAACACACTGTCGTCGCTTTCGTCACCCAAATCTTCAAGTGCAATTCTAATTGTCTCCGAGCATTTCGCAATCTCGATGTCAGTGTCGAAAATTTCTTTATCAGATGATTCCAAACGGATGGTTGGCATTTTGAAAGAGCTAAAAGAGGAAATTGGTTAATGCTTCTGCTTTAACTAATTAAAATTTTGCGTACGTACAGTTGTTATATTGAAATGTTTCTGACTTTTATATTTTATTTTAACTTGTCAGACAATTTGGATTGTCGGGTGTCAAGGCACCGTGTGAAAAGCTAAAAATAATTTCAATATTTATTAGTTTCTCTACGCATTACACGATGCTCCAACAAGCTTCCAATAATGAAAATAGTTGATAAACTAAGTATATTTTTAGCTTATTTATGGGTCTTCAATCGTTTACTAAGAATAAAAAGCTTGATTTTGTAATTTTTTTTTATAACTATGATTTCCCGGTCTTCCACAAAAATATGCTTCCGGATTCTAGTATGACCGTATTACAGACTATAAATATATTTATGTATACAACTACATAAAAATACCAAAAAAAAAACATTAGCGTAGTAGTTTTACATTTATAATTTTGGAATGTATAACAAGTAGCATTCTTTGGTGATTTTATTTTATGATTAATGAATATATCCCGACAAGAACTCAAGCCCCTTTGACAGAATCGATAATATTATATTTGTGATCATTGAAAAAGCGTTCACTGCAGCGTCGAACAAATTTTTGGAGCTGGTAGTTGTCAGGAAACGATATATGATAACAGCTGCTAAAACGAAAACTATAGGCCAAACAAGTGAGAGCAGTAGTCGCGATATCCAAATAAACGCATAGCATGTTAAAAATACAAAAAAAATATATGCGATCAAGGTTCCCATATCCGTGGGAATACCGGCGTTTTTGACTGTGTATTCATAAAGAACTATCAAGAACGGCGAATCACGCCAGTCCGATTTTTCCTCAATAAAGTTCTTTTCCATCTCTATATCTGTAATGTAGGCGGGAAAACTTAAACTAAACTATCTTTAAATGTTTTATTTAAGTGTACTTACACTTTTGTAAAATATGCAGGACAATAATTCTTAAAGCAATTGCACGCAGTGACTCGCAAACCTAATCACAACTATCTCAATTTGACTTTAGCACTAAATAATGCCAAAATCATTATTTATTCAGAGTTGTTATCGAAGAGCGATAGGAATCACGATCCCTTGATTTTAAATAATGCGGGTCGTGGTATTAAAAATAATACAATTTTAATTAACAACTAATTTTTAAAAATGACAGTAATTTCTATGGGGATATTCAACTTCACGAGATTATACATGCTCAGCAAATGTTTAAGCGGTACGGTGAAGGCACATTGAACTTTGCTGACTTGATTTCAAATGCGGCACAGAGTAGACAATGGTCCGACTAAAAATAGAACCGTAACTGATGTCTTGAATTTAAAAAATCAGCAATTTCCTTTTCTTTTAAAATCCCTTTGAAGGTTTATTGCACTGTACCTGTAGCACTTTGGTTAACCAGCAAAAAATAAAAAATAAATTTTACATGGTTATCAAAACGTGCAGCCAACAGGCCAGACAACATACATTTTCCACACCAACGATTTTACATTAAATTGAGCTTTGAATAATTTTTGAAAAAAAAATATTTTTAATTTTAATTGGACCAACTAAAGAAATTAGTATATTTTACAAGCGATAACAAAGAAAATTCAAGTCGTTATCGAACATGAATATTTACCGTTTATTACTGGCATATCGAAAAGTGCTTAAGTGGTTTGAGTGTAGCTGTCGGTGGAATTATATTAAATATAATTATTATTATACTTGCTTTTTTTTATTTATTGTTAAAAACAAATGTACGCTATCATAACAAAAATATGTACACGTGACTTGACTTGATCAAAGTCTTAAAAAAATGTGCGCGTTTTATATTCGGTAAGCTCTGCATTTGGCTGCATGTGTATGCACAACAACAAAGTCGTGAGAAAACACATAAAGCTGAAGAACAAAAACAACAAATTTTGTTGTTGTGAACAACTATAAGACTATAACTGATAAGAAACAGCATGCAATCTCTGTACCTTGCATGAAGCACACTGCTACTAACGGTAAAGTGCGAAAGAGATAAAATTTTGTGCGTTTAATCTTTAACTTTGTGTAAAAGCTTAATTATTTATTTATTTTTCTTTGTTTTTTCTGTTTTATCTAATGAAATCTGGTGTAATATTTTGTTTTCAATACATAAATAAGTATAATAAAAAATCGTGTGAAAAAGTGTTTCTTTTTTTAAATATTTTTTTATAGTGTTTTATGAAGTGAAGTGAAGTGTCAAATAATAAAAATAACAATAAAAATATAATATTGGTAAGGAAATATTATTTTGTATAAAAATTTAATAAGTAATTAAAATGATTAAATTTTAACGTTATTTAAATTTAATTCGAATCATTTTCGTTTTATTCCCTGGTCGGCATCACCAGCTAAGCTGGCGTTGCTGCATCCGTTTCACTCAACTGCAGCGACCAAGCTTGTCCGCAGATGACATTTCGGTCTGGTTATGCGGACAAGTAGTTTCAAGACGTTACAGTAGAAACTTATATTGAGTGAAGGCACACATATCCTGCAACTGACAGTTATATGAGGAAATATAGAAATAGTAAAGGATTTTTTTTTGCATATCTGTTAAAATAGTGCATAAAGTTTTCACTTCTATTTATTATAACATGAAGACATAACTCTATTATATATAAGTCATCATGTCGGAAAATAGAATCTGAGGTGCGTTACGAAAAGAAGAATACAACAAGTGTGGCATAGCGTGTTCAGTAGCAGTGCATCTCCTGGAGATGAGAGGGGGAGAGGACAAGTGCTGTGATATGAAGTGAATACATTCATTATTTTATTTGCCTGCTGTCTATGTGTTCTATTTATTGGACTTTTTTAGGGACAAGTTGATTACCAAAACATAAGATAAGAAATACACAGAGAGAATGTGAAGTATCAGGAAGCGGAAATGCTGAAGCAAAACTCTGGTAGGCAACAGGAAGCTATACACACATGCATACATGTTGCATATGCCTGCGTATGTGTACATTTACATATACAAAGGAAGATGATGCGACACTTTCATGGACATACCACTAACAAGAGTCATATATAATAACAGGCACAACAGTAATAGTAACAGCAACAGCAACAGCAACAGCAACAGCAGCAGCAACAGCAGCGGCAACAGCAACAACAACAGTAACAATAACAATAGCAATGAGAAGAGCTTGTCGTTGTCTCTGGTCTATTATACAAGTAAATAAAGGCGTGACACAGTTCTTGCGTTTTGTATGCACACACACACACACACACACACACACACGACGATGGACGATGTTGCAACACATGAACGTATCTTATTTATAGTCCTGTTGCTGTGGCTCCTGTCAAAGTCAGTCAACCAGCCCATGCAGTTACTTGAAATGTATTTGCAACAAAGTCGCTTAGGTAGCCTTTGCCTTTGCCTTTGTGTCCTGTTTGTGTCCTGTCCGTTTGCCTGTCTATCTGTCCGTCGACCATGTGCATGTGCATGTACATGTGCTTGTGCATATGTATGTATGTATATGTTTGTTCCGCTCAGCAAACAGAATAGGTAAGAACCTACTGGATAAACTCAGTCTGAGCCAGGATACTAACGCCGTTGGTAATCCTTTTTCTTTTGCAACGTCGTTGCTTTTCCCAAGTAACACACATGGAAACCATTTGACAAATGAATCTCTCGTCCTGCTGACATCTCAATGATTAGGGATACTTAAACGTGAATAACTAGCAATTTATTAGGTTTTCAATTAAAGAGCTTTTAAGGATTCATATGAAAACATTTACATACAAATTAAATGAATATTTCATTTGATGGACACTTTAATTTCTTCGGATATGGGATCTGGGATAGCAAAGGGGATAATTAAATTTTAAATTGATGAAAATGAATTGCTATCCTGAACCACATCAACAACAGGACATCAAAGACAAAGGATGCAAAACAATTTTAGTTCTATTCTTGCAACTGCTCAGAGAAGTTTCGAAAAAAGTTTAAAATATCATCATTTATCTAAATTATTCGATATCCTGCGATATCCTTACCTGAATGGTAATTCCTTTGTTTCTAAACTTCCTCTGTACTTCGCCTGTATCATGGTCATAACTTACTATCAAATGTCAGCGTCAATTGACTTTAACTTTATTTTCAACAATCATGATATCATTACATTTTGTGTGTTTGGAGCTGCTCGGGTATTGGAGGCGAGTAGTGAACATGTTTACCGTTACTTAAACTGCATTGCACGACAATGAAGTTTGTAACCACAAGAACCACTCACGACCTTTCAACTCCCACACATACATGTAATGCCCACACGGCCGCATCCAACGCCCCAGCCGCAAGCAGCAGGAGCCTTGAAGTCAGCGTTTTACCCCACTGCGAATTTGGCCTTTAAGACTATAGCATATAGAGATCTATGGGACTTATGTCGCTTCGCATGTTGAAAGCCATTTGATAATGTCATGTTTATGGCCGCGACACCTGGTCAAATTAATGGCCACCCAAAAGCCGCCAAAGCAAGGCAGGTAACTAAATTTAAGGAGCACAGGGATAAATACTGAGAGGGGTTTTTTTTTGTTTTTTGTTTTTTGTTTTTCTAAGACTCCTAAGGGATGGGCTGTTGTTTTGGCTCGCCGGGGATTGGAGCTGACCTACGAGCTGGCAACAAGTCAGTAATTTTTTTACACTTAACTAAACAAAGCTTTTGAAAAGTAGGCAGCTCCCGAGTCAACACTTCCGGCGAATTCTGGGAACAGCATCTGAAATGGGTGTAAACGTAACTCGAGCTTTTGAGGATAAAAATCGTTGTCCTTTTCTCTGGTCTGAGCTGATATTTAAATGTCAATGTGTGTGTGTGTGTGTGTGGGAGGGGGGAAAAATAAACGATTTCAACGCATTTTAAGGTTTGCATCGGGTTTTCATCACAAATAAGAAAAATAATAATAAAAATGCGCAGTAAAGTGAATTATTTTCATTTTCATATATTTTTTTTTTTTTATTTATATTTATTTTTTTTTTTCTTACCTCATCAAAATTTTTTAATATTTTTATTCAATTTTGCAGGTTGCCCGCCGCCATCAAAGATAAATATCAAAGGTGAGTGTGTGACTCTCTGTTATCCTGCCTGCCTGCCTGCCTGCCTACCTCTCTGTGTGTGTGTGTGCGTGTGTGTGTGCATGTATTCAAGTAAGCCGAAGAGTCATGAGTAGTTTTTTATTCGCTTGGATTGGATTGGGAGCAGCTGCGGAACAGCAGCTACAAAGAACCGAGGGGCTCTTTAGGTCTTGCGGTATTGCCTGTCGTGTCAATTCAATCAACTTCCTTTTCTGCTAAGCGTCCTTTGCGTCCCTCACGGCTGCCAGTTTGGTTACACAAATGAAAATTTATTATATATACTTTATGCATGCGTTGACATAAAGTGTGCAAGAATAAAGCACTACGGGAAAATAATAAATTTTCAATTTTCTGCACAGGATACTTGACAAAAGTGCGTCACTTTACGGCAAATTTGCCCATACAAAACCATTTGTATTAATATAAAGGAATACATTTATGTGACACATAAAAATATAAAATATAGAAAATATAGAAAATATATATATATATATATAAATACACCTATACATAGAAAGATAAATAATCATAGATACATTTATACATATTTTCCTATTTACATCCACATTTGTATTTCCGCTTTTGTCCATTGTCCATTGTAATGTGAAAATTGAAAAAGTTTTTCCACTTTCCCAACGTTTCTTTTCTTTCTTTCTTCCACCCACACAAATATTTCTTATGCGACGCTTGAACTTGCAACTTAATTAACGTTTTTGGCGCACTTTTACATTAAGGTTGCGCTTAGAAAGGATTTCCCTTGCTTCTGAACTGTAGAAGAAAAAAAGGGAAGCCTGGGGCTCCTTTTTGGAGTTACTGGAAACTTTACGTAGCTCGCACACAAATGTTAACTTTTGTGTGTGTGGGTGTGTGTGTGTGTGAACTGTGAGTAGGGAAAAGGTGAGAATAGGTGGCTAATAGCTTTGGGTACGTTAATGCCTCCGCGGCTTTAGTTGCTGGAAGCTTTGTTCACTTTTATCCTCTGAGTCCACTCCCTTGCTGCCAAGTCCATTTACAAGCCATTTACATATGCTGCTCCTTGCCACTGTGGCAGTTGCCTTTTCAACGGGCTGTACCCTTGGCGTTGCATTAAAATTTATGCTCAGGATGCCGCTTAAACAACGACAAAAGATGCGAAAACAAGGACGACTCCAGTTTGCTTTGTTATATAACAATTTTTTTTAAAGTATTTTACTATGAATATTTATAGTATATATAATATATAAATATGAAAGGAGTTGAAGGATCATCTTATTTAAAGTGTGTAATGAACCTTTTGATTGTATATAAAAAGGAGCATTAAAATCGAGTATTTTGTTCCACTGTGCATACAGGTGAGAGTCTCTGCGAGTATTCTTTATGTTCCTTTAATCCACTATTGGTGAACACAGGATCTTCAATATGGAAATGCACATACAGGGAATTACCATTTGCAGTGCAGTTTCCTTGCCCGTGAAAGTAACGTATCTGTCGCCGGATGCAGAGATTGGGATTTTTATGTGTGTTTCCAAATGCTATTTGAATTTTATGTGTTCAACCTCACTCGCTGGCTTCGTATCGTGTTATACGATCAAGTATAAAGGTGCATAAATATTATATATATGTATATATATATATGTATGTGTATATGTACGCTAGACCAGGTTAGATGACGTCATTGGCTTGAGTTTATGAAATATGGCGGGGGGTGGGTGGGTTGATGCGGCTCACGTAAAAGTAGCTCGTTAAAAATTGATGATGTGCATCAATGCGCGACGATATGGCTTTCAAGCTGAGAGCTTTGACACGTGGCACGCCTACTCCAGTGGTCGCGGTGTAAAAGGGTGTAGAACGCTTTTAACCCATTGGCATTACCCACTCGGCTAACGGCTCAGCTAACGGCCCATCCAGGGGCTCATCTTGGCCACCTTGGCCACCTTGGCCAACAATTTGATGCCTTAAGCATTTATCAACGTATTTGTTTTAACATTTATGACATTTTAAATCCGCATTAAAACTCGTTAAAAAGTCGCAATAATAAACCTTCCATGCAAAATACAACTTTGCTAAATGTTTGCATACATTTGAGGGCCAACTCATGTAGCATCTTGTCGTTGACTCTGTGTGTGCGGCCGTGCGTGTGCGTATCCATATATGTGTGTGCGTATGCGTATGCGTGAGTATGTCTGCTTGTGTTTGTGCAGCTCGACAGCCCGCCAAACCAAAGCACTGATACATAAATACGTAATGCATGTCGGTTTGGTTTTGTACTTTGATTTACCAACGGCTGCTGGCAGCGTCGTTGATTTATGGCCACGCTCTTTCGTCCAAAAAGTGTGCCGCACACCCGCGGCAATCACTGACATATACGAGGGTTGCTTAATAAATACTCATCAAGAGTGGCTTGGCTTTGCGTGCTGCAAACACGCGATCATCTATCAAAATTTACTCCAAATGAGTTTCTCTTCGACTGCCTTCCTTTTCTTCTTCTTTTTTTTCCTAAGGACTTTTTAAATTTTGTGTTATTTCATTCAGCATTTAATTTGAATTTGAACTGTATAAAAACTACCCATGGAGCAACCCCACAAATGTGCATGTCCTGGCATTAGCGTATAGCACATTTTTACGTTAGACGTTCTCAAATTTAATTAGTGCACAGCCACACCAAAAAGTGTGCATCGAGGTGTGAGAAATAAGCGAAACGTTTTTCAGCTTCGCGTACACATTCAGAGGCAAAAGGTCATGCACATACCGCCTGGATGGGCGTTTAGATGTGGGCCCAAATGTGATGTACCCTCAGGCGTTACGCACATAAAATCGACATTAAACTAAGACACTTGTGACGCAAGGTTACGTGTCTATAAAGCGGCTGAATCCCAAGCATTTTATGTTTTCATATATTTTTTTTTTTATTTTTTCTGCCAGCAAAGAAGACAACCAACATATATCAAGATTTCTTCATTTATATCCATACATATAATATAATAGTTTATTCGCATTGAATCTTTAAGTTTTGGATTGTCACTCCTCAGATTCTGTTTGCTGATTAAACTTGGACACAGTTGGTGGCATCTCAACTTTTGTGTCCATTAAATCTGCTACAAATAAGAAGTTTTTCCAGTTGGGAGGATGCGAAGTTTGCTCTCGGCTTGAACGTATCGATTGAAACCTGTTAGACTTGTGTCCTTTGAGACTCGCTAACTAATTGAGTTTGAAAACTGATGGAAATTACGTATACGCCATATGAGATCGACACGCTGCTCACATGAATCTACGCCCCAGTTGTCAATTTCTTGTTTCTTTTTCCCTCTTGCCAATAAACCAAATCTTGAGTGTGCATTTGCCTTTTATATTTACACACGCTTCTCAGAAGCCAAACTCCACGTGTGTTATTTACCTAATATATCGCGTATACGCTATGTTTGCCAATATGTGCCAGATATGCCAGCATAAAAAAGGGAACAAAATAAAAAGAAGGAAAACAGAGAAGAGAGAGAGAGTAGAGAAATAAGAGAATGGGGGATAAAAAAAGAAAACCCACGTGTGCTGGAAATGTTTTTCAAGTTAATGGAAAATTCAACGCATTTTACCTTTTTGATACATGAACATGAGCGCAGATATTTCTCTGATGGTGCGAAATAAAAGTGTGTGTGTGTGTGTGTGTGTGTATGTGTGTTTGTGTATGTGTTGTGTTAAGTCAAGCATCAAGCGGCGCATAAGTCCACCGAGTGTCAGGTTGTAGGTTTTCCACATTTAGGCAAATTTTCCCTTCCCTTCGTCAATTAAACCATGAATTTCGAGTGAATTCCTTGTGGACTTTCATTTCAGAACTTAGCACCCATTTTAAATGTTGGCTGATTAGCTAAACCACTTAAAATATATATATATAAATTTTAATTAAAATTCAATTTTAATATTATTTTAATGCTGAATACTAAAAGGAAATTTAAATCTGAATCTTGTATTTGTCGAAATTAATTATCTAAAATGTTTTTTGCTGCATTATAAATGGCAAGTCACAGTAAATAAAATGAGAAGAATAAAAACAACAAGTTGTTGCCAAAACAGGGCATCAAATCAAAATAAAAAAAGTTAAAAAAAGAAAAAAATGTAACGAAAAAAAACACATTGAATTTTTTTTAGTACAAACAAAATGAAAATAAGAAATAAGACGTTGCCGTTTTGCGTTCTTCAAAAATTCATGGCAAGACGCACAAAGTGCTCAATTTTATGAAATGAAAGCAGCAAACGGCGGTTGTTGCCCTCGCCTTCACGGTTACACCTCCAAGCAGCGCCCACCTGCTGCCCACTGCCAGCAGCATCTCATTTTTTATGGTTTCATATAAAATATGCAGGATAACGTTTGACGAAATGATTTCCTAAGCAGTCGCTAAATTGTCAAATATTCACGTTTTGTGTGTCTGTTGGCAACCAGATGACATCAGTGCTGGTATCGAGTACACAAACGAGATGCAAATACGGATACAGATACAGATACAGATACATATACAAATACCGATACAGATACAGATACGGATACAGATACAGATACAGATACAGATACAGATACAGATACAGATACAGATACAGATACAGATACAGATACAGATACAGATACAGATACAGATACAGATACAGATACAGATACAGATACAGATACAGATACAGATACAGATACAGATACAGATACAGATACAGATACAGATACAGATACAGATACAGATACAGATACAGATACAGATACAGATACAGATACAGATACAGATACAGATACAGATACAGATACAGATACAGATACAGATACAGATACAGATACAGATACAGATACAGATACAGATACAGATACAGATACAGATACAGATACAGATACAGATACAGATACAGATACAGATACAGATACAGATACAGATACAGATACAGATACAGATACAGATACAGATACAGATACAGATACAGATACAGATACAGATACAGATACAGATACAGATACAGATACAGATACAGATACAGATACAGATACAGATACAGATACAGATACAGATACAGATACAGATACAGATACAGATACAGATACAGATACAGATACAGATACAGATACAGATACAGATACAGATACAGATACAGATACAGATACAGATACAGATACAGATACAGATACAGATACAGATACAGATACAGATACAGATACAGATACAGATACAGATACAGATACAGATACAGATACAGATACAGATACAGATACAGATACAGATACAGATACAGATACAGATACAGATACAGATACAGATACAGATACAGATACAGATACAGATACAGATACAGATACAGATACAGATACAGATACAGATACAGATACAGATACAGATACAGATACAGATACAGATACAGATACAGATACAGATACAGATACAGATACAGATACAGATACAGATACAGATACAGATACAGATACAGATACAGATACAGATACAGATACAGATACAGATACAGATACAGATACAGATACAGATACAGATACAGATACAGATACAGATACAGATACAGATACAGATACAGATACAGATACAGATACAGATACAGATACAGATACAGATACAGATACAGATACAGATACAGATACAGAATACAGATACAGATACAGATACAAATACAGATACAGATACAGATACAGATACAGATACAGATACAGATACAGATACAGATACAGATACAGATACAGATACAAATACAGATACAGATACAGATACAGATACAGATACAGATACAAATACAATACAGATACAGATACAGATACAGATACAGATACAATACAGATACAATACAATACAGATACAGATACAGATACAATACAAATACAATACAGATACAGATACAAATACAGATACAATACAATACAATACAATACAAATACAATACAGATACAATACAAATACAGATACAGATACAGATACAATACAATACAAATACAATACAGATACAGATACAATACAGATACAGATACAGATACAGATACAGATACAATACAGATACAATACAGATACAGATACAGATACAGATACAGATACAGATACAATACAATACAGATACAGATACAATACAGACAATACAGATACAGATACAGATACAGATACAGATACAGATACAGATACAGATACAGATACAGATACAGATACAATACAGATACAGATACAGATACAATACAGATACAGATACAGATACAGATACAGATACAGATACGATACAGATACAGATACAGATACAGATACAGATACAGATACAGATACAGATACAGATACAGATACAATACAGATACAGATACAGATACAGATACAGATACAGATACAGATACAGATACAGATACAGATACAGATACAGATACAGATACAGATACAGATACAGATACAGATACAGATACAGATACAGATACAGATACAGATACAGATACAGATACAGATACAGATACAGATACAGATACGATACAGATACAGATACAGATACAGATACAGATACAGATACAGATACAGATACAGATACAGATACAGATACAGATACAGATACAGATACAGATACAGATACAGATACAGATACAGATACAGATACAGATACAGATACAGATACAGATACAGATACAGATACAGATACAGATACAGATACAGATACAGATACAGATACAGATACAGATACAGATACAGATACAGATACAGATACAGATACAGATACAGATACAGATACAGATACAGATACAGATACAGATACAGATACAGATACAGATACAGATACAGATACAGATACAGATACAGATACAGATACAGATACAGATACAGATACAGATACAGATACAGATACAGATACAGATACAGATACAGATACAGATACAGATACAGATACAGATACAGATACAGATACAGATACAGATACAGATACAGATACAGATACAGATACAGATACAGATACAGATACAGATACAGATACAGATACAGATACAGATACAGATACAGATACAGATACAGATACAGATACAGATACAGATACAGATACAGATACAGATACAGATACAGATACAGATACAGATACAGATACAGATACAGATACAGATACAGATACAGATACAGATACAGATACAGATACAGATACAGATACAGATACAGATACAGATACAGATACAGATACAGATACAGATACAGATACAGATACAGATACAGATACAGATACAGATACAGATACAGATACAGATACAGATACAGATACAGATACAGATACAGATACAGATACAGATACAGATACAGATACAGATACAGATACAGATACAGATACAGATACAGATACAGATACAGATACAGATACAGATACAGATACAGATACAGATACAGATACAGATACAGATACAGATACAGATACAGATACAGATACAGATACAGATACAGATACAGATACAGATACAGATACAGATACAGATACAGATACAGATACAGATACAGATACAGATACAGGTACAGATACAGATACACCCACAGATACAGATACAGATACAGGTACAGGTACAGATACAGATACAGATACAGATACAGATATGTGGACATACACATACAGATACGGATACGTGTAGAGAAAGAGTATAGACATGTGTGCATAAAATATTTAGTTACTTGTATTTGTTGATGTCCATGCGTACATATTTGGGGTAAAGTTACTTTTCAGAAATAGATAAAACATAAATTCATTTAAGGACACGTTCACATGTCAAGATGTAGATACAAACAAATACATTACGGCTAAATAAACGTATCCCAAGAAATTATTACATGGGGAGCCAGCGCCTTGCAGGCAGATGACATCAGTGTTGACGTTGATTCAGATGTAGTTACATATGCAGATATAGGAAGACACACTTAAAGATACAGTAACAGAGTTGGATATATATGTAGTATGTAAAGTTTGAGATGCAGATGCATTTCTGTAAATCGCTCAGCTATTGCATCACACATGAATGTCTGAAAACGCTGACGCATGCGGTTGGTAGCCATGACATCACTTTACACGCACGATTTGTGGCAAATGCTGCCATAATTTCTGCCTCGATGCTGCGGCGAGTGGGCGCAGGATGACCAATGCAAGATGGCGGCGACTTCCGCGCTC
This sequence comes from Zaprionus lineosus, assembly GCA_035044505.1. Lineage (NCBI taxonomy): Eukaryota > Metazoa > Arthropoda > Insecta > Diptera > Drosophilidae > Zaprionus > Zaprionus lineosus. The sequence continues at coordinate 182 of JAWNNX010000436.1, read as the reverse complement.
ACAAACGGAAGTCAGCTACGGCTCTGTCTCTGCCTGTACTTTTGTCGTTTCGGTGTGCGCGCGTATAAATATATATATATATATATGTGTGTGTGTGTGTGTGTGTGTCGCCATTGTCAACAGTCCTCTTTGCCATTTGGCCCACACGCAAGCACACACTAGTCCACAAGCACACACACACA